>JBBDGP010003405.1:0-389400 GCA_037952835.1 Lithobates septentrionalis | reverse complement strand
AGGAGGGGGAGGGAAATGAGAGAGACTCCTAGCCCAGTCTGCAGTCCCTGTCTGTGGGACGGTATGTGTCACACAGTACCTTCCATGCAGTGGGCAGGTCCCGTTCTCATAGCTGGGTGGGAACAGGAGGTCACGGAGCTGCTCCTGCTCCTTCCAGAGGATGGGTTTACTGTCAGATGCAGCTGTCCCTGGCTGCCTGCACCTCCCACCCATCTTCATTCTCTGACCCCAGTCAGCCTGTCCATTGGTCCTGGGGAGGTCTTCACAGCTCTTCTCCCTCCAGGGCAACCGGTCCTAACTGCCCTCGCTGTTCTTCGCCCCCGCTGCCTCCTGGAGGCGGGTGCTGCACCTGCTGCCACCTGACTCTCCATGCTCGCACAGGGCAGCACCCGATTGGTCAGTCTGACCCTGGGCCACACAGTGCCGGTGGGGGTAGGTGGAGTCATCAGCACCTACAGGGTGCTTAAGGGAGAAATGTGCAGCGCTGCCGCCAGCTGAAAAAAAGCCCCGCTGGTCCCCGCACCAATGGAGCCAAATGCTGGAACACCCAGTTGTTGGGAGGTATGCCCTCACCCCCATGGTGGCTCCCCCGACTGATGTGCGCTCTAGGACGGCGCCTATCTTGCCTATGGGTAGCGCTGGCCCTGGCACTATTTTTGAACAGAGCCACCAAGCGCCAGACTAGCTAACTATACCTGCTTAGATGCTATCTCCAGTGCTTGCACTTTTTTTCCCGGTTTAGTGCTGAGTGGATCACTTGCTGTTCACCAAATACAGGAGGTTGGCTGCTGGGCGTGGCCCCATTTAGAGAATGTTTTGCATTTCTGAATGAGTGCAAAGACTTTTGATTGGGCGAGCTGGAAAGGTGGGGATTGACATTAGGCTCTCTACCTCATCCAATCAGACAACACTTTGCATTTGTTGCGAAGGTTGATATTTCTGATAAAATGTCTAATGGAAGGGTAGCAGGTTAACTAAACCCAATGTCGAGCACTCCCAGTCTGCCGACACCTAGATAGTGGTCCTGCAAGCTAAAACAATTTGTGTAGGGTATACCTCCCAACTTTAGAACTTGAGAATGAGGGACACTTTAGGGAATGAAGTGACCTGCGGTGGGCTATGCATGCTGTGGTAAAAAGTGGGTGTGATTAAACTGTTAACAGTGGGACGGGCTAAAGAGGCTGGGTTAAACAAAGCCTGGCTTCCTTGTATCTATAAAATATGCTTTGATTGCTGTGCCACAAGCAAGAGTCTCACAGACACATACCCTCCACTCCTAGATAACACCTGATCTCCTATACCTCCCACTCCTAGATAACACCTGATCTCCTATACCTCCCACTCCTAGATAACACCTGATCTCCTATACCTCCCACCTCCTAGCATAAACACCTGATCTCCTATACCTCCCACTCCTAGATAACACCTGATCTCCTATACCTCCCACTCCTAGATAACATCAGAACCACTATACCCCCCCCCCCCCTAGATAACATCAGAACCACTATACCCCCCCCCCCCACTCCTAGATAACACCTGATCTCCTATACCTCCCACTCCTAGATAACATCAGAACCACTATACCCCCTCACTCCTATATAACACCAAAACCACTATACCCCCTCCCCACTCCTAGATAACACCAGATCCCTATGCCCCCCACCAGACCCCCTGTACTCCTAAATAGTATCCAGCTCCTTGTAGTCCTGAAGGTAGTATGAGTTCACTTTCTGTCCCAGTCACCTCCAGTCCTGCACAGAGCCCCCTTGTCTGTGTAATTTCCCCATCATTTCCCCCAAAGTCAGAGCCCCCAATTATCAGAATCAGATCCCCCTAGGGTAGATGTCAGCCCCCCCCCCCCCCTTATTAGTGCACTCCAGGACCCCATGTCTCATCTCCTCTGTGAGTGAGTTAGTGTGGACAGTGATGGCAGGAATCTGGACTGATCGGGGAGGGAGGAGGTGACACCTGAGCTAATCTCACCAGTTCCAGGACTGAGATGGAGGAGGAGGTAGAGTGTGTGTGAGAGCCATGAATGTCACTGTCATGTATCCATGGGGCCCAAAAGGTTGGTGCTCACTGCAGACTTCCAGCACACTGACAGAGCTGTCACCGACAGGTCTTGGTCACTGTTTGTGATTTGGAGCCAGTTAGATGGACTCCCAATCATTTGACCGCTGTTACATCCAATCATAGTGATCACTTGAACAGGAAGCTGCCTTTGCCCCTAGTGTTAACACTGACATGAAGGACCACTGGGAGGTAAAGGCAAGTGGTTAAAACAGACCTTCACCCCCCCCCCCCCCCCCCCAAAAAAAAACATGTTTCCCCCTCCCCTTTCTCATTTTTGGATATTGTTCTTTGTCTTTTTTTTTAACTTTTATTCAATTTTTTGTGCTACAATGCAGCACTTCCATCTTCCTAGCAAGAATGAAAGAATGACCATTCTCTGCAACCCCCCCCCCCCCCCCCCCCACAAAACCAATCTCGGTTTGATCGGATGCTTTGGATGTCAGAAGAGAGATCTGGGGAAAAGTGTGGTGTACATTGTATAGCGCCCCCCTGAGTCAATACTTTGTAGAACCGCCTTTCATTGCAATTACAGCTGCAAGTCTTTTTTGGGGATGTCTCTACCAGCTTTGTACATCTAGAGAGGGACATTTTTGCCCATTCTTCTTTGCAAAATAGCTCAAGCTCTGTCAGATTGGATAGAGAATGTGGTGCCTAAGCAGGAAGATGTCCAGAGAAGTTGCTTTCCTTCCTCATCAGGAACCTTTCCCTGCTGGTAGTGCTGTCCCTACCAGGCAGGGTACCTGTCCCTATTCTACCCACTCACAAAATGCGCACCAAGCCTAGGCACAGGGCCTTAAATAGGTTCTGCTTGACCAAGCCTGGGCACAAGGGCCTTAAATAGGTTCTGCTTGACCCACGATGGCTGCTAGAGTCACTAGGGGCGGCAGCATCTATTTGAATAGCTTCCCCAGTGACCAAGTAAATCATAGTTGAACCTTGTTCCTCTTGACTTCCTCTCCAACTGCAAGGCTGCTGCAGAAGAGCACCACTTGCAGTGAAGAATGTAGATTGTACCTGCCTGCATGCAGGAGAGGCCTGAAAGAGAGCAGGAAACAGTCAGCAGGTGTCTGTGAGATATAGGGGTTGATTTACTAAAGGCAAAAAAACTGTGCACTTTGCAGAGTGCATTTGCCCTCTGCAAGTGCAATTGCTCCAGAGCTTAGTAAATGAGGTAAAGCTTCACTTTGCAAAGAGTACCCAATCCCATGCAAGGAAATTTAAAAAAAACTGCATTTTTGCTTGCACATGATTGCATGATAGAAGTCAGCAGAGCTTCTTCTCATTTACCAAGTTCTGGAGCAACTGCTCTTGAAGAGGGCAACTGCACTTTGCAAAGTGCACAGTCTTTTTCCCTTTAGTAAATCAACCCCTTAGTGTGGAACAGCAACAGTTGTGAGAGTATCACGTCCCCGGTAGCAGAGCCTAAAAATGATGAGGAATGCCTCTCTTACAACTCTGACTCAGGGTCCCTGGTAATGTAAACAGAAGGTGCAGGAGTGCAAAGTGGTACCAATGCCTGTAGGTCTTCTCAGTAGCAGAGTGGGTATCCACGCTAGGCAGGAGAGGTTGTCAATAGTCATCGGTGAAGCAGGTGGGCTGGTAGACAGCTGGTGGATGGCAGACTGAAGCAGGCTGGTACTGGAGACAGTGGGCAGGTGAGGCATGCACTGGTAGAGGACTGTAGAACAGGAGGCACAGCAGGATGTGTCAGGAAGCAGAGTCAGGTAAGCCGGGTCATACACTGGCAGGACAGAGCAGGTACAGGGGAGCAGGTAAGAGCATCGTCTGGGTAGAAGCCAGGTCAGGAGCCAATCAGTGGCAGAGAAGCAAATAAAGCAGACAGGTCATGGACAAGCAAGCGGAGTTCAGAGAGTGGTCAGACAAGTCGGGTCAGCAACTGCAAACAGGATCCAGTACACAAGGGTCACAGGATACAGGGAAGGCTGAAAGACAAAGCAGCACTGATCCTTAGCACTGAGCTGAGTTTAAATTTCCCATTTGGTGCCAGCATCTGTCACAGATACACGCTTGTGTGTGTGTGAGCATGCGCATATGCATTAGCCGGGGCCCAATTCATGCGAGCACGAAGGGGAACATGTTTTAGCCTGTGCACAGAAGTCCATCCAGAGGAGCCATCGAGTCTATTGGCAAGCCTTTCCTTACAGAGAGGACTGGAGGATGATGATGATTGGCTGAGACCCTGCTAGGCTCTTGCAACCTTTCCAGACCACAGGAACAGACGGGGACCTAAAACCCTGTTAAGGGACGAGTATTACTGGTGATGAGCCATAGTTTTGTTTGTATACCAGACACTATGGACTGTTTATGTTGCTTATACTGACGAAAAGTAGTGTTTGTTTTGCCTGTTTTTTTTAAAATAGAGACCATTTTTCTTTTACAAAGTCAGCTGGCCAGTGACTCCGGCTCCCCCCATGTCACACCATCCATCTCACTGAAATGACTGCATTGTAATCTTTGGAACGGTACTTTTTTATATTGCTCTATGTAGACATGTGCGGAATGAAAAAATGTGTTTTGTTTTATTTAGATTCGTTATTTACAAAAAATGTATTGAATCAGTTTAATTTGTTTCCGGAATTCGTTTTGTTTAATCGTATTTGAATCAATTAGAATTTTTTGGAATTCGAATAGTTTTCGAATTTGAATAGTTTTTAAATTCAAAACGTTTTCAAATTCAAAAAGTTTTCGTATGCAAAATTTTTCTATATTGGAATAGTTTTCGATTTGTTTTCCAATTTCCAAAAAGAATAAAATAGAAAAGAAGATAAAAGATTAGAATATAAAAAAAAGAACAGAAAAGAATATAACAGAAAATAAAAAAATAGAATATAATAGAGTAAAACAGAACAAGATAGAGTAGAAAATAAAAGAATAGAATAGAAACAAATAGAATAGAATAAGAAAAGAATAGCATAACGTAGAAAGAGTATAGCCATCTTCTGAAATTCGAATGGAATACAAAGGAATAGAATAAAAAAAATAAAATAGAATAGTAGGAATATAACCACTTCCCAAAATTCAATTATAATCAATTCGAATTTAAATATAATAGAAAATAATAGATTAAAAAATAAAATAATAGAATAGATAATAACAGAATAGTATAGAAAAAAACAGAAGAATAGCATAAAATAGAATAGAAAGAATATAACCTATAATCTTCCTATTCTTTTCTATTCTATTCAAAAATTGATTGTATTTGAATTTTGGGAAATGGTTATATTCTTTCTAGTCTAGTCTATTCTATAGTTTTTTTTTAATTCTATTCTTTTTCTATTGGTTTATTCTATTCTATTAACAGAATATTGGCATGCATTAAAAGGGGGATCAACTCCAGAGATAAAACGATAATTCTCCCGCTCTACAAGACTCTGGTCCGGCCGCACCTAGAGTATGCGGTCCAGTTCTGGGCACCAGTCCTCAGGAAGGATGTACTGGAAATGGAGCGAGTACAAAGAAGGGCAACAAAGCTAATAAAGGGTCTGGAGGATCTTAGTTATGAGGAAAGGTTGCGAGCACTGAACTTATTCTCTCTGGAGAAGAGACGCTTGAGAGGGGATATGATTTCAATTTACAAATACCATACTGGTGACCCCACAATAGGGATAAAACTTTTTCGCAGAAGAGAGTTTAACAAGACTCGTGGCCACTCATTAAAATTAGAAGAAAACAGGTTTAACCTTAAACTACGTAGAGGGTTCTTTACTGTAAGAGCGGCAAGGATGTGGAATTCCCTTCCACAGGCGGTGGTCTCAGCGGGGAGCATTGATAGCTTCAAGAAACTATTAGATAAGCACCTGAATGACCACAACATACAGGGATATACAATGCAATACTGACACATAATCACACACATAGGTTGGACTTGATGGACTTGTGTCTTTTTTCAACCTCACCTACTATGTAACTATGTAACTATCTAATTTCTATTCTATTCTGTTGTATTCTATTCTTTTCTATTCTAAATTTGAAATTCTGAATGGTTATATTGGTTCTATTCTATTACAGTTGATTCTGTTATTTTTTCTATACTATTCTGTTATTTTCTATTCTATTCTAATCTATTCTTTTCTATTCCATTTCAAATTGATTCTATTTTAATTTTGGGAAATGGTTATATTCTTTCTATTCTATTGTTTTTTTGAATTATATGCTTTTTTTTTCCATTATAGTCTATTCTATTTTTATTATTTTTTTCTATTCTATTCTTTTCTTATGAATTCAAATTTATTCTATTTGAAATTAGAATTTGAGAAGATGGTTATATTCTTTCTATTTTATTCTATTCTTTTTTTATTCTATTCTATTCTTTTTTATCTATTCAAAATCTTCTATTTTCTATTCTATTTTATTCTCTTTGGAAATTGGAAAACAAATTGAAAACTATTGGAACTCGAAAACTTTTCGAATTCGAAAAATGTTATCAAATGAGAAAACTGTTCAAAATTGATTAGAAAACTATTCGAATCGATTCAAATTCGAATTTTGTCCGCATTTTTTTCCTGTTATTTCGGATTCGTTTAAATTCGGTGCTATTGTAATTTGAAAATTCGGATACATCCAAATTTCCGAAAACTGAAAATTTGTCAGAATTTCATCTCTAACTCTATGTTTGAAACGAGTACCAGAGCTGCATTAGCCACCCAATGGAAGGCTACCGGGGTCTGCCTAGGAAGTTACGAAAAGTCAACTTGATTACGGCACAATGCGGTCAGGACTGGACTTGGACAAAAATTTGGCCCTGGACTTCCTCATGACCGGCCCACTTTAATTTTGAGTGTCCCCAACAGCATCCCCCTTACATCAGAGTGTCCCCAACAGCATCCCCCTTACATCAGAGTGTCCCCAACAGCGTCCCCCTTACATCAGAGAGTCCCGATCAGCAGCTCCCTTCACAGAGAGTCCCAATCAGCAGCCCCCTTCACATCATTGTGTCCCCATCAGAGAGAGTCCCCATCAGAAGCCCCCTTCACATCAGAGTCCCCATCAGAAGCCCCCTTCACATCAGTGTGTCCCCATCAGAGAGAGTCCCCATCAAAAGCCCTCTTCACATCAGTGTGTCCCCATCAGAGATAGTCCCCATCAGAGAGAGTCCCCATCAGAAGCCCCTTTCACATCAGAGTCCCCATCAGAAGCCCCCTTCACATCAGTGTGTCCCCATCAGAGAGAGTCCCCATCAGAAGCCCCCTTCACATCAGTGTGTCCCCATCAGAGAGAGTCCCCATCAGAAGCCCCCTTCACATCAGTGTGTCCCCATCAGAGAGAGTCCCCATCAGAAGCCCCCTTCACATCAGTGTGTCCCCATCAGAGAGAGTCCCCATCAGAAGCCCCCTTCACATCAGAGTCCCCATCAGAAGCCCCCTTCACATCAGTGTGTCCCCATCAGAAGCCCCTTCACATCAGAGTCCCCACCAGCAGCCCCCTTCACATCAGAGTCCCCACCAGCAGCCCCCTTCACATCAGAGTCCCCACCAGCAGCCCCCTTCACATCAGAGTCCCCACCAGCAGCCTACTTCACATCAGAGTCCCCACCAGCAGCCCCCTTCACATCAGAGTCCCCACCAGCAGCCCCCTTCACATCAGAGTCCCCACCAGCAGCCCCCTTCACATCAGAGTCCCCACCAGCAGCCCCCTTCACATCAGAGTCCCCACCAGCAGCCCACATCACATCAGAGTCCCCACCAGCAGCCCACTTCACATCAAAGTCCCCACCAGCAGCCCACTTCACATCAGAGTCCCCATCAGAGAGTCCCCACCAGCAGCTCCCTTCACATCAGTGTGTCCCCATCAGAAGCCCTTCACTTCAGAGAGCCCCCATCAGCAGCCCCCTTCACATCAGAGTGTCCTCCCCCTCCCACATGTACTCACAGTTTTGAAGGCAGCTTCTCGTTCCTCTCTCCAGTCATGTGATAACAAGTGATAGGGTAGAGAGGAAGGAAAATCTACCGTTTTTCTATCTCCCCCTGCAGGCTGGAGGGAGCAGAAAGCCTAATGCTCTCTCCAGCATATGACGGAAGCTGCTCCTCCTGACAGGAGTGAAATTGCGATCACTCACTGTCAGAGAGGAGCGGCTCCAGGACTGCACCTGACTGGCCCACTGTAGTCCAGATGGCCAGTACATGCCTGAATACGGTATAATTCGTGAAAATCTTTTGTTGGATCACTTTAGTCAATCCTGTTCAGGACATGAAAGCCCACACAGGTATTACCACCATACTGAACACAAACGATACGGGGGGGGGGGGGATGCTGTGCTGTATTTATCTAACACCTCCAGAAATCTTCAGTACTCCGCGCACCGATAAAGAACGCAGAAGACTGCGATCGCCTGCAAGGAGAAGAAACGTTCTCCTGGGTTGGTGGGCTGTGACTTAGTACCTTCATCTACCTCCATTGTTCCCTATTATTCATTATTCCTTTCACAAAGACTCCATTTCCTTTCTTTATGGGAGAATGGAAAAGCAATTAGAGGGAAGAAAATGTTTCTACAGATGATAGAAAACTCTTTATTTCATCCAAATAAAGTGTATGGAAATCCTAACAATACATTTCTCTTATTTGCTCCCTGTTGGTCTGTTAAAGCTGAACTCCGGGGAGATATCAATGAATGCAGTTCTGTAATCAGTAATACATTGTTACATTTTTAAAAAAAAATTTTAACCACTTGCTTACTGGGCACCTAAATCCCCCTTTCCTGCCCAGACCAAATTTCAGCTTTCAGCGCTGTCACTCTTTGAATGGCAATTGCGCATTCATGCAACACTGTACACAAATTACATTTTTAATATTTTTTTCCCCACAAATAGAGCTTTCTTTTGGTGGTATTTATCACCTCTTTTTTTTTTTTTTTTTTTGTTAAAAAAATGAAAAAAGACCGATTTTATTTTTTCTTTTAAATACAAAACTTTTTTATATTTTGTTAATACATTTTGCAAACAGGTCATTTTTCTCCTTCATTGATGTACGCTGATGAGGCTGCGCTGATGGCCACCGATAAGCTGCACTGATGGGCACCGATAGGCTGCATTGATGGGCACTGATAAGGCGGCACTGATGGGCACTAATAGGGGGCACTGGTGGGCACTGATAGGTGGCATTGGTGGGCACTGAGAGGTGGCACTGATGGGTGGCACTGAAGAGTATTGATAGATGGCACTGAAGGGCACTAATAGGTGGCAGTGATAGTTGGCAATGATGGGCACTGATAGTTGGCAGTGATGGGCACTGATCGGCACTGGTAGGTGAAACTGATGAGACACTAATTGACACCACTGGTGAGCATTGAAAGGTGGCATTGATTGCTGGCACTGTTATGCACTGGTGGGCACTGATTGGTGGCACTGGCAGGTGAAACTGGCAGGCAGTACTGGTTGGCACAGATGAGGCGGCTTCGCCTCTTCTTCTTCGGGACCGATGTCTCTTGCACAGAAGCCGGTGATCGGCTTTTTTTATCTCCTCATGCTATGAGGAGAAAAAAAAATGATTACCGATCTTCTGTTTACATCATGTGATCAGCTGTCATTGGACAGCTGATTACGTGGTAAGGGGCCGGGATCGACCCCTTACTCTGATCTGTGATCACCCGAGTCTCATTGACTTGGTAAACACAGCGCGCGCCGTGCACGCTCCGTGCAGGGGGCGCGTGGGGAGCGTGCAAAGGGGAGGACGTCTATTGACGGCCTACCGGCAAAGTAGGTCCGCACTGTAGCCGTCATTCGGCTATAGCACAGATCTGAAGGGGTTATTAAAAGCAGTAAAAGTAAATGTATTCCTTAGTCATTTTAGTCAGCAAATCAGCAAAAAAAAAGTACTACAGGGGAAATCCATGGATTGAAACTGAGCAGCAAAAGCTGGTGTTGTTTTATCTGTTAATGGCCTATGCTATCTTGTTTTTTTTTTTTTTTTAGAATTCTGGTTTGAGGCTGGGTTAACACCTATGCGAATTGGAAGCGGTTTTTCCTGCATCCAATTTGCATAGCAGGAGTATGTGACTGGCTCTCTATGGAGCTGGTTCACATATCTCCACAGCAGGTTCGGTGCGTTTTGCGTTTATGCCTTTTTTGGTCTGTTTCAGGTCCGAATTCTGCCCAAAATTCGGGCTGAAATCGGACCTGAAACGGTGAACCAGCACGCACCGGACCCCTGCTGTACAACGCATGTGGCGATGGTGTGAACTGAGCCTAAAGACCAGCTCCAGGAAATCCAAAAATTATGTAATTCTTAATCGCTCATTTATTCTAGGATGGAGTAAAAGCACTTTTACATACCGATCCTCCAGCAGGTGGCGCTCCCCTGTGCTCTAGTGGTGGATTGTCCCCCTTGGCGTCATCACGTCCAATGCAGGGCTGCAGGGACTGGTCTAGCGGTGCAGAGTAGCAAGTGTGCTCTAGATCAGGGGTCTCCAAACAAAGAAGCCAGTGTACTGTCCATCAGACTTTGAGGGGGCCAGACTGTGGGAGTAGAAAATGCCCCAGCATTGGTGTCAGTGGGAGGAATAGTACCCCATCATAGGAGGTGTCAGTGGGAGGAATAGTGCTCCATTATTGGTGTCAGTAGAGGAACAGTGCCCCATTGCTGATGTCAGTGTAAGGAATGTCAGTGTGAGGAATAGTGCCCCCTCATTGGTATCAGGGGAAGGAATAGTGACCCTCATTGGTATCAGGGGAAGAAATAGTGACCCTCATTGGTATCAGGGGAAGGAATAGTGTCCCCTCATTGGTATCAGGGGAAGGAAAAGTGCCCCATCATTGGTATCAGTGGAAGGAATAGTGCCACATCATTGGTGTCAGTGGGAGGAATAATGCCCCCTCATTGGTATCAGGGGAAGGAATAGTGCCCCATCATTGGTATCAATGGAAGAAATAGTGCCACATCATTGGTGTCAGTGGGAGGAATAATGCCCCATCATTGGTATCAGGGGAAGGAATAGTGCCCCATCATTGGTATCAATGGAAGGAATAGTGCCCCATCACTGGTGTCCAGAGAAGGAATAGTGCCCCATCATTGGTGTTTATGGGCAGAATAGTGCAAAAACAACAGACCTACGGGCAGAATCAGCAGGTGAAAATTAAAGAAAGAAAGCCTAAAAAAGAAAACTAATGCAGCCATCCCATCTAAGAATTGGTAAGCTGTAATATAATAAATGTTTGCTTTTGGATTTAATACCGCTTTAAGACCGTTCTGAAGTGAATTTGCTACAACGACGTGTACCCAGATACACAAGATGATGATAGCTAATAAATTCATCAATTTTTGGATGCTGTCGCTTCCCTCTCTGATTGTTAGAGCAGAAAAAAATGAATCCTGTCATTTATATACCTAAAGGGCCTACAGATGATTAGTGTAGCTGTGTACTTCTCACAAGTCTGGCAGTCGGGGGTGTTGTATCGCAGTGACAAATGACTCTACATTAATGTCCCCGCAGTTTCTTTTTGCTGGGAGCATTTCCTTTTTTGAGGATTTTTTACTAGGATCCAAAATATTAATGCAAATCAGTTCAATCAGGTAGATTCAGTGATTGGCCGCAGATGTGATATATAAGGCTTGATTCGCACGAATGCGTTTTTTGATGCTTTTTGCATTTTTCAGAAATGTAGGGAATTTTTTTAACATGGGTTCCTATGGAACACGTTCACCTCAATGGATTATTGAGCCTCTGCGTTTTTTGGAAAAGGTTGCTGACTTTTTTTCTCTGCAAAATGCAACGTTTTGAAAGTAATAGACTTCAATAGACCTGCATCCAAAACGCAAGTACTGTGTTTTTACCGCGATTTTACCACGATTTGCATTTTGCGATTTGTGTCCCTTTTTTTTTACATTCACTTTATAAAGCTGGTTGCTAGGGAGAAGGTTGGGAAGCCGGCCGCTGCGTCCTTAGCAACGGATGAGGCATTAGCTGTCAGTGGCATTCCCCGCTGACAGCTGAATGTAATGTCCACCCCAAAAATCCATACCAGACCCTTATCCGAGCACGCAGCCCAGCAGGTCAGGAAAGGTCAGGAAAGGGAGGGGATGAGCGAGTGCCCCCCCTGAACCATAACAGACCGCATGCCCTCAACACCGTAAAGCACCTTAGCCATGTTGATGGGGATAAGGGCCTCTTCTCAACAACCCTGCCCGGTGGTTGTCGGGGTCTGCGGGCAGGGGGCTTATCGAAATCTGGGATCCCCCTTTAACAAGGGGGCCCCCAGATCCCCCCCCTATGTGGATGGGTATCAGGTACATCGTACCCCTACCCATTCACCAAAAAAGCAGTGAAATGTACCAAGAACAAGAGCTGGTTTTTGACAAGTCCTTTATTAAAAAAAATAGCTCTGTCTTCTCCCCCGAGCCGTCCTCTCCCGCCGCCGTCTCTCCCGGAGCTGTCTTCTCCTGTACCGCTGTCTTTTTCCTCACCACTGTGATACATGGATACATAAGAAATGTCAGACAGTGGGGATGTCACAACAGAGGAAGACGGCATCAGGACAAGAGCGGACTTTTTTGTTTTTAGCGGGTAACCGGCGATGAGGAAGAAGACAGCGGCGGCGAGTAGAAAGACAGCGGCACAGGAGAAGACTGATCCAGGTGAAATGGCGGCAGGAGAAGACAGCTCGGAGAGAAGACAGCACCGGGAGAGACGGCAGCGGAAGACGCCTCGGGGACAGTGTCGGCTGGTGCTCAAAATTTTTGGGGGGTGCAAACAAACTGAGAAATTCAGAAAAAACATCAATTGTTGCCTCACTGTGCCCATCAAACATAGCCACTGTGCCACCAAACGCAGCCACTGTGTCCATCAATTGCAGCTACTGTTCCCATCAATAGCAGCCACTGTTCCCATCAATAGCAGCCACTGTTCCCATCAAAAGCAGCCACTATGCCCATCAAATGCTGCCACTGTGCCCATCAAATAGTGCCACATCAAATGCTGTCACTGTGCCCACCAAATAGTGCCACTGTGACCCTCCCGCCCGCTCGCCGTCTGCCTGACACTTACCCCGTCTCTGTGGTGGCGGTTGACGGTGGCGAGCAGTGGAACTTTGCAGCAGATCAGACATCGGCTCCTGTGCCCTCCGTGCGTCTTCTCCCCTCCTCCCGATAGGCGTCCAATGGTAGCGCCTGTTGTTTCAGTCAATCAGGTGACAGGTAACAGACCCGTGCACCTGATTGGCTGAGAGGCGGTTCAGTGTTATGAAAGAGAATATTCATTCGCTTTTCTAACACACCTGGATGAACTGTGGGCACAATGCTTTGCGCTCGCAGTTCACCTTTTTTAAAGCCTATTAGAGCCTATGGCTTTAATCAGGTGCTTCAAAAACACCCCCCGCCGCTGGAATTATAGGGGTTGGCTACAGCAGCAATGCATAAATCTATCCATTATACACAGAGGGGGGTGGCTGGAGAAAAGGGGCGGCCCTTAATGGACGCACCGCCACTGCTCAGGGAGAAGACAGAGCTATTTTTTAAAATAAAGGACTTGTCAAAAACCGGCTCTTGTTTTTTTTTACATTTCACTGCTTCTTGGTAAATGGGTAGGGGTACAATGTACCCGATACCCATTCATATTGGGGGGGGGGGGGGGGCGGGATCTGAGGGCCCTCTTGGTAAAGGGGACTTCCAGATTCCGATAAGCCCCTCGTCCCCACAGACCCCAACAACCATTGGCCAGGGTTGTCGGGAAGAGGCCCTTGTCCCCATCAGCAAGGTGCTTTGGTGTGGGGGGGGCGCAGAGCCCCCCCAGCCCAAAGCACCGACCCCCCCATGTTGAGGGCATGCAGTCTGGTATTGTTCGGGGGAGGGGGCGCTCGCTCATCCCCTCCCTTTCCTGACCTGCCGGGCTGCATGCTCAGATAAGGGTCTGGTATGGATTTTGGGGGGACCTCACGCCATTTTTAAAAAAAATGTTGACGTGGGGGTGTCACCTCCTTCTGTCAGTACAGGCGGCATGGATCCTGTGTTCCTGTAAAACAGAAACACCGATCCATGTCTTCCACTGGTTAAAGCACCTCCCCCACTACAGGGAAACATTAGCTGGCCACACAGTTAACCCTTTGATCACCCCTGCTGTTAAAGTGGTTGTAAAGTCAGAAGTTTTTTTTTATCTTAATACATTCTATGCATTAAGATAAAAAACCTTCTGTGTGCAGCCCCCCTTAGCCCCCTAATACTTACCTGAGCCCCCTATCGATCCAGCAATGTCCACAAGTGCCTCAGCCGTCCTCTCCCTCCTGATAGGTTGAGACACAGCCATGGCGCCATTGGCACCCGCTGCTGTCAATCAAACTCAGTTAGCCAATCAGGAGAGAGAGGGGGCGTGGCCGAACGGCAGCTCTGTGCCTGAATGGATACACGGAGCTCATTTTGGCTCGGGTGCCCCCATAGCAAGCTGCTTGCTGTGGGGGCACTCAACAGGAGGGAGGGCCAGGAGCTCCAGCCAGGGACCTGAGAAGAGGAGGTAAGTATAACATGTTTTTTATTTAATAGAAAGATAACTCCGAGACTTTACAATCACTTTAACCCCTTCCCAGCCAGTGTCATTAGTACAGTGACAGTATATTTTTCTAGCACTGATCGCTGTATTAGTGTCACTGGTTTCCAAAAAAGTGTCAGTTAGTGTCCGATTTGTTTGCCGCAATATTGCAGTCCCGCTATAAGTCGCAGATCGCCACCATTACTAGTAAAGAAAGAAAAATTTTAAAAATAAATAAAAATATCCCATAGTTTGTAGATCCTATAACATATAGCTACATAGTTAAATTAAACTAAAAATTCCGCGCTTAGGTATGAATAAAGCTGCAGCCTCCTGAACAAAGACTCCACAAGTGGTGTCCAAAAAATTAGTAATCAGAATAAGGGACGTTGCCACTGCTTATAATGAGTATTTAAATAGCGTGTGTGTTAACCAACCGTGATGATTAGAAAAACTGATATATAACACTATACTATGTGTTGTCTATTTGAGACAGCAAAAATAAATGTGTAAATCCCAGAAAATGTGATTACCGGTAAATATTAAATCCTTCTTCCAAAACAAATATATGGTAAAGAAAAAAATCTATCCACATCAGATATATTGTACATATCACCACAATGTGACTCGTTGCTAATAACCAGGTGATATTAATATGTCAGGGAAAACTATGTAGCAAAGTGCTTAAATATATTGCTTATTTGCAAAAAATGTGAAAAGAACTAAATCAAATATATAACAATAGTAAATATTCAGTCCATTTGTAAGAATATATATAGCAAAAAATCTCTCAGTAGCAAATATCCATATTCCCATAAAAGTGACTTGTGCTGGTTTCCAAGTGATGCAACTTTATATCAACTTCTGTGCAAAAAATGAAGTGACTTCTCGTGCTCCCCCTTAGGTAAATGCACTCACCAGAAGCCCCTACCCCTGCAGGGGTAAAGAGCATGTAGCAAGAAAGGTCTCCAATCCTGATGTCCCAGGAACCGATATACTCTCCTGCTCTGGAACGAGGTGTGTGCAATGCGGTATCCACATCAAAATCAAAAATGGGCACCCATAGCTTAAATCCGATAAAAATCAAATGTATTTAACACGGATAAAAAGCTTTCCATAAGCAGAAGGGGTTCAATTACCCCGAGTTCCTGGGTCTGGGCAGCGTGCGTTCCACAGACCACAACCAGAAAACCGGAAGTTTCCGGAAATTACGTTGACGTGTACCAAGCCCTGCCTTATGCGTTTCGTCACTGGACGTCGTCTGAGGCGTAGCCATCTTGGTACACCTCACGTCATTATATAGCAGGTGGAGGTACCGTCGCAACTGTTTCCAATCGGACTAAATCTCACAACCGGCAACTAGTGAATGCCTGGAAGTGGTTAATTGCCATATAGAGTCCGAAGGAGGATTAGTGTTCGTATATGTAAGGACGGCCTTATATACTAAAAAATCCCGCTGCTAAGTGAATTGCAAGGGCTGCCAGGGTATATGGTATAGACTCGGCAAGGCCCCCCAGTGGTCTAAGTTGTTATTACATGCCGCGGTACGACTCCACATACCAGATACAAAGCAGATATTACCAGGTAAAACTGAACATGTAAAAACATAATAAAAAGATTATTTTAAACCAAATATACACGATTTTATCAGAGATGTCAAAGAGAGTGCACAGGGTAACAACAATACAGCCACCTAAACTCCATTCATCTCCCGATGGCCTCACGGACCTAATGTGCATATGTACAGTATATATGTTGATCTAAAATCCACATCATATTTGTAAAGAAATAAGTATAAAAATATCATATATGCACATAGAGTGTGTATATGATGTGTGTGCACAAAATTATGAAAATGAATGATCAGTCATGGCCAAAATGAAGGAGCCCCATGATTCCGAGGTTATCAAATGCTAATCATAACGCATGGATAATAGCCCGCTTCACACTATCTTACAACCTAGCGGAACAATAAAGATTATACTGGATGGAGATCTAATGTGAAAACTGAATTCAAAATTGATAAAAAATAATCATGGTACGCATTAAAAAAAAAATTGTTTAGAAATTAGATAAAAAACAATTAAGGTCCATATCGACATTGAGCCCCCCAGGTACTAAAGACCCTAATCCATAAATCCATCCTGTCTCATTCTGTGATACCTTTTTATTGTCACCCCTCAAATGGTCCTTAATTATATCAATCCCGTAAAAAATCAAACCCGTGGGGTCACTTTGATGTACCTCCTTGAAGTGCCTTGACAAATTATGTTTAGGGAAACCATTATTTATATTATTAATATGTTCTCTAATTCTTATGTTAAGTGGTCTAGTGGTCCTGCCCACATACTGCAAGTGGCAGGGGCACTCAATGACATAGGTCACATGCGTACTACTGCATGTGATAAGTTCCCTAATTTTATACTCTTTATTATTGATCCTGGATCTGAATGTCTCTTTTTTTCTTGGTTGTTTCTTGCTGACCCTACAGGGTAGACATTTTTGGCACTTATAAAACCCTTTCATTTCAGAGAATAATTTTATGGTTTTTGGAGGATCGATGACATTGTGAATCAGTTGGTCCCTAAGAGTTGGAGCTCTTTTATATACAAATTTCAGTTTCTTGGGAAGGATTTTGGAAAAAACATTATCAGATTTGAGAATGGGCCAATATTTCCTGATGATATATTCGATCGATTGATATTGGCTATTAAAACCGGTGACGAAAGCTACATCCATGTGGGAATTCTCTCTCTTATTCTTTGTCATTAATAGATTATTTTGATCCATATTTCTTACTTCAGTTTTTAGAGTCATCATTGTCTCTTTCCGGTAACCCTTATCTTCAATTTTTTTAATTAATACGTTCACTTGTTCATCAAAGTCTTCTACATTATGACAGTTCCACCACAGTCTCATCAGGTGTCCCTTAGGCACATTTTCTTTCCATTGTGGATGATGACAACTTGTGGTCGGTATATAACCGTTGCGGTCTGTTGGTTTGAAGAATGTCTTGGTGTGTAGCTCACCATTCCTCTTGAAATATTGCAAATCGAAATAATCTATTTGTTGCTGATGACTTTTACCGGTAAAGGAAATCCCGTACTTATTCTGATTCATGTCACTCAGAAATCTTTGGAAGGATTCTGTTGTCCCTTCCCACAATATAATTACATTGTCTATATATCAGGGCTTGACAAATTTGCTTGGAATCTAGGAGCCAGCTAAAAAAGTTAGGAGCCAGGTTTTTTTTTTTTTTTTAAACGACCGACAGCTTTATTTTCAATATAAAAATTAACCAATCTTAAATTTACACAGAGACGACTAGAACGAATGTGACTGCTTTTATTTCCTGCCATGCAGGGACACAAGACCACCATATTCCCGCTAAGGATCCAATCAGGTCCGCCTGAAAAACTGACAGGTGAACCTGATCATACAGCCCGTGTGAAAGGGGCCAAGCAGGGAGATGACAAATAATAAATTCATTTTAATTAACCACTTCCTTCCCGCAGGACGACTATATACGTCCTGTCTTTGAAGAGAAATACCGTTGTTATGGTAGCAGCTAGCTACCATAACCCCCGGTATTCTCTTCAAGAGCCGGCGGTTCTCTTTCAGATAAAAGTGGTCTCTGCAGCAGATTCGCAGCGAGATCACTTTTATCGGCGGCAGGAGAGGGCCCCCCCTACCGCCGCTCTCCGGTGCCCTTCACCGCTTACCGTTAACGGTAACGGCTGAGGCGATCCGGATCTGTCCCTGGCCTGACATGGAGACAAGTGAGAGGAAGATGGCCCCCCCGCCCATCTCCAAGTCATTGCAGGGCGGAAGCGACGTCAAAGCTCTTGAAGGGACATTTTATTATTTTTTTTTCAAATGACAATTTTTTTTTTTTTTTTTAATGCATTTTAGTGTAAATATGAGATCTGAGGTCTTTTTGACCCCAGATCTCATATTTAAGAGGACCTGTCATGCTTTTTTTCTATTACAAGGGATTTTTACATTCCTTGTAATAGGAATAAAAGTGACTTTTTTTTTTTTTTAAAGAACAGTGAAAAAATAAAAGTTAAAATAAATAAGAAAAAAAAAAAAATTTAAATATGCCCCATCCCTTGTAATAGAAATAAAAGTGACACCATTTTTATTTTTTTTTAAAAAGTGTAAAAATAAAAAGTAAAATATATAAGAAAAAATAATAATTTTTTAAAATGCGCCCCGTCCCGCCGAGCTCGCTTGCAGAAGCGAACGCATATGTGAGTAGCACCCGCATATGAAAGCGGTGTTCAAACCACACATGTGAGGCATCGCCACGATCGGTAGAGCGAGAGCAATAATTCCAGCCTTAGACCTCCTCTGTAACTCAAAACATGCAACCTGTAGAATTTTTTAAACGTCGCCTATGGAGATTTTGAAGGGTAAAAGTTTGTCGCCATTCCACGAGCGGACGAAATTTTGAAGCGTGACATGTTGGGAATCAATTTACTCGGCGTAACATTATCTTTCACAATATAAAAAAAATTGGGCTAACTTTACTGTTTTCTTATTTTTTAATTAAAAAAAGTATTTTTTCCCAAAAAAGTGCGCTTGTAAGTCCGCTGCGCAAATACGGTGTGACAGAAAGTATTTTAATGACCGCCATTTTATTCTCTAGGGTGTTAGAATAAAAAATATATATAATGTTTGGGGGTTCTAAGTAAAGGGAAGGAGATGAGTGGGCAGTGAAAACAGGTAGGGAAAGCTCCATTAGCATTGATGAATGTCTTGTCATACCAACGGCCACCACCAGAGGGCGCCTGATTGCAGAAGGAACCATAGGACTGCAGTAGGCCGCAAAGCCGGGGCCTCAATTACCGGCGCGGCCCAACGTGATCGCCGGGAGGGGGGGGGGGTGTCGAACCTGGCGCCCGGGGTTTGTCGAGCCCTGCTATATATCTTTGGTAGAATTTAATTTCCGGGCGCCTTTTTCTGTAAATATATTTTTCTTCCCACATGTTCATGAAAAGGTTTGCCACGCTGGGGGCATAACGTGCCCCCATGGCCACCCCTTTGGTCTGGACATAGTAGCTCTTATTATACCAGAAATAGTTACGTTCCATTGCCATTTTCAAACCTTCAAGGATAAAACTGATTTGTTCTTGTTTCAGTCCAGTGTTTTCATGCAATGCCTTCTCAACCCCTGCTAAACCATCCTTCTGAACTATACTAGTGTATAATGAGTTATATATTTATAGTAGCAAGTAGGCAATTCGCAATTCCTGTGACATCTTGGAGTTCATTAATCAATTGGAAACTATCCCTGAGGTATGATTTCCCTTTTAATACAAGGGGTTTTAAATATTGATCCAAATATTCTCCCAATCTGGAAAAAATCGAATTAATCCCACTTATAATGGGTCTGCCTGGAGGTTTCTCAATTATTTTTTTTATTTTTGCAAGTAATATATCACCTGTGTTCTTGTAGATTCTGGGATCAAATATTTTGCCTCTTTTTTGTTCAAGATTCCCATATCTCTTCCCTTATTCACATAGGATCTTAACTTTTTCACATATTGTTGTTTGGGGTTGCCTTTTAATTTCTTGTACCATATATACTCGAGTATAAGTCAAGTTTTTCTGCACCTTTTTTTGTGCTGAAAGTGCCCCCCTCGACTTATACTCGAGTCAAGCACTTTTCTGCAGCAAAAATTTTCATTTTCCGAACCAATTTTGGGGCCCCGTATCTCAGGGCCACCTTGTGCTAGGAACCCCAAATTTGGTTTGCCAACCCAGTGGAACTGGTTCCACAACATATCCAAAGCTGGGGTTCCTAGCACCAAGTGGCTCCGAGATACGGGGCCCCAAAATCAGTTCAGAAAATGTCATTCTCTGCTGCAGAAAAGTGCTTGACATTTTCTGAACCGAATTTAGGGCCCCGTATCTCAGGGCCACTTGGTGCTAGGAACCCCAAATTCGGCGTGCAAACCCAGTGGAACTGGTACCACAGCATATCCAAAGCTGGGGTTCCTAGTACCAAGTGGCCCCGAGATACGGGGCCCCAAAATTGGTTTGGAAAATGTCATTCTCTGCTGCAGAAAAGTGCTTGACATTTTCTGAACCGAATTTGGGGCCCCGTATCTCAGGGCCACTTGGTGCTAGTTCCACTGGGTTTGCACACCAAATTTGGGGTTCCTAGCACTAAGTGGCCTCGAGATACGGTCAACTGTGTCCATCTGCAGCAATGTCATTTCGGGACCCTTTGGGTTTAGAGACCCCAAATTTTGGCTGCAGCTAGGGGGCATCTAGGAACCCTTAACTACCGAGTTTGAAGTTCGGAGGACCTATGGCTGCAAATGGGCACAGTGAGGCTGCAAATGGGCATTGTTCACCCTCTTTTCCACTTACAGTAGCTTTGCATTTCTCACCCTCGTCTTATACTCGGGTCACTAAGTTTTTCCCATTTTTTTGTGGTAAATTAGGGCCTCAACTTATACTCGGATCGATTTATACTCGAGTATATACGGTATTCTCAACCTTAAGTAGTTTTTCCATCTCCTCCTCATATTCATTTTTATTAAGTATAACTAGTCCACCCCCTTGTCTGCTGAACGTATGACCACATGTCTCTTCTTTCCTATATCTTTAATGAGTTTCCATATGTTTCTATTCTCAGACTTCCTCTTTTGTAATTTCTTGAGGTCGCTTTCTACCATCTTCTTAAATGCGCCCATGCATTGATTACCAGGAACATTCGGATTGAAGATGGAATTGTTCCTAAGAGTGGTGTGACAAAATTCCGAGCAATCTGGTGTTTTCTTATTTTCATTAAGTGCAAAATGCTTTTTAATATTTAATTTCCATAAAAACGTTTGTAGGTCTATGAAAACTTCGAAATGGTCAACATTTTTTTCAGGGGCAAACTTAAGGGCCCAGATCCAAAATTCTCAACTCATCTTCAAAAAAGACCTCATTACTCAAATTAAAAATCCCACCCCACAATACTCTCTTCTTTTTCTTCTTCAATCCTTGTTTTCCTCTTACCGATTTCCTCTTTCCATAAATCTCTGTGTTTGTTCTGGTTCTATGTCCTGGTTTCTGGTCCATCCATTCCGTGTATGTGTCCTCTGGCCCTGACCATGTGGATACCTGTGATTTCCAGTAATTCTCTGATCCCTGTTCGGGTTTCTGGGGAATCCTTGTCCTCTTTGGGTTCCCCCTGCATTTATCCATTGGCCTCTCCACCCTGGAACTCTGTATGGCACATGTTTGTTCCATCTTCCAGGAGGCCTCTCTCGTGGCCCTCCCTGGGGAAAACCCCTTTCCTCCCTAAATCCTCTCCCATGTTGGAAATTTCAATAGGGGGTATACTGTCTTCTCCTTCCGATGGGCGAGAATCTGTTATGGGTGGGGATATTATATCTCGGGGTGGCGGGGGATCTCTCATATGGAGGCTCATATTGGTTTTCCCTTCTCCTGTCCATGGCTCTTAGTTGGTGATTCGGTGTTCTAAATGGTCCTTCCCGTCTTTGAGCGGGGGTGTGTTCAAATCTTGTATGGTGTAGATCACCAGGCCCTTGGATTTCAGTTCTTTCTAATTCCCCAATTGGACTTTCATCGATAGAAATTTCTTCCAAATCTTCGTTAAATTCTTCTATTTCAGTTTGCCATTTATAGACCCTCCTATCCAGCACATCCCTCTCAAATTTTTCCTGTTTCTTTGCTTTTATTTTGATATCATATTTCTTGATTATTTCTTGCAATTCTCTTTCCTTATCCTTATATTCCTTTTAGTTGATGAAGGGTAACAACAAATTCTTAAACTCCATAACGCTGCTTTCTACTCCTCGCAGTTTAAATTGTCTCCTCTTAATGATGTTCTGTAAAAACTCATTTTCACATTTTGCAAAAAAGGAAGACCATTCGTCCATGAGGGGTGAATCATTAATGCTGTCATTGGGATTAAGGTCTCATCTCAATCTTCTAGGTGTCATTTTGTCACTGATATACATCTCAAGAGTGGCTATATCCCACCACACCCTAAGTTGTTTTTCCATAGTGTGCATTAATTGTTTGAAAAGACTGTCCATATCCTGTCTGCTATTAACCTGTTCTTGGTTAAAAATCTCTCCAACATCTATATTTCGGTTGTTCAAATATCGAAAAATATCCATAGCTGCAGAAATAATCAAACCCTTAGGTGTCAGGAATATATTAAACTAAAAATTCCACGCTTAGGTATGAATAAAGCTGCAGCCTCCCTGAACAAAGACTCCACAAGTGGTGTCCAAAAAATAAGTATTTAGAATAGGGGTCTCAAATAGACAACACATTTACGTATAGTGTGTTTTGTAATCATCACGGTTGGTTAACACACACGCTATTTAAATACTCATTATAAGCAGCGCCAACCTCCCTTATACTGATTACTTATAGCTACATAGTTACATAGTTAGTCAGGTTGAAAAAAGGCAGAAGTCCATCTAGTTCAACCAAAAAAAAAAAAATCATACAATCCCATATACACAATCCTTCACCCACAGTTGAGCCAGAGGAAGGCAAAAAAAAAAAACATGAACCAGCATGAACCAATTTGCTACAGCAGGGGAGAAAAATTCCTTCCTGATCCCTCCTGCAGGAGAGCAGCGTAGGGTTGGAACTAGGCTTGTAGTCCAACCAGAAGTAATGGTTCTGCCGGCCGGGGAACCAGTTGTGGTCGGAGGTAGAGGGAAAGCTGTTGTCACTAATGGACCATCCACCTTGCTACCAGAGACCACCGTGAGTAAGCTGAGGTCAGTACCAGAGCAGACTTTTCGCCAACCGGGGACAGTGAAGAAGTGGGAAAACTTCAGCAAGTGCCAAGTCAGGCACCCAGCAGGACAGCAGAGGTGACATTTGCAGAACATCAGTGAGTGCCAAGCCAGGGACTTAGCTTGTAGGCAGGGGTGATGCTTGAAGAGTATCTATGAGTGCCAAGCCAGGGACCCAGCAGGGAAATGGGGTTGACGCTTGAGGAAGATACTGAGTGCTACCAGTGGAATAGCTCAGGGGATCCAGTGGCTAGTGGATCTGAACTCTAGTGAGAGAGACTGGGAGCTCGTTGAGTGAAGACTCACAATGAGTGATGGTGGGGTAAACTAAGAACTGTTCGTGTTGCAAATAGTATACTTCAATTGCAGTTAGTAACCGCTATAAGATTGTTGCCATAGGACACATCGGTCCTACCTATACAGAAGTGGTGTTCAGCTAGAGACCTTCACTTGTCTGCCTATAGAAGTCTCGGAGTCTGCCAATTATCTTTGCATCTATCTAAGGGTGTCCTAGCCCTAACCCGCTCCCCCACTGTTCTGTTTAAGAGACAATACATTTCTTTGCATTCAGAAAGTGACTGGCCCCCACCTGCTCATCTTGCATTACACCCACCATGCCTTGTAACCCACTCTACACAGAAGGATGTCAGGTGTCCCTAACTCTGGAGGTTACCATTATGCCTCGAAGGGCCCGGGACTCTGCTACATATATATTGAGGAAAATACAAGAATGTCTCAAAATGGTGCCCTTGTTAAGTGAGGGACCCCCCTGTGGTTAAGATACAGCAGTGCAGCCACACAGCTCTGTATCCGGAAGATAGCAAGTATCACTGTAGTACTGACGACTGTTTATTAAAGTCAGCCATAGATGGATCGAATCTATTCCCTGCTGGCAGAACACAATGATCACTGCTAGTGGCTACAGCTGTCTGCAGTGATCGCATGAAAAACATCCAGCAGACTGGTTGCACTGAAGTCAACCAGCCTGTCCATAGATGGATCGAATCTCGGCCAGTCCCTGCTGAACCAGCCGAGATTTGATCTACCTATGGGCAGGCTGGTTGTACTATGTGGATTTTTTTGCAAAGGATCACTGCCGACTGCTATAGCTGCTGACAGTAACCCCTGTGTTCTGCCAGAGGGGAAGGCTCCCCTCCACCACTGCAGGAGGAATTCCCTAATCAACACTGACTACTCTATGGTCTGCTTTACATTGGGCCCAGCTAGACCAATGTAACTATGCAAAAACATCCATAACTGGAGTTCAGCCTTAATTCACTATAAGCTGCTGTGTGGGTCAGGATTAAGGTGCAGCTGTTCCTTTGTCCTGCATGTTTATATTAAGCATAAATAATTATATATCTGTTAGTATTGGAGTTGCTCCGTTTTCTCTCTCCTGCTGCCCTATTAATAATCAAGGATTACATATAAGAAAGAATAAGAGGAAAATAATAATGAAAACCCTTTTCTATCTACAGATGTATTTACGCATAACCCCGTAGCACTAAGGAATTAATAGGAGCCAGAAAAACGGTAGTATAATATTCTCTAGTGCCGCTTCTCATCACAGACTGGTAAGCTTCGCCAATGCTGCCCTCTTCAGACCAAGAAATCTTAAAAACAGACATAAGCCATTGTTAAGTGCTCTTTTATCACAGCTACCCTAGAGGCCGCTTACAAGGTACCCCTAAGATGGTATTGGGTCCCGGCCTGGATAACGAACTCAAACCCAGCCTATAGCGACAGATACTTCAGAGGTTGTGGCCAGAGAGGGGAGTTTGCACATACAGTAAAATCTTGGATTGCGAGCATAATTCATTCTGGAAACATGCTTATAGTCCTAAGCACTTGTATAGCAAAGCAAATTTCCCCATAAGAAATTATAGAAACTCAGATGATTCGTTCCACAACCATTTATTCATAAGTCCTTCAGTTTATCCTTCATATAAAAAGATTATAGGAATGTGATAGGTTGTTTAACCATAAAATGTCCATCCACAAATGGAAGCCTCCACAAGGGGATTAGAAGCAAAATCCATCAGGAGCTACAGAGTATAAAAGAGAAGAGAGGCGCATCTAAGTGTAGCAATATGGTTACATTTAGGGACCTTTCACACTGGGGCGGGGGCGTTGTCAGCGGTAAAGCGCCGCTATTGTAAGCGCCGCTTTACCACCGATATTCGGCCGCTAGCGGGGCGGTTTTACCCCCCTGCTAGCGGCCAAGAAAGGGTTAAAACCACCGCAAAGCGCCTCTGCAGAGGCGCTTTGCCGGCGGTATAGCCGCACCGTCCCATTGATTTCACCGCTCCGAGGATGCTGCTAGCAGGACTTTTTTTCCCGTCCTGCTAGCGCACCGCTCCAGTGTGAAAGCCCTCGGGGCTTTCACACTGGAATTAAAGCAGCAGCACTTTCGGGTCAGTTTGCAGGCGCTATTATTAGCGCAATATCGCCTGCAAACCGCCCCAGTGTGAAAGGACCCTTAATGAAGGTACAACATTTAGCAACTCACATGGTTGGTGATTAAAACAGGCATGTCTAAGTATGCAGGCATCTGGGGTAAAGCTATCCGCATAGACCGTACTCTGCACCGCCGGCTCTCACCGCTATCAGTCTGCAATCGTGACTGGGAAGACTACCCTGCAGTAGAGCGATCTGAACGCAAAGCTCGAACTGCTCGTGGAGCGCAGTGTGGAAGGGATGACGTCAATGGCATCATGTCAGTTGTGACGCTACTTGTATATCAAGACATCGCTCGTTTATCAAGTCAAAATTTATAAAAAAAATGTTGCTTGTCTTGCAAAACGCTCTCAAACCAAGTCATTCTCAATCCAAGGTTTACAGTATTTGGTGGTCTTGTCCCCGCCTAACGAAGTTCTGGTCCATGGTTGTCGGACTCCTAGATTCCTTATTTCCCATACCCATTCCCAAGAATCCCAAAGTGGCCTTATGGCATTGCCTGATACAGGGCCTATTCTCATATCAACAAAAGTTGGGGACCTATCTGTTGATTGCCGTGCAACGTGCAATTGCTAGAGCCTGGAAGAAACCCTCGGTCATGTTTGCAATGGTAAAGAGCATTTTGACCGTCTTTATGAATAATGAAAAAATGTCTGGCATCTTACTTGATTCTCATGCCATATTTCTTAAAGTCTGGCCACCCTGGTGGTCTTCTGCTCTCCTCACCCTGCATTTGAGTGGCCTGGGCCTTACGTAATTAACTTCACATCAAAACCCTAGTCTGCAGGACTCCTCCCCACCCATCCCCCTTGACCCCCCCCCCCTTTTTTATCTTTTTTGGTCCCTCTCCCTTCTCCTTTTGTCTTTCGCTTCTCTGCTCATTATTGACTCTAGGCTTATTGCCTATATCACTTCTTATCCACCATATGCCTTTAAGTCCTTGGACTTAGCGCGCTTCTGCTATTGCGCAAGGCTACTACCATTTTTACTGCTATATGAAAGGATTTCCTGCTATTTTTTGAATATCATCTCTCCCTGATCCCCCTGCATGGGTCCCCAGATGTTTTGCTTGTATATAGCTCACAGCTGACATGAATGCACCTGAAACACAAGTCCCTTCTCTAGGCCTTCGGGCTTAAGTGATCTACATGGACCTTTAACTCACACCATTAGGTTGCACAGTGCACATTTGTACTCTTTAAAATCACCTGGTTGCATGTGCCTTAGCCCATGTCTATAAGCTATGTACTGTACAATTTACCCCCTGCATGGGTGTTCCGTTGTTATGTGAATTTATTTTCTACAATAAAATTATTGTACCAGAAAAACAATCACAAGCAGAAACAAAAGGGTGCAAAGGCCTAGTGCATTACCAAATAAAATCTTATTGTTAAAAGAAAACCAATGAGGGCCTATTCCAGTGGCGGCTGCTGCTCCATTTTTTTTGGGGGGGGCAAACAAACCACTCGCCAACCCCCTCACCCCTTTGGTAGGTCGGCCGGTCTATCAGTTAAACCCACCACCCTCCCCCTGTCGCTCACTCCTCCACCCACCAGCCCCGCACTTACCCCATCTAGGTCGCGGGCAGCTTCTGCTCCTTCCTGCATCTTCTCCTCCTCGGTGGCTTCCTCCTTGGCAGCTTTACCCTGCGTCTTCTCCTTCTCCGCGGCCAATACGCTTCTCCTCTTGGTCAATCGGGTCTTAAGACCCGCTTCCTGATTGGCTGGGAGGAGAAGCGGGAAGACAATAGCGAATATTAATTCGCTATTGTCACACAACTGGGTGGGCTTAGGGCGCAGTGCCCTTCGCCCCAAGCCCATCCGTTTTTGAAGTCAATTAGAGCCTCAGGGGGGATGCTTCCCTAATGGGGCGGCCGCCACTGGCCTACTTACAACAGCCAAAGGTTAAAACAGAGCCAAGAGCCAGATGGCAGAGTAATCCTATTAGAGGTGAATATCACCGCGACCCTGGTGTCACTCAGACTCGCCAGCTAACGTGTTTCAAAGGATGAACCCTCTTCAGCAGAGAATAGCTAGTCTGTATGTAGCGTCACCCCCGAAGCAGTCGCTTTAGTAAATTTGGTTCTGTACTCTGCTTCTCAACCCCAAGAACAGTCTCAGCCCCTCTGGCACACCTGCCAATAAAGTTATTACAAACACCACAGGAAATAGACACAAATTGTATTGAACACAGAAATGACCTTTACTGGAAGATTTTCCTTCCTGAATATATCAACTGTGTGATATTGAATGAAGATCAAGAGTAATTAAACTCAGCGATATTATCTGCCTGCTTTTAGGGGACTCTTTAACCGCTTGCCGTCTGCGTAACATCATATGATGAGTGGTGATATCTGAATGATGCCTGCAGATACTGTACAGGCATCATTCAGATATATTCTTTTAGAGCCAGGGATTCCATTCACCATAAGAATGATCATAGCGGCTCAGCCGCTATGGGTGTTGTCACTAAAATGAAGAAAACGCATTATCATCTCGTATCGGGACCTGGACATTACGGAAGAATAAATGGGCATGTGGTGGATGGGGTTGGTGGACCAATAGGCCTGTCCTTCATTTTTTTTTGTAAGCCCCATATTTATGGTGAGGCCCATAAACACTTTGAACTCCTCCAGAGTCAAATCCTTTCACTCAAATGGACAGACGTATGATGATTGAGGGTTGTTAGCAATATGCTGCTGGGCATATACAGTAAATTGGTCTGGTGAGTTGCAGCAAAGTTTTGGGCAAAAATAAATAAAAACAATCAATTTCAGAAAAATTTGGGGTATTGGCCTGCACACCTGGCTGTGCGGTGAAAAGGGAAATTCTTGCTGATCCTGAGTCGGAAGGCAGCCATGTTGGATTGGCAAGACCAGCTGGAAGATGTGTAGCGGCCCCAGGGCCGCTACACAGGACGTGGCACTCCAGTGCTGGTAGTTGGGGGATCTGAAGTTCCTGTGCTGGCATTTGGGCGTGATGCTGCGGCAGTGCTGGTACTGGGCCTGTGCATTCCTTGTGGCCTTTCGATGGCAGCAGCGCTGATACTGGGCCTGGGAATTTGATCCTGGCGTATATTGCTGGTGGCTGCCTGGTTTCCAGAGCGCCGTGCTCTTTTAGGAGGGATCCATTCTTCCTCTGATTCATTTGCCGATCTACTACTAGCGATCGGTTCAAATGCTGAATTTGATTCACAATCGGAATTGGCATTTGAATCTGATGAGAACTCCCCGCTGCTCTCATCAGTCATGGAGAGGATCTGGAACGCCACCTCACTTGTATAGAATCTTTTGGACATTTTTTCTGATGGGCTGCACGATGGGTAAAAATGACGGTCACTGATGGGTGACAGGTGATGGGTGACAGGTGACAGTCACTGATGGGTGACAGGTGACAGGTGATGGTCACTGATGGGTGACAGTTGACGGGTGACGGTCACTGATGAGTGACAGGTGATGGGTGACCACTGGTGGGTGACCGGTGACGTGTGACGGTCACTGGTGGGTGACAGGTGACGTGTAACGGTCACTGGTGGGTTACGGGCGATGGTCACTGGTGGGTGACAGGTGACAGTCACTGATGGCAGTCTCTGATGGTGACTGGTGCATTTTATGGGACTGATTGGTGACAGATGAGGGTTACGGATGGGTCACTGATGACGGTCACTGATGGCAGCCACTGATGATGGTCACTGGCGATGGTCACTGATGGATGACAGGTGCACTGCTGACGGCAGTCTCTGACGATGACAGGTGCACTTTGTGGACACTGATGGATGACAGGTGCACTTTGTGGGCACTGATGGATGACAGGTGCACTTTGTGGACACTGATGGATGACAGGTGCACTTTGTGGGCACTGATGGATGACAGGTGCACTTTGTGGACACTGATGGATGACAGGTGCACTTTGTGGGCACTGATGGATGACAGGTGCACTTTGTGGACACTGATGGATGACAGGTGCACTTTGTGGGCACTGATGGATGACAGGTGCACTTTGTGGGCACTGATGGATGACAGGTGCACTTTGTGGACACTGATGGATGACAGGTGCACTTTGTGGGCACTGATGGATGACAGGTGCACTTTGTGGACACTGATGGATGACAGGTGCACTTTGTGGGCACTGATGGATGACAGGTGCACTTTGTGGACACTGATGGTTGACAGGTGCACTTTGTGGACACTGATGGTTGACAGGTGCACTTTTATAAGCACTGATCTGGTGACTCTTGGGTGACAGCTGTAATGGGGGGAGGGGGGCGATGTGACAGGTTCTCTTTTTTGTGGTGTTGGTGCAGTACAATACAAGGCTGTTTACTCTTGTCGGGGATGAGCAGTGTTCCTGGGAACACGCCGCCACCAACATGACCGTGCTCCCGATCGCGCGCATGCGCAGTCTAAAGCGGGGAATACCCATTTGTGATCAGCCATGGCGTAATCGCGGCCGATCACATGGTGAACAGCCATGCCCAATGGCTGTTCACCCCTGTCGGTGACGCGCTGTGTCTCGGGGACATGCCGCCACCGACAGTGCAGGGCTGCGCGCTCGCTCATATGACGGTGGGCGGCAACAGGTTAAAGAAGATGGATGGGGGAAGAATTCCCCTACAGCTGCTGACAGGCTATGTGTCCCTCAGAGCCTGTCAGTGTGAGAGTCCCAGAGGGAGGTGCAGGCTCGTGGGTCGGCTGAGCGGCACCTACTATATGTATGTCACATCTCCTCTAAAATACCAATTTATCCCTTGCATAGCCCCAAAAAGCCAGAGGTAACTCTCAGAGGCAAAGAAGGTCCTAATTTAAAGTAGAACTATAGGCAAAACTTTTGCCAAACGGGAAGTGAGAGAAAATCCCTGCACATTGAGGGAATTTCTTGGGGACCCCCAGGTAACCATAACTAGTGTCCCCAATGGAAGATTTCCCCTCTATTACTTCCCTGGGGCAACCCAAAATTTGATATTTACTGTCAGCTTTGTTTTTGCCATTTGTGCCCCATCGAAGAGATTTACCTTCACTTTCTGTCCCATAGCCAAAAGGAAGTGAGAGGAAATCACTGCAAATTAAAGGAATCCCTTGGGGGTCCCAGGTCACCTGAACATGTGTGTCCAATTCGAAGATTTGCCCTCTATTATCTTCCTGGGGGTAACCCAAAATGTAATATTTACTTTCACTTTCAATGATGATGCTAAACTGGACAAATGAGAGAGGGTGAATCTCCCCAACGGGGGGCACAGACAAGAGACAACAATAAAAATTGACAAACATTCTAATCCCTCTGCACTAAAACGAAACAAAAGTATAATATAAGTACAATATCATGTAATATATATATATATATTAAAAAATCACCAAATGCTTAACTTCTCATATTAGTAATATTATATACAGTACACCCCTCACATTTTTGTAAAATTTTTATTATATCTTTTCATGTGACAACACTGAAGAAATGACACTTTGCTACAATGTAAAGTAGTGAGTGTACAGCTTGTATAACAGTGTACATTTTCTGTCCCCTCAAAATAACTCAACACACAGCCATTAATGTCTAAACCGCTGGCAACAAAAGTGAGTACACCCCTAAGTGAAAATGTCCAAATTGGGTCCAATTAGTCATTTTTCCTCCCCCGGTGTCATGTGACTCGTTAGTGTTACAAGGTCTCAGGTGTGAATGGGGAGCAGGTGTGGTAAATTTGGTGTTATCACTCTCACTCTCTCATACTGGTCACTGGAAGTTCAATGTGGTACCTCATGGCAAAGAACTCTCTGAGGATCTGAAAAAAAGAATTGTTGCGCTATATAAAGATGGCCTAGGCTATAAGAAGATTGCCAAGACCCTGAAACTGAGCTGTAGCACGGTAGCCAAGACCATACAGCGGTTTAACAGGACAGGTTCCCCTCAGAACAGGCCTCTCCATGGTCAACCAAAGAAATTGAGTGCACATGCTTAGCGTCATATCCAGAGGTTGTCTTTGGGAAATAGATGTATGAGTGCTGCCAGCATTGCTGCAGAGGTTGAAAGGGTGGGGGGTCAGCCTGTCAGTGCTCAGACCATATGCCGCACACTGCATCAAATTGGTCTGCATGGCTGTATTCCCAGAAGGAAGCCTCTTCTAAAGATGATGCACAAGAAAACCCGCAAACAGTTTGCTGAAGACAAGTAGACTAAGGACATGGATTACTGGAATCATGTCCTGTGGTCTGATGAGACCAAGATAAACTTATTTGGTTCAGATGGTGTCAAGCGTGTGTGGTGGCAACCAGGTGAGGAGGACAAAGACAAGTGTGTCTTGTCTACAGTCAAGCATGGTGGTGGGAATGTCATGGTCTGGGGCTGCATGAGTGCTGCCGGCACTGGGGAGCTACAGATCATTGAGGGGACCATGAATGCCAACATGTACTGTGACATACTGAAGCAGAGCATGATCCCCTCCCTTCAGAGACTGGGCTGCAGGGCAGTATTCCAACATGATAACGACCCCAAACACACCTCCAAGACGACCACTGCCTTGCTAAAGAAGCTGAGGGTAAAGGTGATGGACTGGCCAAGCATGTCTGCAGATCTAAACCCTATTGAGCATCTCTGGGGCATCCTCAAACGGAAGGTGGAGGAGCACAAGGTCTCCAACATCCACCAGCTCTGTGATGTCGTCATGGAGGAGTGGAAGAGGACTCCAGTGGCAACCTGTGAAGCTCTGGTGATCTCCATGCCCAAGGTAATGCTGGAAAATAATGATGGCCACACAAAATATTGACACTTTGGGCCCAATTTGGACATTTTCACTTAGGGGTGTACTTACTTTTGTTGCCAGCGGTTTAGCCATTAATGCCTGTGTGTTGAGTTATTTTGAGGGGACAGCAAATTTACACTGTTATACAAGCTGTACACTCACTACTTTACATTGTAGCAAAGTGTCATTTCTTCAGTGTTGTCACATGAAAAGATAGAATAAAATATTTACAAAAATGTGAGGGGTGTACTCACTTTTGTGAGATACTGGGGGTTATTTATTTTACTGAAAGTGCACTTGGAAGTGCAGTCGCTCTAAATCTAAGGGGAAGATCTGAAATGAGGGGAGGCTCTGCTGATTTTATCATCCAATCATGTGCAAGCCAAAATGCTGTTTTTTATTTTCCTTGCATGTCCCCCTCAGATCTACAGCGACTTTACTTCCAAGTGCACTTGCAGTGCAAAGTGGATTTTCCTTTAGTAAATAACCCCCTCTGTGTGTGTGTGTGTATATGTGTGTATACAGTGGCTTGCGAAAGTATTTGGCCCCCTTTAACTTTTCAACCTTTTGCCACATTTCAGGCTTCAAACATAAAGATATAAAATTTTTATTTTTTGTGAAGAATCACCAACAAGTGGGACACAATTGTGAAGTGGAACGAAATCTTTTGGATTGTTGAAACTTTTTTAACTAATAAAAAAATGAAAAGTGGGGCGTGCAAAATTATTCGCCCCCCTTGCGTTAATACTTTGTAGAGCCACCTTTTGCTGCGATTACAGCTGCAAGTCGCTTGGGGTATGTCTCTATCAGTTTTGCACATCGAGAGACTGAAATTCTTGCCCATTCTTCCTTGCAAAACAGCTCGAGCTCAGTGAGGTTGGATGGAGAGCGTTTGTGAACAGCAGTTTTCAGCTCTTTCCACAGATTCTCGATTGGATTCAGGTCTGGACTTTGACTTGGCCATTCTAACACCTGGATACGTTTATTTGTGAACCATTCCTTTGTAGATTTTGCTGTATGTTTGGGATCATTGTCTTGTTGGAAGATAAATCTCCGTCCCAGTTTCAGGTCTTTTGCAGACTCCAACAGGTTTTCATCCAGAATGGTCCTGTATTTGGCTGCATCCATCTTCCCCTCAATTTTAACCATCTTCCCTGTCCCTGCTGAAGAAAAGCAGGCCCAAACCATGATGCTGCCACCACCATGTTTGACAGTGGGGATGGTGTGTTGAGTGTGATGAGCTGCGTTGCTTTTACACCAAACATATCGTTTTGCATTGTGGCCAAAAAGTTGGATTTTGGTTTCATCGGACCAGAGCACCTTCTTCCACATGTTTGGTGTGTCTCCCAGGTGGCTTGTGGCAAACTTTAGATGAGACTTTTTATGGATATCTTTGAGAAATGGCTTTCTTCTTGCCACTCTTCCATAAAGGGCAGATTTGTGCAGTGTACGACTGATTGTTGTCCTATGGACAGACTCTCCCACCTCAGCTGTAGTTCTCTGCAGTTCATCCAGAGTGATCATGGGCCTCTTGGCTGCATCTCTGATCAGTCTTCTCCTTGTCTGAGCTGAAAGTTTAGAGGGACAGCCAGGTCTTGGTAGATTTGCAGTGGTCTGATACTCCTTCCATTTCAAAATGATCGCTTGCACAGTGCTCCTTGGGATGCTTAAAGCTTGGGAAATCTTTTTGTATCCAAATCCAGCTTTAAACTTCTCCACAACAGTATTACGGACCTGCCTGGTGTGTTCCTTGGTCTTCATGATGCTCTCTGCGCTTTCAACAGAACCCTGAGACTATCACAGAGCAGGTGCATTTATACAGAGACTTGATTACACACAGGTGGATTCTATTTATCACCATCAGTCATTTAGGACAACATTGGATCATTCAGAGATCCTCGCTGAACTTCTGGAGTGAGTTTGCTGCACTGAAAGTAAAGGGGCCGAATAATTTTGCACGCACCACTTTTCAGTTTTTTAATTGCTAAAAAAGTTTAAAATATCCAATAGATTTCGTTCCACTTCACAATTGTGTCCCACTTGTTGCTGATTCTTCACAAAAAATTAAAATTTTATATCTTTATGTTTGAAGCCTGAAATGTGGCAAAAGGTTGAAAAGTTCAAGGGGGCCGAATACTTTCGCAAGCCACTGTATATATATATATATATATATATATATGTGTGTGTATATATATATATTCAGAAGAATCCGAATCTCCAAATTAAATAGTAACGAATTTAGTTTAGTTTATCTGCTTTCTAACGAATTCCAAATTTTTGGAACGATTCGAATTTGGAGCAGTCGAAAAATGATCGACCAATTTGCATTCTCTGTGAAGAATAGCTGGTTGTTAAAGCAGATTTCCACCTAAAAATGGAACTTCCACTTTAAGTGTTAGTGACCCCCTGACATGCCACATTTGGCATGTCATTTTTTGGGGGGAGGAGCGGGTACCGAGTTTTTAGAGGCACCCAGCTCCCACTCCCTCCCCTGGCTCAGCTGCCCGGGAAGGAGAATCACCTCTCCCCCTCTCTCCCTGAAATCTTCTGGGACCTGCGACCTGTCCTGACCTGATTGCCCGGCCATTCACAGCTCACGCATGGGGCATGGGGAGCTCTGCCGTGTTGATAGGGACAAGAGCCTCTTCACCACAACCCTGGTCAGTGGTCATGGGGGTCTGCGGGCGCCCTCTCCCCGCTATGTGAATGTATGGGGTAAAACTTAAAAGTGTCCCCCGTGTAGATCCATCGTCAATCATGCTGCCCGCCCCACCGGAAAAAAAAAAAAGAAGAAACCCTCCAGCCTCGTCGCAGGTTCCCCGCCATCTGCCTGCGCCGCCGTTTTACATTTCTCAATTGGGAACTTTGGTTCCTACTCAAGATTTTGCATGTTCGATTCTGTGTGTCACCCATTTACTTGAATGAGCTGCCCTATATGTGCTTGTCATAGCTCAGGGACCAAATTTTACCCGAGACAGGCGCCATTGTACATGCGTTTTTGCGCAATTCTTGCACATTCTGTCACGTGGTAAAATCACATGGCATTTGGGGGGCCATTCATATATCATAATACTGATGAGACCTATATATGTGGTCTATGATAGAGGTGAGGTGATTGGGAGGATGCTGTGCTCTCCCCTCATCAATACATTGTATACAGATCAGTGAGGTGATTGGGAGGATGCTGTGCTCTCCCCTCATCCATACATTGTATACAGATCAGTGAGGTGATTGGGAGGATGCTGTGCTCTCCCCTCATACATTGTATACTGATCAGTGAGGTGATTGGGAGGATGCTGTGCTCTCCCCTCATACATTGTATACAGATCAGTGAGGTGATTGGGAGGATGCTGTGCTCTCCCCTCATACATTGTACACAGATCAGTGAGGCGATTGGGAGGATGCTGTGCTCTCCCCTCATACATTGTACAGATCAGTGAGGCGATTGGGAGGATGCTGTGTTCTCCCCTCATACATTGTACAGATCAGTGAGGTTACAGATCAGTGAGGCGATTGGGTGGATGCTGTGCTCTCCCCTCATACATTGTATACAGATCGGTGAGGTGATTGGGTGGATGCTGTGCTCTCCCCTCATACATTGTATACAGATCGGTGAGGTGATTGGGTGGATGCTGTGCTCTCCCCTCATACATTGTATACAGATCGGTGAGGTGATTGGGAGGATGCTGTGCTCTCCCCTCATACATTGTATACAGATCGGTGAGGTGATTGGGAGGATGCTGTGCTCTCCCCTCATACATTGTATACAGATCGGTGAGGTGATTGGGAGGATGCTGTGCTCTCCCCTCATACATTGTATACAGATCGGTGAGGTGATTAGGAGGATGCTGTGCTCTCCCCTCATACATTGTACAGATCAGTGAGGCGATTGGGAGGATGCTGTGCTCTCCCCTCATACATTGTACAGATCAGTGAGGTTACAGATCAGTGAGGCGATTGGGGGGATGCTGTGCTCTCCCCTCATACATTGTATACAGATCGGTGAGGTGATTGGGTGGATGCTGTGCTCTCCCCTCATACATTGTATACAGATCGGTGAGGTGATTGGGAGGATGCTGTGCTCTCCCTCATACATTGTATACAGATCGGTGAGGTGATTGGGAGGAAGCTGTGCTCTCCCCTCATACATACATTGTATACAGATCGGTGAGGTGATTGGGAGGATGCTGTGCTCTCCCCCATACATTGTATACAGATCATGAGGTGATTGGGTGGATGCTGTGCTCTCCCCCCATACATTGTATACAGATCGGTGAGGTGATTGGGAGGATGCTGTGCTCTCCCTCATACATTGTATACAGATCAGTGAGGCGATTGGGAGGATGCTGTGCTCTCCCCTCATACATTGTATACAGATCGAGATCGGTGAGGTGATTGGGAGGATACTGTGCTCTCCCCTCCATACATTGTACACAGATCAGTGAGGTGATTGGGAGGATGCTGTGCTCTCCCTCATACATTGTATACAGATCAGTGAGGTGATTGGGAGGATACTGTGCTCTCCCCTCCATACATTGTACACAGATCAGTGAGGTGATTGGGAGGATGCTGTGCTCTCCCCTCATACATTGTACACAGATCAGTGAGGTGATTGAGAGGATGCTGTGCTCTCCCCTCATACATTGTACACAGATCAGTGAGGTGATTGGGAGAATGCTGTGCTCTCCCCTCATACATTGTATACAGATCAGTGAGGTGATTGGGAGGATGCTGTGCTCTCCCTCATACATTGTATACAGATCAGTGAGGTGATTGGGAGGATGCTGTGCTCTCCCCTCATACATTGTACACAGATCAGTGAGGTGATTGGGAGGATGCTGTGCTCTCCCCTCATACATTGTACACAGATCAGTGAGGTGATTGGGTGGATGCTGTGCTCTCCCCTCATACATTGTATACAGATCAGTGAGGTGATTGGGAGGATGCTGTGCTCTCCCCTCATACATTGTATACAGATCAGTGAGGTGATTGGGAGGATGCTGTGCTCTCCCATCATACATTGTATACAGATCAGTGAGGTGATTGGGAGGATGCTGTGCTCTCCCATCATACATTGTACACAGATCAGTGAGGCGATTGGGAGGATGCTGTGCTCTCCCCTCCATACATTGTATACAGATCAGTGAGGCGATTGGGAGGATGCTGTGCTCTCCCCTCATACATTGTATACAGATCAGTGAGGTGATTGGGAGGATGCTGTGCTCTCCCCTCATACATTGTATACAGATCAGTGAGGTGATTGGGAGGATGCTGTGCTCTCCCCTCATACATTGTACAGATCAGTGAGGTGATTGGGAGGATGCTGTGCTCTCCCATCATACATTGTATACAGATCAGTGAGGTGATTGGGAGGATGCTGTGCTCTCCCCTCATACATTGTACAGATCAGTGAGGTGATTGAGAGGATGCTGTGCTCCCCTCATACATTGTATACAGATCAGTGAGGTGATAGGGAGGATGCTGTGCTCTCCCCTCATACATTGTATACAGATCAGTGAGGTGATAGGGAGGATGCTGTGCTCTCCCCTCATACATTGTATACAGATCAGTGAGGTGATTGGGAGGATGCTGTGCTCCCCTCATACATTGTACACAGATCAGTGAGGTGATTGGGAGGATGCTGTGCTCTCCCTCATACATTGTATACAGATCAGTGAGGTGATTGGGAGGATGCTGTGCTCTCCCTCATACATTGTATACAGATCAGTGAGGTGATTGGGAGGATGCTGTGCTCTCCCCTCCATACATTGTATACAGATCAGTGAGACGATTGGGAGGATGCTGTGCTCTCCCTCATACATTGTATACAGATCAGTGAGGTGATTGGGAGGATGCTGTGCTCTCCCCTCCATACATTGTATACAGATCAGTGAGGTGATTGGGAGGACGCTGTGCTCCCCTCATACATTGTATACAGATCAGTGAGGTGATTGGGAGGATGCTGTGCTCTCCCATCATACATTGTATACAGATCAGTGAGGTGATTGGGAGGACGCTGTGCTCCCCTCATACATTGTATACAGATCAGTGAGGTGATTGGGAGGATGCTGTGCTCTCCCATCATACATTGTATACAGATCAGTGAGGTGATTGGGAGGATGCTGTGCTCTCCCCTCATACATTGTACAGATCAGTGAGGTGATTGAGAGGATGCTGTGCTCCCCTCATACATTGTATACAGATCAGTGAGGTGATAGGGAGGATGCTGTGCTCTCCCCTCATACATTGTATACAGATCAGTGAGGTGATAGGGAGGATGCTGTGCTCTCCCCTCATACATTGTATACAGATCAGTGAGGTGATTGGGAGGATGCTGTGCTCCCCTCATACATTGTACACAGATCAGTGAGGTGATTGGGAGGATGCTGTGCTCTCCCTCATACATTGTATACAGATCAGTGAGGTGATTGGGAGGATGCTGTGCTCTCCCTCATACATTGTATACAGATCAGTGAGGTGATTGGGAGGATGATGTGCTCTCCCCTCCATACATTGTATACAGATCAGTGAGGTGATTGGGAGGATGCTGTGCTCTCCCCTCCATACATTGTATACAGATCAGTGAGACGATTGGGAGGATGCTGTGCTCTCCCTCATACATTGTATACAGATCAGTGAGGTGATTGGGAGGATGCTGTGCTCTCCCCTCCATACATTGTATACAGATCAGTGAGGTGATTGGGAGGACGCTGTGCTCCCCTCATACATTGTATACAGATCAGTGAGGTGATTGGGAGGATGCTGTGCTCTCCCATCATACATTGTATACAGATCAGTGAGGTGATTGGGAGGACGCTGTGCTCCCCTCATACATTGTATACAGATCAGTGAGGTGATTGGGAGGATGCTGTGCTCTCCCATCATACATTGTATACAGATCAGTGAGGTGATTGGGAGGATGCTGTGCTCCCCTCATACATTGTATACAGATCAGTGAGGTGATTGGGAGGACGCTGTGCTCCCCTCATACATTGTATACAGATCAGTAAGGTGATTGGGAGGACGCTGTGCTCTCCCTCATACATTGTACACAGATCAGTGAGGTGATTGGGAGGATGCTGTGCTCTCCCTCATACATTGTACACAGATCAGTGAGGTGATTGGGAGGATGCTGTGCTCTCCCTCATACATTGTATACAGATCGGTAAGGTGATTGGGAGGATGCTGTGCTCTCCCATCATACATTGTATACAGATCAGTGAGGTGATTGGGAGGATGCTGTGCTCCCCTCATACATTGTACACAGATCAGTGAGGTGATTGGGAGGATGCTGTGCTCTCCCTCATACATTGTATACAGATCGGTAAGGTGATTGGGAGGATGCTGTGCTCTCCCATCATACATTGTATACAGATCAGTGAGGTGATTGGGAGGATGCTGTGCTCCCCTCATACATTGTACACAGATCAGTGAGGTGATTGGGAGGATGCTGTGCTCTCCCATCATACATTGTATACAGATCAGTGAGGTGATTGGGAGGATGCTGTGCTCTCCCATCATACATTGTATACAGATCAGTGAGGTGATTGGGAGGATGCTGTGCTCCCCTCATACATTGTATACAGATCAGTGAGGTGATTGGGAGGATGCTGTGCTCCCCTCATACATTGTATACAGATCAGTGAGGTGATTGGGAGGATGCTGTGCTCCCCTCATACATTGTATACAGATCAGTGAGGTGAATGGGAGGAGAACGCGCAGTGCACAGTCTGGTCCCCTCCCGCTCTCCGTACTCCGCCCCCTTCCTCAGGACACGTAGTCAGTGTGTGTTGGATGTCTGAGCGGCCAGCATGGACCGGGACGGGATGAAGCACAGGGACGGCCGCCCGGAGATGAGCGGCTACAACGTCTATGAACAAGAGAACGATAGGCTGACCGAGAGCCTCCGCCTCAAAGCGAACGCCCTGAAGTCAGTAAGTGTGACTCCCCCGGGCCGCCGTACACCAGAGGGGGGCTCTGGACTCCATCTCCCAGCATGCACCGCGCACTGCTACAGGCCGAGAGAGGATGCGGGGAATTCTGGGAAATGGAGTCCTCCCATAGAGACAGTGATTGTGTTGTGTTCCAGCTGTGTGCAGCTACAGGTCCTGTGATCCCTACACTGTCCCTTCTCATAGACTGTCCCTGCCAATAAAGTAGCCTAACTAAAGACAACTGTTTTTTTTTCTCATTTATATAAGGATAAGGGAGGGTTATAACTTCTGCCAGATTTATTTTGCTATTGTTGAGATTTCCCTTCACTTCCTGTCCCAAAGACTGAACAGGAAGTGAGAGGAAACCTAAATGTCACCACAACCAGTGTCCCCATTGGGTGATTTCCCCTCTACTCTTCTGCTGACAACCGAACATTTGGGGTTCTCCCATTTACGTACCTCATAGAGCCTGACTGGAATACTCTCCAGGACGTTGCTAAGTGAGGCCTAGTCATCACCGATCACCCCCACCATCACAGGAGGGAGACCTACAACTCCGAGCTCAGAGATACTTCATCAGGGGAAAGAAGGAGTATGTGAGGGGGTCTGAATCAGAGGAAGAGCTCCCTCCTGTGATGGTGGAGGGGATCAGTGATGACTAGGCCTCACTTTGGAATACTCCCCAGGATGTTGCTAAGTGAGGCCTAGTCATCACCGATCACCCCCACCATCACAGGAGGGAGCTTTTCCTCTGACCCCCTCACATACCCCCCCCCCCCCCCCCCGATGCGGGAGCTCTGAGCTCAGGGATTGTGAGCTCACTCCTGTGATGGAGGAGGTGAACAATAACAGCTGAGTGTGTCTTAGCAACATCCTAGCAACAAGGCAGGGCAGGGAGATGCAATCTCTGGGAGTTGTATAGGTCATTTACGTAGCTCCTGAACCCTGACTGGAATACAACTAAGACGTTGCTAAGAGACACCTAGCCACTACTGCTGACCCCCACCATCACAGGAGGGAGCTCTCCAACTCTGAGCTCAGAGATACTGAGGATCATCAGGGGAAAGGAGTATGTGAGGGGGTCTGAGTCAGAGGAAGAGCTCACTCCTGTGATGGCGGAAATGATCAGTAACAGCTGGGTGTGTCTTAGCAACGTCCTAGCAACAAGGCAGAACAGGGAGATGCAATAACTAGGAGTTGTATAGGTGTAGGCCATTTACGTACCTCCTGAAGCCTGACTAAAGACGTTGCTAAGAAAGGCCTAGCCACTACTGCTCACCTCCACTAAGGATGAGCTCCGGCGTGTTCGCATGCTGCACATGCCGAGCCCGCCAGGAAGTCGGCACTGCGCTGCTCTAATCACAGACAGTGAGACATTTCCCGATGTGCGGCTGCAGAGATCGGGAAATGTCTCACTGCCTGTGATTAGCGCAGCGCAGTGCCGACTTCCTGGCGGGCTCGGCATGTGCAGCATGCGAACACGCCGGAGCTCATCCTTAACCTCCACCATCACAGGAGGGAGCTCTCAAATTCTGAGCTCGGAGATACTCCTTCAGGGGAAAGAAGGAGCATGTGAGGGGGTCTGAGTCAGAGGAAGAGCTCCCTCCTATGATGGTGGAGGTGAGCAGTAACAGCTGGGTGTGTCTTAGCAACGTCCTAGCAACAAGGCAGAACAGGGAGATGCAATAACTAGGAGTTGTATAGGTGTAGGCCATTTACGTACCACCTGAAGCCTGACTAAAGACGTTGCTAAGAGAGGCCTAGCCACTACCGCTCACCTCCACCATCACAGGAGGGAGCTCTCAAATTCTGAGCTCAGAGCTACTTCATCAAAGAAGGAGTATGTGAGGGGGTCTGATTCAGAGGAAGAGCTCACTCCATTGATGGTGGAGGTGAGCAGTAGGGGCTAGGCGTCTCTTAGCAACGTCTTAGGAGTATTCCAGTCAAGCTTAGGGAGGTACGTGAATGGCCTACACCTATATAATTCCCAGGGATTGCATCTAACCTGTCCTGCCTTGTTGCTAGGACGTTGCTAAGACACACCCAGCTGTTACTGCTCACCTCCTCCATTACGAATGAGTTCACAATCTCTAAGCTCAGAACTGTTGTATCAAGATTAAGGAGTATGTGAGGGGGTCTGAGTCAGAGTAGGAGCTCACTCCTGTGATGGTGGAGGTGATCAGTGACAACTAGGCCTTACTTAGCAATGTCTTTGGAGTATTCCAGTCAGGCTTCATGAGGTATGTAACTGGGAGAATACCAAACGTTGGGTTGTGAGAGGGGTGATTCAGAGAAAGAGCTCATGCTGGGTATGTCTTAGCGACGTCCTAACAACAAGGCAGGATGGGAAGATGCAGTCTCGGGGAGTTTTTCAGTCAGGCCTCATGAGGTACATAAATGGTGAACACCTATAACAAGGGCATAATTCAAGTCTGGTCAGAGCTGCACAGCTTGTATTTATCTACAGACACCCCCTCCTTACCTGCATGGGAAGTTTTTTGGTAAAGGTGAACTATCCCTTTTAAAGTGGAAGTAAAGGCAAAACTTTTTTATACAGCGGGTCAAATAAGTATTGAACACATCACCATTTGTCTCAGTAAATCTATTTCTAATAGAGGGTATTCATGAAATTCTGACCACGTCGGTAACAACCCATGTGATCCATACATACAAAGAAATCAAAACAAATCGGTTCAGAAATGAAGTTCTGTGTAATAAAATGGAAGGACGCAGGGAAAAAGGATTGAACGCGCCAACTGAAATGTATTTAATACTTGGTACAAAATCCTTTGTAGGTAATGAAGGCTTCAAGACGCCTCCTGTATGGAGCACTAGTCACATGCGTTGCTCAGGTGTGGATTTGGCCCATTCTTACACACAGTCTTCAAATCTTGAAGGTTCCATAGACCTCTTCTATGAACTCTGATCTTAAAGCGAAGTTCCACCCTGAATTTTTTTTTCTCAGAATCGGACTCCTCTAAACCTATAAAAAAAACATTTGGAGGAAAATATTTTTTTTTTATACTTACCAGAATCGCCCTGTTGCTATGTAGTCCTCCTAATCTGCCACTTCCTGGTCTGCGGAGCTCCTCGTCACTTCCTCCCTCACCTGGGCTCCTGGGAAATGATGTGTCATCATTTCCCAGGAGTCTGTGGGCAGTACTGTGATCAAAAATCGCGCTATTTCCTGACAGGAAATGACGCGATTTAAGGCGTTTCACAGTGCCGAGATGTATTTATCTATGTTGCCATAACAATGGGGCGGGACCTTCCTCCGCCGCCGCCCGTTGTTATGGCAGCTTTAAAAACAATCAGCGCTACAGCCGCCGGTGAATCACGCATGCGCAAGATCGAGATAAAGCTTATCCAGGAAGAGATATCGATTGGACGTCACATGCTCACAATCACGATGGCAACGGCCACAACAGGTGGAAGAAAATTGTAAGTATTAAATTTATATTTTAGAAAGATCCACAATTAACCACTTCAGCCCCGGACCATTTGGCTGGCCAAAGACCAGAGCACTTTTTGCGATTCGGCACTGCGTCACCGTAACTGACAATTGCGCGGTCTTGCAACGTGGCTCCCAAACAAAATTGACGTCCTTTTTTTTTCCCCACAAATAGAGCTTTCTTTTGGTGGTATTTGATCACCTCTGTGCTTTTTTATTTTTTGCGCTATAAACAAAAATAGAGCGACAATTTTGAAAAAAATGCATTATTTTTTACTTTTTGCTATAATAAATATCCCCAAAAATAATATAAAAAAACAATTTTTTTCCTCAGTTTAGGCCGATACATATTCTACATATTTTTGGAAAAAAAAATTGCAATAAGCGTTTGGTTTGCACAAAGGTTATAGCTTCTACAAAATAGGGAATAGTTTTATGGCATTTTTATAATAATTTTTTTTTTTTTATTAGTAATGGCGGCGATCTGCGATTTTTTTTTTTTTTTTTTTATGGTGACTGTGACATTATGGCGGACACATCGGACAATTTTGACACTATTTTGGGACCATTGGCATTTTTACAGCGATCAATGCTATAAAATTGCGCTGATTACTGTAAAAATGACACTGGCAGTGAAGGGGTTAACCACTAGCTGGCTAGGAAGGGGTTAAGTGTGCCCTAGGGAGTGATTCTAACTGTTTGGGGGCGTGGCTACGAGTGACACGTCACTGATCACCGCTCCCGATCACAGGGAGCTGTGATCGGGGACAGTGTCACTAGGCAGAACGGGGAGATGCTTGTTTACATTGGCATCTCCCTGTTCTTCCTCTCCATGAGACGATCGCGTGTATTCCCGCGGACATCGAGATCCTACTCTTGGAGCTTGCGGTAGGGTGGCGCGCACGCGACCACACGGCGGCAATTTCAAAGGGAGGTACGCCCATTTGCCCAGCCATGCCATTCTGCCGACGTACATGTACATGCGGCGGTCGGCAAGTGGTTAACCATGTATAATCGTTTCTTTAATACAAAAAAAGAATAATGCTCAGATCAATTAAAAAAATAAAAAATTTGGCTGGAACTATGCGTTAATTCTTTCCGTAGATTTTCTATTGGATTCAAGTCAGGTGATTGGCTGGGCCATTCTAGCAGTTTTATTTTCTTTCTTTGAAACCAATTGAGAGTTTCCTTGGCTTTGTGTTTGGGATCATTGTCTTCCTGAAATGTCCACTCTCATTTCTTCTTCATCATCCTGGAAGATGGCAGCAGATTTTTATCTGGAATGTGTTGGTACATTTTTCCATTCATTCCTTTAATGATATGAAGTTTGCCAGTACCGTATGCTGAAAAACAGCCCCACCCCCACCATGATGTTCCCACCTCCAAACCTCACTGTTGGTATGGGGGGGTGTTTTTGGGGTGATGTGCCATTTGGCCTCCAAACATGGTGTGTCTTATGGCATCCAAAGAGTTCAATTTTGGTCTCATCTGACCAGACTATATTCTCACAATATTTCACAGGATTGTCTAAATGTTGTGCAGCAAACTTGAAACGAGTTTCATCATGCTTTTCCTTCAGCGATGGAGTCTTGCTTGGTGAGCGTAGATACAGGCCATGGCGGGTGAGAGCCCAATTCACTTCCTGTCATGTAGGCTCAACCAGAAGATGATACCTTTTCCAGCGTTAGCCAGATGCCCTCATAGTGAGTTGGCGTTGTAACAAGAGTCCCCATTGGAAGTGTCAGGTGACCTGCTTCTGGATTACATGTATTCTGATTCCTATACCCAACCCATAACCACTTGCTGACCTACCTCGGTACATATACTGCGGTAGGCTAGCTTGTACAGGCACCGTAACAGACCTGTATGACGTGGCTTGGTTCTGGGTGCACGCCCCTACCCGCCGGCTCTGCTGTGATTGAACACAGCGGGACTTAGCCAGCAGGGGGCGTGTGCATGCGCACACCTAAGCCCAAAAGTTTGACATGATGTACCAGTATGTTGCCGTGCATGGGGGAGCTGTCCACCAGCAGTAAATGTATTGTTGGTGGTCAGCAAGTGGTTAAAGTAGAACTATGGGCAAATTTTTTTTTTTTTTTTTTTCCCATTTTGGATAGAGTAGGGGGAGTTATAACCTCTGTCAGATTTTTTTGCTATCTGTGTCCTATTAGGAGATTAACCTTCACTTTCTGTCCCATAGCCAAAGCAGGAAGTGAGAGGAAATCTCTGCAAATTAAGGGAATGTCTTCCTAACGGGGGCTTAGACAGCAAAAAAAAATTGTCAGGGGTTCTAATCCCTCTCCAATCTATCCAAAACTAAAAAAAAAGTTTTGCCTTTAGTTATACTTTAACGTGCAACTCCACTTTTGTTAATACAAAAACATTCCCCTTAACAAACTTTGTTGCAGATTCCTACCTTTTTGTTATTCTGAAGAAATCCCTGTGTGTTTGTGTGTGTCCATGTGGGAAAGTGAATCTAATGGGAGTAGTTTCATAATTAGCAATCAGCTGCTGCACCTGCAGGGCTCTAATGAGGAAAGCTGCTGGGCCTGCATCCCTTGAGCCCTGGTTCACACTGGTGCGATGCAGGAAACGCACAAGATTTGCTGTGTTTCCCTGCATCTCACTGCTTGCAATCTGCTGCGGGTGTCAATTTTAGATTAACGACACCCCCGAAGCAGATCACAAAATGCAGTGCGATTGCCAGAGTCACATCATAGGGGTGTAAACACCCATGACATTCAATTCAGGTACGGAGAAAAAAAAAAGGGTCCTGCACCATTTTGGTGCAGAAGCGATGTAAGCCATATAAATTGTATGGCTCAAAATCGCACATGTGCACAGGAATGTGGTGCGATTCCTGTGTGAATCACATGTGGTGTCTGTAACGGACAAGTGAGAGCCCGGGCTTAGACATGATTTCCTACTGGGAGTATCTCACCAAAAATGACATTTTTGTTGCAGGGGATGCCTGAAATCTGACTTGTATCATAGTGCAGACTTCTGGGAAGAACAGTGAGCCAATCAGACAAGCAGGAAATTATGTTTCTGGGGGGGGTTCAGTACATATTCTGTGTACAGAATACCTCCAGGTTGCAATATTGCATTTTACAGAAAATTATAGCAGCTGCAGATTGAAAAGGAAAAGTAATTTTTAATAACATTCAATTACAATATGACTTATGTCAAAATTGTATACGCTATATTATTTTTTCTATATTTGCTATTTTTTTTTTCCCCCCATGAAAGTGGAGTTACCCTTTAACCACTTCAGCCTCTGAAGATTTTCCCCCTTAATGACCAGGTCATTTTTTTGCGATATGGCACTGCAATACTTTAACTGACAATTGTGCAGAAGTGCAACGTTGTACACAAACAAAATTGACGTCCTTTTTTCCCACAAATAGAGCTTTCTTTTGGTGGTATTTGATCATCTCTGTGGTTTTTATTTTTTGCGTTATAAACAAAAAAAAAACAATATTTACTTTTTGCTATAAAAAAATATCCCCAAATTAAAAAAAAAAAAAAAAAATCTTCATCAGTTAAGGCCAAAAATTTCCAATAAGCGTATATTGATTGGTTTGCACAAAAGTTATAGCGTCTACAAAATAGGGAATAGATTTATGGCTTTTTAATTTTTTTTACTGGTAATGACGGTGATCATCGATTTTTAGGCTCGATTCACATCTATGCATGTTGCTTTTGAGCGTTTTTGGAGTTTTTTTTGTGATGCTTGCCACTTTTTGAGCAGCGTTTTTGTGGCGTTTTTGCCACGTTTTGCGTTTTTTTAATTTATTTTTTTTAGACTGTATACAGTCTAAAAAAAATAAATAAATAAATAAAAATGCCAAAAACGCATCAAAAACGCTGTAAAAACGGTGCACTTGCGTTTTTGATGCTGGTCCATTGAATTCTATTACATGCAAAACGCTGCATTTTGCATGAAAAAAAGTCCCTGACCCTTTCCAAAAATGCAGAGGTACAAAAAGGCATTAATGTGAACATGTTCCATAGGAACCCATGTTAAAAAATTCCCATGCATTTCTGCAAAATGCATCAAAAAACGTGCTAGTGTGAATGGAGCCTGAGCGGGACTGCAACATTGCGGCAGACAGATCGGACGCTTTTGGCACCTTTTTGGGACCAGTGACATTTTATACAGCGATCAGAGCTATAAAAATGCACTGATTACTGTATAAATGTCACTGGTAGGGAAGGGCTTTCTAACTGTGGGGGGAGGGAACTGACTGGGAGTACAGAGAGATCGCTGTTCCTGATCACTAGGAACAGACAATCTCTCTCTCCTCCCCTGTCAGAACGGGGATCTGTTTGTTTACATTGACAGATCCCGGTTCTGGCTCTCTGTGGAGCGATTGCGGCCGCCGGCCACGCGCATCAGACCCCCTGTCATGCAGCGGGCGTGCGCCTGCTATCGCTGGTAAAGGGACCGAAGTACAGCCTATGGCGATTTGCGGGAAGAAGCCGACCTGCCGCAGTATAATGACGGCAGCTGCTCGGCAAGCGGTTTTCTGTGGCATGTTATACAATCGGCTTCCGATCCCCCATTTTTTACAACCCTTTCAATGATTATACAATCTTTTGGATCTTATATGATCTGTCACACATATAGATTACTGGGTAGATGTAATGAAATAGATTGTACAGTGAAATGGCATCACCTGCAGCCAGTAAGAGCCAAGATTAGCACTGTTCAGGGGGTCAGTGCTCAGGGTGCCGGTTATTACCAGGAATGGATTGAAGTGACCGGCCTTCCGTGTTTAGTGTGTCTGAATCACCCACAACAAGCTGTGTATTCTCATTGTGTTGCTAAGCTTGCGATTGTATGCAGCGTATATGTCACTCGCACAGTGTTGGTCATAGTCCTCAGCAATGTGTTTGAACTTCAGTCTCTGAATCAACATTGACAAATCACCTTTACTTTTCCTACACAGATCAGCTGAGATCAGTTTAAAGAGCAAGTATAGCCAGGACTGGATAGGAGTGCGTGTCAAAGTCTTATGCCTCGTACACACGATCGGACTTTCCTCCAACAAAACCGTGGAATTTTGTCCGAAGGGCGTTGGCTCAAACTTGTCCTGCATACACACGGCCACACAAATGTTGGCCAACAATGACGAACGTAGTGACGTACTATGTGGTTTTTCACCTCTTTAGCGCCACCCTTTGGACTCCTTCTGATAATTTTGTGTTAGTAGAAGTTTGGTGAGTGTTGATTCGCGATTTTCATTTTGCCCTTTTCAGTACGTTTCTGAACTGCCGTTCGTCAATCAGACATGTTGCGGAATCGGAGGAGATAACGTGTTATTTATTATTGGCCTTGGAGTCATTGCTTTGACATTATTTTTTGGTTGAATAATAATGATTTGATTTGGTATATTTTCTATATTTTTGGATGCATAGAATGTACTTTTTGGTTAAGTTCTATTGGCAGATAGCATGTCTAATTTTATTTGTTTTCTTTTTTTAATGCACAATAAAAAAACTTGTGTAGAATAATACTTGGCTCTGTGTTTTACTTCAAATGACAGTTTGGGAGTCGGCAGTTACATTTTAAAAAATACAAAGTAGGGGGGCGTGGCTTAGCAATGGCCGAGTAGGACGCGTGTTGCTGGAGCTCCCTGCCCGAACCTACCTATACGGACTGAACAGCACACTTAACCGCATGTGAACAAGGCATGTACAGCGCCAAACGATACAGGACGAGATCAGCTACCCGTGGAACTAACCATCGGACTATACAACCAGGGATACCGCACTTCTTTAACGGCAAAACGGCTTTGTCTCCGGGCGCCATTGTTGCTGCACCTCGTGGGCCTTCCATGGCGACCACATCTGTCGGATCGCAGAGTCTCCTTCTGGTCCCCACACAGGCACCTGTCCCCCTCACGGGGACACCGGTGATCTTCAGCTCAGACATGGAGGTCTCACAACCGTCTCAGACCCCCATGGAGGAAGATCTCCGCAGCATGCTCAGAGCCCTCCCTACAAGAGCAGACATAGAGGCCTTAATCCTGAAAATAGAGGAGGCACACAGCAAAGACATTCAGGAGGTAAAGGCGGACTTACACAACGTGGAGAATCGGGTCTCCGCTGGTGAGAACAAACTATCGGCTTTGGAAGAAAAAGTGCAAGCCATGGAACAAATACAACAGACCCAGGCACTTGAAGCCCAGGAGATGCAGCTCCACCTGGAGGAAATGGAGGACCGTAGCCGCCGAAACAACTTACGGATACGCGGTATCCCGGAGGCCACCGGTCCTGAGGACTTAGCTGAAACAGCAACGGCAATTCTCCACAGACTCATGGAAGACCCACCTCCTAACCTGGAGATTGATCGAATCCACCGCACCCTAGGACCTAAATCTACTGATCCGGCCAGACCCCGTGATGTGCTATGCCGGCTACACCGTTACGCGCAAAAAGAAACTCTCCTGCGGAAGGCCTGGGACCGGGGAGATATTGAATTCGACGGCGCACATATCCAAATCCTCCTGGACCTCTCCAGAGCCACACTACAAAGACGCGCCATGCTGAAACCTGTGCTGGAAGTGGCAAGAAGACAAGGCTACACATACAGATGGGGATACCCGCTGGCAGTCTCCTTCCGTTCGGAACGAGCATCATTCACGCTACGCTCTCCAGCAGATCTCCCAGCTCTCTTTGCCTTCATGGAGACAGAGCCGATACTGGTGCCAAACTGGCTGCAAAAAATCCCTCGACCTACTGGCCGACCTGGCCCGGCTATGGGAAGATCTAACCCACCAGCACGTACTCAACGTTCCAGGGGTCGCTCACGCATCAGGCCTGGGAACAACAACAGGGAGTCTTAACAGTAAGGAGGGAAAGCTGAACATTGCATCTTTAGTTCTTTTTTACTCAGTTTTAAGTTACGTTCCTTTTTTCTGTTTTCCCTAACACTGGCGAACACTCGCTTTGCCCCGAAGCCAGTCCTAAATAAAAGATCTTGCTCCACCCAATCCTGTTGACCGGTATGGGATGTGGCCACTCCCCCTCTGCCCTGCAGCGGACTTCTGCTTGAGCCCTCATCCTGCCAGCGATCTTGCCAGCGATCCGAAATGATCTGCAGCTCTCCACTTTATCCGATTCCGGCAAGACCAACACGCCGTGGAGAATACCTATGGAGGTAAAGATCGGAGGTGAATCTGTGAATGTCCTCCCCCCGAGAGACGCACCCCCTCCCCCCCCGTCTGAACAAGAGAGCACTTACCCGAGAGGAGAGAGAGACTATATGCCATCTAACACACAAGGTCACAAACTTCTAACCCAGGAGCCTCTCAACGTAGACGCATGAGGAGTTCGGGGAACGAAGTGCCTGACCAGATGCAAACTGCCACAAACTGGACAACAGAAACCCTGGCCGGGGCCATGCGTGAGGGACACTTCCCTACCTGGGTATCAAGTCCACGCACAGGACCCCCTCGGAGGACGATGTAGACAAGCAGCCAGACACGTAAGGGGAGGGGAAGTGCTGATGCGATGGACGGCAATATGGTGATTATTCGGGAGTTTTTCCATGCTGTGGGGAGGGGGGGAGCTGGGGAGGTTATTGTACCGTAGCAATGGGAGGTGGTGGAGGTCTTGGAGGTGGTGGCTGGGAACCCATCTAGGCAGGTCAGCACCATGCCGACGCCGTGGGTGGTCCTCCCAGACATCGCCATTAGTGCCCTTTTACATTGCCTCTGGGCAGAAAGGTTGACTGACACACACCTAGACAAGCTAAATTTAGACCGGCAGGGGAAGATATTACTGTAGACCTCAAAAAGGGCAATCAGAATCAGTTGATGTAATATGCCAGAATATATGGTTGAAATGTTTACTATTAATGTTCATATGGTACTATTATCGTTCATGCTAGTCATTAACAAGGGTTGCTAAGTACAGGTATCATTTGGTACCCACGTATTAACCTGTTACATAATTGCATTACAGGTTTGTTCACATGCTCATATGTAATTATAGGTCCGTGGGGGTTGAGGGAAGGCAGGGTCCTCCATTCTTGGCTCCTGCTGAACTCACCTCCACATAGGAATACGCCTTCACCTGGATCCCCCTGGTGGGCGTTGAAGCAATAATTTGCTAAAACTCTTAGCCTTAACTTTGGTTAGCTGACGCTGACTGTGGGTGATACCCTTCAGGTGCACCAAATTAATATTTCCCTCTACTTCTATACTTATTCTTTCTTGCTCTATCTCGCTCTCTCCCATCCTACCTTTCTCCCTTCCCCCCCCTCTACCCACTCGCGAGCATGGAGGTACTAAATGTGATTACTCTTAATGTAAAAGGACTTAACATCCCTGAAAAGAGGCGTATGCTGCTAAATGACATGAAGCGAATACAAGCAGACATCGTGCTGTTACAGGAGACACACTTTAAAGAAAATAAATCCCCGATACTTAAAAACAGATACTACCCAACAGTATATCACTCCACTCATTTGGCAGCTAAATCCAGAGGAGTCTCTATTCAGATTTCAGCAAAAGTCCCGTGGACCTTGACAGACATAAAGGCGGACACGATGGGGAGGTTCTTATTTTTAAAAGGCCTCATAGGTGGTGCTAAAGTGACCATCGCCAACTTCTATGTCCCAAATGTCCACCAGGATTCTTTTGTGAAAAAACATTTAGACTTACTCCAAAACTTTTCAGAGGGTCAACTTATCATTGGAGGCGATTTTAACATCCCCTTACTGCCCGCAGAAGACACCTCCACAGGATCCTCATCGATCTCCAGAGGTATACACAAGGGGATACATTCGGCACTCCATGCATCACAACTTGTAGATGTTTGGCGCCTCTCTCACCCAGGCGAGAAGGACTATACCTTCTTCTCCCGCCCCCATCAAACATACTCACGCATTGACATTTTCCTAATCCCTCAAAACAAGTTGCATGCTGTTAGGGGTTCGGCAATTGGGTCAATCACCTGGTCAGACCACGCGCCAGTCTCAATGAAATACACATTAGCTGACTACTTTAGGGGGCAAAGAAACCCATGGAGGCTTAATGAAAGCCTACTACAAGATCCAGACGTAATCGCAGACGTGACTAAAGAAATAACGCACTACTTTGACACTAACACTTCAACTGAGGGAGACGGGGGTTTGGTCTGGGAAGCACACAAGGCGGTAATCCGCGGGGTGCTTATAAAGCATGGCGCAAGGTTGAAGAGACAAAAGACGGCACAATTGACAACACTACTAGCAAAACTACAGAGATTGGAAAAAGACCACAAACAGACACCGACCAGAACACGGGGAAGTGAACTAGACACGATACGCACACAGATAACAGACCTACTACACTATAAAGCAAAAGCGGCACTCCAAATTTCCCGTAGGAGGATATACGAGTCGGGCAATAAGTGCGGTAGATTACTGGCACAATCGCTGAAAGCGCAAAAAACGGCGTCATATATACCACACATCTATAACCCTACGGGACAGAAGAAGACGTTACCTCAGCAGATTACACATGAATTTATGTCTTACTACAAGACATTATACAACCTACAAACGACAACACCACGCACTGAGCACATAACGGACTATATAACAAACTCCCAAATGCCTACATTAACGAATACGACGAGAGACCTTCTTGACGAACCTATAACGCTATCAGAAATACAATTGGCAATAAAAACTACTAAAAAAGGAAAATCTCCAGGACCGGACGGACTGACCATTCAATATTATAAAACCCTACTCCCGTCACTAGGACAGCACTTACTTAAACTTCTCAACGACTTAAGTGAAGGTAGGAAGCTCCACCATGATACACTACAAGCCCAAATAGCAGTGATACCTAAAGAAGATAAAGATCCGACACAATGCGGGAGTTACCGTCCAATATCCCTCTTGAACACAGACCTAAAACTGTTTACTAAAATACTAGCCACCAGAATACAACAACAGATACCTAGCCTGATACACCTCGACCAAGTAGGTTTTGTCCCATCTAGGGAAGCAAGGGACAACACAACCAAAGTCCTGAACCTACTCTATAAAGCCACCACAACTAACTCACCGACGGTTTTCCTTAATACAGATGCCGAGAAGGCATTCGACCGGGTTAACTGGTCGTTCATGTTTGCCACACTTAGACATATAGGCCTAGGAAATAATATGCTAAACTGGATCTCAGCGATTTACACTGAACCATCGGCAAGAGTTAGAGTCAATGGAGTAACATCAAATGCCTTCACAATAACGAACGGTACGCGCCAGGGCTGTCCACTCTCACCCCTACTCTTTGCGCTCTCATTAGAACCCTTCCTGTGTCACGTCAGACTAAACCCAGACATAACCGGAGTATATATTAACCAAACTCAACATAAAGTCTCCGCTTATGCGGATGACTTGATGTTTTCACTATCAAATCCGGTAATCTCACTCCCGAACCTATTAAAAGAATTTACCATATACGGGTCCCTCTCAAACCTGAAAATCAACTTAGCGAAATCGGAAGCGATGGGGATAGGGATCCCACCAACACAACTTACAAACTTCCAATCTAGTTTCAAGCTGAAATGGACGAATAAGGCCCTAAAATATTTAGGAACATATATCCCTGCAACAATTTCCAAATTATATGAACTTAACTTCCCCCCTTTGTTAGCAAAAATCAAAACATTATTGTCCAACTGGCAAAATGGTCTACATTCTTGGCTGGGCCGATGCAATATTTTAAAAATGTCCATATTGCCAAAAATTTTATACCTCATGCAGGCAATCCCCATACATATCCCCTCCATCTTTTTTAAACAAGTACAGACAGCCTTTACAGAATTTGTCTGGGCAAAGAAGAGACCCAGGCTCTCTAACAAATTACTTGTACTCCCTAAAAAATCAGGGGGTCTTGCACTTCCGAACATTCGTGCCTATTATCAAGCGGTACACTTGGGTAGGCTCATAGATTGGTGCCATCACCAAGAGACCAAGATATGGATCCATATAGAACAATCCCACACCAGAATTCCACTGGGGGGCACTCCATGGTGTTATCAGGACATACCAGAAGACATTAAACGACACCCGCTGATCGGCAATACGGCACAAATTTGTTCACAACTATTCCGCCAGAAGTCCCTCACACCCCAAAATTCACCCCTATACCCTGTAATAGGCAATCCATTGTTCAGACCGGGACTAGAAGACGAAATATTTCGGAAACTAGGCGAGACAGGGCTACTTTTAGCATCCCACTATTGCACTGGAGGACGCTGGAGAACGCATAGAGAACTTTCTGACCCCAATGGCCCATTCCGACTAGACTTTATGCGAACATTCCAACTGCGACACTTCCTCAACTCTATCCCACCCCCACCCGAGGAGAACAACCGAATCCCCACAACTCTGGAAGAACTCCTCACAGAGGAAGGTGCTCTACCACATACGTTATCTCTGGCCTATAACCTCATAAATACCCCGCCCACGGACTTTGTGCCCCCGGGACTGTTGAAATGGGAAGTAGAATTAGACTGTAGGTTTGACACCACAAAGAGGCAACGTATTCTTGGATTCACGCACAAGTCCTCGATTTGCGCCAAGATCCAAGAAACAAACTACAAAATACTGTCCCGATGGTACAGAACCCCAACATTACTACACAAATTTTTCCCGGCAACATCAGATAACTGCTGGAGATGTCTAAGGGAAAAGGGAACTCTCTTGCACATTTTCTGGTCATGCCCCAAATTAGCACACTTTTGGAGAGTGGTGCGAGAAACAATACAACTTTTTACTGACAGGACAATAACAGACGACCCTGCATTCTTTTTATTACACGCCACAGACACTCCCGATAAAATATACAAGAAATCGGTGATACGACACTTATTGGACGCAGCTAAAGCTTGCATCCCGCTCTGCTGGAAATCTCCCACCCCGCCGACTATTGACATGTGGTTAGGAAAAGTAGAGGAAATAAGAAATATGGAAGACCTTATTCTGACGGCACAACACAGAGAAGAAACGTTCTCTAAAACCTGGCAATTGTGGACCATGTTTATTTACTCGTCTGAGGGCCAAGCACTGAGAAGGACCGATGAAGCCCCATGACCGCATAACTCACACCGCACATCTGATTCCCCCCCCAGCTGAAACATCAGCACCAGAAAAACCTCACACACAAGAGACCCCATGCTCGCGGGAGGGGGGTTTAAATCCCCCCCCCTTTCTAACTCCAACCCCGTTACCCCTACCCCACCTCCCTCCCCCTTCCTCTCCTCGCCCTATTTCTTACTATTTTCTTACTCATTCCTATGTATTTTCTTTTAATTTCTATACTTAAAAAAAAAAAAAGTGAGCCGAACCAGTGGACAGTAATACTTTAGAAAAACCAACTGAATACCAAAGAGTGTATATTCTTAATAGCAGGGGTTTCTAACTTGTTACATAAAATATTGATTAAAGGATTACTGGAGATGTGAAACCGCAATGCACAATGTATGTTTGTTTCCTGTATATTTTTATTATATCACTCTGTACCGAATTGTGATAAATGTGGTTTTGTGTAACCTGTTGGTCCATTGGGACCGGACTCTGCATATAAATAAACAATTTAAAAAAAAAAAAAAATACAAAGTAAAATTGACAAGGGACACCAACATATTCTTAAAAAATAGAGGATAATTGGTGTTGTGGTAACTTTCCCAAATAATAAAAAAAACCCCATAATATTATTCTTAATATCACTAGAAAAAAAAAGCCTTTGAAAATTACCGTAGTTTGCAATAACTCCATCAGTATCACCAGCAAAGCAGCTTCATTATTATCCCATTAAAGAAGAAGAGAATTGTGCGCTGCATTTGGAGATTTCATAATTTGCCGCGTTGCGAATGTTAATTCTCCATTACGAACGCTAGTTTACAAGACCGACCGCTTCTGGCTCGTCCTTGCTTCCAAGCATGCGTTTTTGTACTTTTGTCCGACGGACTTGTGTACACACACTCGGAAAATCTGACAACAGACATTTGTCCGCGGAAAATTTGAAAACATGCTAGCCAACATTTGTTGGCGGAAATTCCGACAACAATTGTCCGATGGAGCGTACACACAGTCGGGTTTACTGACAACAGCCTGACATCGAAACATTTCCCTTCTGAAATCCGATCGTGTGTACGGGGCTTTAGTTTTACTCAGTAATACACATGACATGAAGAATTCCAGGTATGGATATGGTATACATAGTTACATTGTTCCAGCTTTTACCAGAGTAACTATGTATATACCATACCTAGCTGAACACATCCCCCCACCCCCCCGGAAGTCGAAAATCATCACTACTCCAGTGATCTCCACTTCTGGGTCCTGTGCTGAGCAGCTGCTATGTTGCATTGTGAACATACAGTAGATCATCTGCTTGACATGGGAATTAGATAAGGTGGAGATGCAGGATGGTGATGTCACACTCTTCACTTTGTCCAATCAGAGAATGCTTTGTAAATGTAAAGCATTCTGTAAATGGAACCTGTGCCATGCTGCCAGCCTCCTCCTGTGTATGCACAATGCAGCAGAGCAGCCGCTCAGCTGGTGTAGGATCTGGAAGGAAACAGAGATCACTGGAGTAGCGTGTATATATGTAACATGTAGCACAATCGACTTTTTTTTTACCTGATACCCCTTACAGTGTTTTTACATTCGTATGTGCGGGTGGGCTCAGTTTAAGACTCAGGAGTCTCAAACTGTTGTGAAACTACAAGTCCCATCATGCCTCTGCCTGTGGGAGTCATGCTTGTAACTGTCAGCCTTGCAATGCCTCATGGGACTTGTAGTTTCACAACAGCTGGAGGGCCGCCAGTTTGAGACCCCTGGTTTAAGTCTCAAACATGCTACAAATACAGATATGATTTGTTAATTTACCATATTCATAATATTCAGAAACACTGTATACAGCAAACAGAGACACTATGGGAGCAAGGAAACAGTCAACGTGTTTCACTCTGCTAGAGCTTAGTCAGGAATATGCTCCAACAAAGCGAAACACGTTGACTGTTTCCTTGCTCCCATAGTATCTCTGTTTGCTGTATACGGTGTATACGGTGTTTCTGAATATTATGAATAAAGTGGAGGCAGTTTTTCCAGTGTGCAGCCCTTTGGATCCTATTTCACTTGTTCCATATGGCTGGATGATGAGTGGTTTTTGCACCTGAATACACAGGATGTGAAAGGGCTTGTGTGACGCACCCACGTGGAGCAGAAGCATACACATTTAATCTTTAGTGTACTTCTAACGTCCTCTTTGACATGACAACTCAGCTCTGAATACCTAAGCAAGTGGTGTCAGCCCTGCCTATTTCTTTTCTGATGGATTAAAAAAAAACAGACACCTCCTTGTCTCCTCCCCCTCCATCTCCATATCCCCTTCTTGTGTCCAGGCAGAGAGTAGAAGGAATTATCAGATCACAGGTTTTCTGGCAACATTATTATTTTTGCACCTATAAAATAGATATAACAAACTACTCTTAATGATGTTTTTAGCAGATCAAAATGGAGCAAACAAGAAAAGTTCATTGTTTGTTTGAGGTTACATAATGTAACATTTTGTTTTTTCTTTTCTTCTTTAGCTTTCTATTGATATTGGTGCAGAAGTGAAATTCCACAATAAATTACTGGGAGAGATGGTGAGTATTTTGTAGGAGATCTGTATCTGTTGGATGTTGAAAGTTTGGATCTGATTGGTGTCTATAGGGAATGAAGTCCTTTTTTAGTAGGTATACAGTAAGACATCAGGAGTTCTTGGAAAGAAGTTACATAGTTAGTCTGGTTGAAAAAAAGACACATCTAGTTCAACCAACAGAAGGGCAAAAATATATATACTGTATATATACAATCCTGGGCTGTGTGGTTGGTGGACAGGCCAGGGGATGGGATCTTCATGGTGTTTGTTTCCAGCCCCCCTTCACACCACAACCCCCCTTTATATCAGTGTCCTCAGTTCACCTTCACATCACAGCCCCCCCCCCCCCCCCCCACACACACACACACACAGTGCAGTCCCCTTTACATTAATGTAACTGGGACTGTAATGGAAAGGGGTCACTGTGATGTTAAGGGGACTGCACTATAAAGGGGACTGTAATGATTATAGTGCCCCTCTGCAGTACAGTCCCCTTTATGTTAAAGAGTGCCCCTAGCAATCACAGACTCTTCCATCGCAGTCCTCCCACCCCCCGCTCCTTTCCTCCTTCCATATTCTAATCTCTGCCTCCCCTGCACAGGACTCTTACCTTTGACAGGGCAGAGCCTGTGCTCAGTCCGCCTGTCCTCTCCTGGGTCCCCCGCCCGTCAGACAATGTCATCCTATCAGCAGGGCAGGGGGTGGGAGGAGCTCTCAACTCTGATCTGCAGGTCCTCTCTCCCCCTGCCCTGCTGATAGGATGACATTGTCGGTAGGCAGGTGGAAGAGCTTAAAGAAGACACACGGGCATAGCGCACAGCAGGTGGTGAGTGACGACCACGTTCTGTGATAGGGCCGTGCAGACCGCAGTCGCCACTCTCCTCCTGCTGTGCGGCCATGTCATCTACAGACCGGTCCGCGGCCCTGGGGTTGGGGACCCCTGATCTAAGCCTTTCAGAAGCCTCCTATGGACTTGTGCAGGGAACTGACTGATCTTCCCTGAGCATGCTTTAGATCGGGGTCAACAATGCATGGAGGGCCGCATTCACCTGCCAATACATGAAGATAATAATAATCCTAACCTAGTAATAATAACAGTACAGGTTTACCTCACTTTAAGGTGCTTCACTAATACAAAGCCAGTTCACCCTGAGGGAGCATATGGCTTGGGATTTGGATTTTATTGCTCTCGCCCCCATCCTGGCACCCAAGGGTGGCTGACTATGCCACCCTTGGGTGCCAGCATGGTCTGGAGATGGGGTCCCTGTCCCCAGGGGTGATGGGGTCCCTAATAGGGTCCCCCCCTATTGCAGTGTCCTTTGTCCCCCTTTACATCACTCCCATAGTGCTCATCTCCCCCCCCCCATCAAGTTTCCTGTGCCCCCAAAGCAGTGTCCTCTCTCTCCTGCACCCCCCTTCCCCACCTGTAGTGTGCTCTGCCCCCATAGTGTCCTCTGTCCCCTGCACCCCACTGTAGTGCCCTCTGACCCATAGTGTCCCCTGCACCTTACCCCACGGACACACAAGCACACACTGTGTAGGTAGAACTCAGCAGAGAGCAGCTGGTATCACAGGGCTGGTTAGGGGCAGGAACTGCTGAAGTTATTGTAAAAACTTAACAAGCTGGTGATTGGTTGCCGGGCGATCCTAGCAACCAATCACCTGTTGTTTAATGTAAAAAGTTAACTTCAGCAGTTCCCGCCCCATCCAGCCCTGTAACATCAGCCGCTCGCTGCTGTCCAATGAAGAGTATACAGCGGCGAACGTGTCCGCAGGCCGGGTGCCTGTGAATTAATCACGAGCACTGACAGGCCAGACAGTTAGCGGTGGTGGGTCGGGTGCAGCCAGTGGGATGCCGACCCCTGCTTTAGATGCATACCAGCCCATGGGGGATGTTCCCCGGGGCACTGCAGGGAGCATCTGTGATTTTGGGGTTCTCTGTGGACCAAACTGTAGCAGGCTGACTGATTCCTATTTCGTTTTCAATTCCAGGATTCAGACTTTGACTCCACAGGCGGTATCCTGGGCTCCACAATGGGCCGACTGAAAGCCCTCTCCAGAGGCAGTCAGACCAAACTTCTCTGCTACATGATGCTTTTTGCTCTCTTTGTCTTCTTTGTCATTTATTGGTTTGTGAAGCTTAGGTGATGATTTTGTATATATTTTTTAATTAAATATTGTGCCACTGTTGTAAGTCTTGTCTTTTTCATAGCCTATATAATTTAAAGTGATATTAGAGGTTGGATTTTTGTTTTTTACTAAAATAATAAATATGTTATACTTACCTGCTCTGTGCGATAGTTTTGCACAGAGCACCCCCAATCCTCCTGTTCTGGGGTCTACTGCTCCTGGCTCATCCCTTTCTCTGAGTGCCCCCATAGCAAGCTGCATAGGGGCACTTGTGCGTGCTCGCTCCTGATCCCTACTCTGTGAGTCCATAGGGCTCAGGTATGTATGTATGGGGGGGGGGGGGGGGCGCGAGCAAGCTGCATGCAGAAGGGTTTTTAACTGCTTCCCTACTGGCCACAGTATATATACACTGGGAAGCAGTTGTACCGGGATCATAATTGTGGCTACAACTATAATCCCAGTGACATTTTTATGGCCAGTGATTCTCTTTAACGAAAAAGTACTCAGAGCAGCTGGGCTGTCGCTGGAATACGTTTACAGGTGGTGGAAAGGGGTCCCACCCCCCTCCTGCCCCCACGAGCAATCAGGAAGCCCAGTAACGATGTACCTGGCGGCATCCAGCTCCGCCTCACAGTGAAAGGAACTGAAGCTGTTCATCCCACTGTGTGAGCAAGTGTGTCTGCTCTTCCCTCACCCCTCCACCAGCTGGCACCCGCCATGTCTGTCCCTGGCCCGCAGATGGGCAAGCAGAACCAGGTGAGGGGTGGGGGGGGACAGGTCACCGGTACTGGTATATGAAAGCAATCTGGCGGCAGTGCAGCCACCCGACTGCTTCCACTTGACAGGCAAGAGTCTGCTTGCCAGATTTACACACAATCCTGGTGGCTGCAGACACCGAATTGTATTTGAGTTCCCCCCCCCACCGCTGCCAGTCAAAGGGTTCAAGGAAACTCGCCATGGTAAAACAAATGGGAGCTACCATTGCACATCTGTTTTTGCTGTCATCATCATCCTTGCATAATAACTTTATATAAATTGACTAAAATAAAACCAGCCGGGTACTTGTAATCGGTCATTAGTCACAAGGTAAATTTGGGGCTTGATCATTCAAAAACCATGCCAGTTTCCTTATTTCTGTATTGAGATTTTCTCTTTTTAAAAATGAGGTTTCCACTTCTTCAAGGGTATTTCTTTTTACGCTTTTACCTGTGCTTAATTTTTTTCCTGCATGACATGACATTTTCCTGCATGACCGCCTCCTGTCTGAGTTATCAAACTGCTGCTTTACAGTAGAAATATGTCATTCAAATCAATACTGTTGAGCCATAAGTGACCTTTATAGTTTTAGAATATCTTGTGCTGTCAGATGGAGTTAAATTTCGTCAAGACTGCAGATAGCAATAAGAGATGGGCCCCTGGTTTGTAATTCATCCCCTTACAGCAACCATCAATAAATGGAGGACCGTGGTCTGGATCCAGACCGAGCAATACTTCTGTCCGGGCCCTCATCCAGCCAATCTTAAGTGCCAGCTCCCCGTTGCTCAGCAGTCATTGGTTGCTGGGACTGCAGGCGTCCTAGCAACCAATGAGGTCACATGTATGCCCCGCCCCCTTTAGCAAGGTTCTCAGTGTAGCTCCTGTAGCTTGCTGCCTCTCCCAGCTCTCGCTCCCTGCCTGCCCACAAGGTATGCTGTTTACTGACATGCTGTTATGCTGGATACATGCTGTTGTGCTGTTTACAGGGGCACGCTGAAGGGCGCATATTATGTCAAGGGGCACCCTGATGGGAACATACTATAGAAAGGGGTACCCTGATGGTCAAAAATTATGGAAAGGGGCACTCTGATGAGCACATATTGTGGAAAGGGGAACTCTGATGGGCACATGTTGTGGAAAGGGGCACTCTGATGGGCACATATTGTGGAAGGGGGCACTCTGATGGGCACATATTATGTCAAGGGGCACTCTGATGAGCACATATTGTGGAAAGGGGCACTCTGATGGGCACATAACATAAAGAGGCACTCTGGGCACATGCTATGGAAAAGGACACTCTGATGGGCACATACTATGGAAAGGGACACTCTGATGGGCATATGATATAAATAGGCACTCTGATGGGCATATGATATAAAGAGGCACTCTGATGGGCATATAATATAAAGGGGCACTCTGAGGAGCACATATTGTGGAAAGGGGCACTCTGATGGGCACATATTGTGGAAATGAGCACTCTGATGGGCACATATTATGAAAAGGGGCACTCTGATGGGCACATATTGTGGAAAAGGGGCATACTGATGGGCACATATTGTGGAAAGGGGCACTCTGATGGGCACATATTGTGGAAAAGGGGCATACTGATGGGCACATATTGTGGAAAGGGGCACTCTGATGAGCACATATTGTGGAAAGGGGCACTCTGATGGGCACATAATATAGAGAGGCACTCTGGGCACATGCTGTGGAAAGGGGCGCTCTTATGGGCATATAATGTGGAAAGGGGCACTCTGCTGGGCACATACTATGGAAACGGGCACTCTGATGGGCACATTTTATGGAAAGAGGCACTCTGCTGGGCAACTATTGTGGAAAGGGACACACTGATGAGTACATATTGTGTAAAAGGGCACTCTGATGGGGAAGTATGATAAAACTTGACAATAAATATTGTTGAAATGCTATGGAAATTGTACATTTCTCATCTTTTGATAGGAATACAGTGACTACAATCTTCATACAGTGACTACAAACAGGCATAGCACAAACTTGAAATTCGGACCTCACCCGGAAGAACATTTGAAACCTCCGTAAATTTGAATTCAATACCGCTGCCTTACAAGATTCAGTTTATTTATTACCAATTGGTAAATTTGGAAAGGTTGCTCTGTATGTAAATGAGATACCAGCTGGAAGTCAATAGAGCTTTAATGACTGTTTGATGGAGAATTCTGTAGGACTGGTACAGTTATCAGAGCTGAACGGAAAAGGTCGTTAAGTCTTCCTTACCATCAACCTAAAGGGACTGGATAATGATGGAAGTGGCACTTCTGAGCGAGAGTTAATGATTCGGGGGAAAATATGGAGGAGCCGTCTGTTAATCATTTTCTAATTATAGGAGGATATAAAGGATCAGAAGTGTTGTGATGAAGAAGCTCCATCTCCGGACTATTTAAGATGTGACTTGTTTTGTCTCCCGGAAAATATATTTAAATGGCAAGATAACAAGTGTTAAGGCTTATTTGTTGTGAAACCTTGCAGACATCAAACTTGTACGGTGTTAACCTGGCCATACATTATACAATTTTCTTTTTCAATTTCCTTTAGATTTACCTTCAACTATGTAGTGCAAGGGCCTGCCTGATTGCATACAAATTGAAAGGGTTTTGGTTTGACCTTATATTATATGGTTTTGGTAAATCTAAAGGAAAGTTGAACAAGAAAATTGTATGGTGTATGACCAGCCTTAGCCTGATGTTAATTTATCGACTGTAGAATATACCCAGCAAGCTTTTGTTAAGGTGGACCCTCACCCATTAACTGAACTACCATAGGCCTCCTCTCTTCTCCCACTTATACAATCTCAGATAATTTACGTAAACTAAGTATATACCCTTTTTTCTTTAATAACGGTGCATTCACCCATATCCTGACTTGGATGATGTAGTGATCGGCCACCTGCTGCCTCTCGGGATGCCCATGTCACACATCCCAAATTATTAAGAAAAAAGCCAACTATAGTCAATGACTGGAACCTATAGCCACATCCCTAAATAGAGAAAGACAAACAAAGGAGATGCCCCCTTGGACTCTGTAGGCATAGGTTGGAATCCAGAAAAATGCGTACAAAGGTATAATAAAAAGTACAAAATTTATTGATAAAAAACGTCTTAACAATAGACGAGAATATCGCATTTACTATACATGAATAGTAATCATATATGAAGGACATATCCCAGGAGACAGTGCTTCAGTCAAGGACAAAGTATCTCATGATTTCAATCCTGGGTAGAAATTATTTTGGATTTGGCAGAGAGACCTGCACATGCACGAGATCCCAGGGGGTGTCATCAGGGGCTGGCTGTGAAAATAAAGAAAGAGCAGTTAAAGTAGTGCAGTGCTGAATAGCAAAAAAAAAATGGTCTGGTCATGAAGGGGGTAAAACCTTTCTGGAGGTCAAGTGGAGTAGAGTGCATCCATGACACATAATTCACATAGTTTGCTAAAGAAAAAGTAAGACAGAAACTGTTTACCTTCAGACCTTCTCTCTCTTTATTGAAACTACAAACCTGTCTGAAGAGAGTGGGGTCAGGAGGGAGAAGAGTCACTGCCTGAAATTACTTGTGTATGTACATTTCAGCTAAAGCTGTTAAAGTGGTAGTGAACTCCAACACTTCGTTCCTAAACTTCATATAATTCAATGGAATTAGTTATTGTGAATCGTGCCGCCATGACAAAGCATATATAACGTTTCTTACTTGAATAAGCATTGTTTTTCAAAAAGCTTCTTCTCGGTTGCAGCCACCGCTATATTGACTCCTGTCTTCCACGTCCGATACCATTATAACTTCCGCCCTTAATCCCTCTCGATAATCACACGCGTGCACAGTACTTATCGATCCAAGCCTTGTGTTCCTTGCTGGGCTACCATGACAACCGCGTCCCGCCAACCTGAGTTGACCTGCTGCTATTGGGCTCTCTCCTGTGTTGCATTCGCCACCTTGTCAACCTCCTGTGACGTAGCGAGTCACACGGGGGTTAAAACTCAGCTTGTCAATGGTAATCTAGTCTCACGGGATGTCGGAGCTGATGCCAGGCAAAGGAAATGACGTAGCCCTGGCATGTAAACACTAGGGTTGCACCGATACTAGTATCGGTGTCGATACCGAGTATTTGCACAAGTATCGGGACTCGTGCAAATGCACCGATACCTGAAACCGATACTTTCAGGCTCGGTTCTTTGAGCTGTCAGTGGGGATGAACAAATGTTCCTCTGTTTAATCCCTTATTAACCACTTCACGCCCGTAGGGCGTCCTGGGACGTCCTCGACTTTGCGGGGCTATATCTGAATGATGCCTGTAGCTACAGACATCGTTCAGATATCGGCTTTTTCCGCCGGTGATTCCCTACACCATAAGAATGATCATAGCGGCTGTTCCACCGCTTGATCATTTTTACGGGCGGCGGGAGGGGACGCCCCCCCTTCCGCCGCCCTCCGGTGCTTGTACCGACTCACCGCTTCCATCGGTGAGTCAGACACAGGATCCGCCAGCCCCAGATGGTAAACATAGAGATTTCCGGTGGACCAGATGGTCGCCAGAGTCTCTATGGTTGTTCGGAGGCCGGGTGCGATGTTATGACGTCACGCCCGGCCTCTGCATTCAAAAAACGGCGCCGCTTCGGCTGGGAATCGGTGATCGTTTTTTTTTTAATTTTAGGCTTCCCAGCCTAGAGGTGAGATGTGGGGTCCTATTGACCCCATATCTTACTGCAAAAAGGACCGATCGTGCCATATTCCTATTACAAGGGATGTTAACATTCCTTGTAATAGGAATAAAAGTGATCAAAATTATTATTTTTTTTTTTTTAAATGTCAAACTAAAAAAATAAAAGTCAAATTAACAATAAAAAAAAAAAAAAATTAAAGTGTTCCTGTCCGCGTGTGCTCGCATGCAGAAGCGAACGCATACGTAAGTCCTGCCCACATATGAAACCGGTGTTCAAACCACACATGTGAGGTATCGCCGCGAACGTTAGCTCGAAAAATTGCTTTAGAAAGCTTTCGAAAAATTGCTGCGCAAATACCGCGCAAGATAAAAAGTTGCAATGACCGCCATTGTATTCTCTAGGGTCTTTGCTAAAAATATATATATAATGTTTGGGGGTTCTATGTAATTTTCTAGCAAAAAAAGATGAATTTTACATGTAGGACAGAAATGTCAGAATTGGCCTGGGCACGAAGTGGTTAAAGTGGTGTTCCGGCCGAAATTGTACTTTTTAAATTAAAATACCCCTATAATACACAAGCTTAATGTATTCTAGTAAAGTTAGTCTGTAAACTAAGGTCTGTTTTGTTAGTTTATAGCAGTAGTTTGTTATTGTATAAACTTACAGCAGGCCGTGGCCATCTTAAGTGTGGGCATCTGCAGCCAGACTGTATTTCTTCCTGGATCTCATCCTTGCAGATCTCGCACATGCTCAGTGCAGCACAAGCAGTGCAATAGGTTTCAGGTCAGGTTTCCATAGCAACGGCAGTGTCAGAGGAAGTTGCCGCCCCTTCCCAGAAGGCATTGCAAACAGGAAATGATGCGATGGGCCACAGCCAGGGAGCAGGAACTGAAAAATGAATACAGCAGATATACAGTAGGTGCTGAGAATTTTTTTTAAAAAATATCCAATTCGTTTACAATGCACAGTTTAGTGAGGGATGCTGAAGAGTTATAAAAGTGGGTGGAACTCCACTTTAAGCCTTAACTTACACTAATCAGCCTTAATTAACTCCCTATTCTCCTCCATTTAATTATTACTTTCCTGTTTGTTTGTTTTTTCACGTCTATTTTATAAACGTTAAACAATTAAAACTTTTTTTTTGTTTGCTTTGATAGTGAATATTTTCACACATATATGTTAACATATATTTACACATTTCACATTAAAAAAGCGCTAAATTAAAAAAACAAAATCAATTTATTTCATTTGTAAATGACTTTTCAATGCTTTGTACCATTGCCGACAGCTGAAGTGTAAACAAAACGGTTGCGGTAGGTATCGGTAATTGGTATCGGCGAGTACTAAAAAAAAAAAGTATCAGTACCCGTACTCGTGGTAAAAAAAAATGGTGTCGGTGCATCCCTAGTAAACACCATTTTTTCTGGCATGAAGAGCTTGTCGGAAAAATGGGACTAAATGTGCATGCGCCAATGACGTCTTTATTCAAACCAGGGCCGATTGCACAGAAAGGAAGGCGGTAGGAAGCCATCTACACAGAGCAACTAGTTCAGTAGTTTAGAATGAATAATATGGGGGAAACTTAACAGGATGGGTTTACTACTGATTTAGGCTTTTTTTTTCAATGAAGCAGGAAAGGATACCATTGCAAACATGAGTAGGAGCCTGGTGGGGTCCACCTTCTGGCTTAAAATGAACATGCTAAATATTTATATGTTATATTGACTTTTTTTGTTCAAATTTTTTTAAATCTGCCTTTTTAATTCTACCTATAATAAACAAATATTGTTCCAGCACTGCAGCCTCTGTACACTGTAACCTTACGGTTTCTATTTAAAATAGACAAGGCGGGTGGAGATATTTTTTTTCAAATATGTTGTCCGGTAAGACTTCTCCTATAAATGTGTTTCCTCTGCATATGTAGAGGTTTCCCTGGAGTTACCCTTTAATAGCACCTAGTTTGCTTATATTTGTCAAGCTGAGGTGCAGCTGGTCTTTTCCAATCAGTGATTTTATTTCATTGGGGACTGTAAATAACTAGCATGATGTTTGTCATGCATAATTAGTCTCCATGCAATTAAAGATGATTACTTCGTATGTACAGAGTCTTGGAAGATTATATTTAAAATTTTGCAATTGCAGGATGCATTTCACTCTGCTTGGTGATTCCAACTGTTGCACTGAAAAGGGCTAGTAAATCTAAAGAAAAAAAACAATCAAACCCTGCACCTATCTGTAGCCAAAACGTTTTGTAAATGTGTATAGAGTCAGGAAGGGTTAACCACTTCAGCCCCAGAAGATTTGGCTGCTGAATGACCGGGCCGTTTTTTGCGATTCGGCACTGCGTCGCTTTAACTGACATTTGCGCGGTCGTGTGACATTGCACTCAAACAAAATTGATATCCTTATTTTTACCACAAATAGAGCTTTCCTTTGGCGGTATTTGATCGACTCGGCGGTTTTTATTTTTTGTGCTATAAACAAAAAAAAAAAAAATTTTGAAAAAAACACAATATTTCGTACTTTTTGCTATAATAAATATCCCCATTTTTTTTTTTTTTCAAAAAAAAGCACATTTTTTCTCAGTTTAGGCCGATATGTATTCTTCTACATATTTTTGGTAAAAAAAATTTGCAATAAGTGTATATTGATTGGTTTGCGCAAAAGTTATAGCGTCTACAAAATAGGGGATAGATTTATAGCATTTTTATTATTATTTTTTTTTTTTTACTAAATTGGCGTCCTTTTTTCCCCCACAAATAGAGCTTTCTTTTGGTGGTATTTGATCACTTATGCGGTTTTTATTTTTTGCGCTATAAACAAAAAAAAAAAAGACAATTTTGAAAAAAACACAATATCTTTTACTTTTTGCTATAATAAATATCCCACATTTTTTTTTCAAAAAACCTATTTTTTTCCTCAGTTTGGGCCGATATATATTCTTCTACATATTTTTGGTAAAAAAAAATTTGCAATAAGCATATATTGATTGGTTTGCGCAAAAGTTATAGCGTCTACAAAATAGGGGATAGATTTATAGCATTTCTATTATTATTATTATTATTTTTTTTACTAGTAATGGCAGCGATCTGCGATTTGTATCGGGACTGTGATATTATGGCGGACACATCGGACACATTTTTGGGACCATTGGCATTTATACAGCGATCAGTGCTATAAAAATGCACTGATTACTGTAAAAATGTCACTGGCAGGGAAGGGGTTAACACTAGGGGGCGACCAAGGGGTTAACTGTGTTCCCTGTTTGTGTTTCTAACTGTAGGGGGAGGGGACTGACCTAGAGGAAATGACAGATCGTGATTTCTAGCTATTAGGAACACAAAATCTGTCACTCCTCACAGAGCAGAACAGGGATTTGTGTGTTTACACACACACACGTCCCTGTTCTACCTCTCGTGCCCGCGATTGCTTGTGGCCGGCGGTCATCGCGACCATCGGCCACGAGCATCGGCACCCCCCCTCAGTGCAGCGGGCACGTGCGTGCGCCGCCTGCTACCCCGATCCCGTGAGCCGGTGTATAGCTACGCCGGTTCGCGGGATCGTGCCGACCTCTAATGACGGCGGTTGGTCGGCAAGCAGTTAATCTGCAGGAATATCCTCTAATTTTCTGTTTTGGCTATGAGACAGGAAGTAAAGGGAAATCTCCACAATGGGACACAGATGGCAAAAAATGAACAAGGGTTATAACCCTCCCTTCCTCTATCCAAAATGAAAAAAAAAAAATTTTGCTTAGGGCCCTTTCACACTGGAGCGGTTTGCAGGCGCTATTGCGCTAATATTAGTGTCTGCAAACCGACCTGAAAGTGCCGCTGCTGTCTCTCCAGTGTGAAAGCCCTCGGGGCTTTCACACTGGAGCGGTGTGCTTGCAGGACGGGAAAAAAAGTCCTGCTAGCAGCATCTTCGGAGTGGTGAAGGAGCGGAGTGAATACCGCTCCTTCACCGCTCCTGCCCATTGAAATCAATGGGACAGCGCGGCTATAGCGCCTGCAGAGGCGCCTTGCGGTGGTTTTTAACCCTTTCTCGGCCCATAGCGGGGGGCAAAACCGCCCCGCTAGCGGCTGAATACCGACAGTAAAGCGCCGCTTACAGTAGCGGCGCTTTACCGCCGACGCCGCCCCAGTGTGAAAGGGCCCTTACAGTTCTACTTTAAAACACCTGACGGTTTTTTTTTTTTTTTTTACTGTCTGTGTAGCATTGGGGAAATTTCTCTTCAGTTCCTGTACCAAAGACATAAAATAAGTTAAAGAGTAAAACTGCCTACACACTATACACTTTTGTTATACAATCTTCTTGTACAACTTTCCTTTAGATTTACCAAAAACATATAATATGAGGTCAAACCTAAACACTTTCAATTTGTATGCAATCAGGCAGGCCCTTGCACTACATACCCTGTTTCCCCGAAAATAAGACCTAGCGTGATTGTCGGTAATGGCTGCAATATAAGCCCTACCCCCCCAAATAAGCCCTACCCAGTTCCCCTGAAAATAAGCCCTACCCTGAAAATAAGACCTACAAGGACTTTAACTAGGGCTTATTTGGGGGTAGGGCTTATATTGCAGCCATCACCGACTATCACGCTAGGTCTTATTTTCGGGGAAACAGGGTAGTTGAAGGTAAATCTAAAGGAAACTGAACAACAAAAATTGGATAATGTGTATCCAAATTAAATATTCCAGAGTGAGCAGGGGTTATCCTCTTAGGCAGGTATCCCCATTAGAGTATTTCCCTTCACCTCTTGTTTTGGGGACAACTCTAACATTTTGGATTTTCCTGCGCTTTTTTTCAGGGACAATGGTCAAACAGAGACATGAATCTCACCAATGGGCACACAGACAGCAATAAAAACTTGACAGGTCTAACCAGTGTTTTCTAAACTCCAGTCCTCAAGGCGCCCCAACAGGTCATGTTTTCAGGCTTCACTTATTTTGCACAGGTGATTTGATCAGTTTCACTGCCTTAATAACCACCACGGCTGTTTCATCTGAGGGATATCCTGAAAACATGACCTGTTGGCGCACCTTGAGGACTGGAGTTCAGAGACACTGGTCTACTTTATCTAAAAGTAAATAAAAAGCTGTGCATGCCTTGGGAACATACAATCCAACCTTTGAAAGGCTGCTGTGCACGCCTTGGGTTTGGTCTGATCTATATAGTTGTATAGAAAATGCACTATTTATCTTTCAAAAAGTGTTTCCCAGTACCAAACCTTTCATCCAGTCTCTAAATTGCTACTTTTGTAAATTTCAAAACCCAGCATAAAGGAATAGTAGAGGTAAACAAAAGCACTTGTGGGTTTAACTAATCCTTTTTTTTTTGTACAATTCTCCTTTATGTGGGTGTGGCAGGGGGCGTGTCCTATGTCTACATACTTTTGAAAAGAGGTTTCCTTTGTTCCCGTCTCCTAAAGTAGGGAGGTATGCTACACACATAAAGACTGGTTAGGCATATGTTTAACCCCTTGATCACCCTAGATGTTAACCCCTTCCTACCATGTGTCAGTGCATATTATTAGCACTGATTACTGTACTAATGACACTGCTGATGTCAGTGACAGTTAATTAGTTGCCACAAAGTGTCAGTTAGTGTCAGATTGCACGCTGTCCCGCTTTAAGTCACTGATCACCGCCATTACTAGTATAAAAAAAATAAATAAAAATTACAGTATATATCCCATAGTTTGTAGGCGCTATAATGCCGCATACACACGGGCGGAATTTTCGACAGACTAGGTCGGGCGGACTTTTCGACGGACTTTCCGAATGAACGGACTTGCTTACACGATTCGTACGTGATGACGTGCGACCGGACTAAAACAAGGAAGTTGATAGCCAGTAGCCAATAGCTGCCCTAGCGTTGGTTTTTGTCCGTCGGACTAGCATACAGACGAGCGGACTTTTCGACCGAGTCTGTCGGAAAGATTTGAAACATGTTTCATTTCTAGGTCCGTCCAACTTTTGGGAAAAAACAGTCCGCTGGAGCCCACACACGATCGAATTGTCCGACGGACTCCGGTTCGCCGGACCAAGTATGCCGTAAGGTCCACTCGTGTGTACGCGACATAACTTTCACCCAAACCAATCGATATCCATTTATTGGGTTTTTTTTTTTTTTTTACCAAAGACATGTAGCAGAATACATTTTGGCCAAAATGTATTACAAGATTTGATTTTTTTTTATTGAATATGTTTTATAGCAGAAAGTAAAAAATATTTGTTTTTTTTTCTTCAAAATTGTCGGCCTTTTTTTTTTGTTTATAGCGCAAAAAATAAAAACCGCAGAGGTTTGGGCACAGTGCTGCGTGATTATACAATTGGCAGTTAAAGTAACGCAGTGCCGTATCACAAACAAAATGACCTGATTATGAAGGGGTATAAGAAAAAGGAAGGTGGGACTTTAAATGAGGCTGTTGATTTGTGGGGGGTGAGATAATTAGAAAGTATATTTAATTGGCATATTTTCTATATATTTTCTAATTATTTCACCCCCACAAATCAATAGCCTCATTTACAGTCCCACCTTCCTTTTTCTTATACCTGAACCAGGGATGGAGGCACATACTGTATGCTTCATTTAAAGTCCCAAACTCCCCCCTATTATTGATTATGAAGGGGGGTAAATCCAGGGCCGGACTGGGAATAACATCCAGCCCTGGAAAAAATTTCATACCAGCCCCACAGCATTATTATACCACCGCAACAGCATTAATAAACCAGCGCAACAGCATAAAGTCATTGATTTCTTGTTCATGAAATGGAAAACCATAAAATGCACATTTGAAGAGTGTATTATATATAGATAAGACAGATATGAAATCATATAGGGATATATATATATATATATATATATATATATATATATATATATATATATATATATATATATATATATATATAAAAGCAAATTCCAGTTAAAAGTGGTAAGTGATCAATCATCAAGGGGGACCCCAAGAACTCAGAACGTGGGAGGGGGGGGACCACCTTCCGCAGAAAGAATACACTAAGTTAAGGGGGGGTGGGTTACTGATATAAGGCTGTGCTTTATATCGGTGCCCCCTTACATTATCATATTCACTCCCCCTTACATCAGTGACCCCCCCTTCAGACTGGCCTAGCGGTGCTGTCACTGACCTCCTCTCAGGTGCACCGTGTAGGGCTCAGTCAGTCGGCTCCAGCTCGGTGGCTCTGGTTTTATCCTATAGTCTCCTCTCCACAGTCCACACTTGTCTGACTTCTCCCATGACCCCCATCCCGGCAATGCTCCCACTCTTGACTCCTCTGCAGACTCCCTCAGAGACTGCAGACATGATACAGGAGATGGTCAGAGACTGCAGACATGATACAGGAGCTTAATGCAGCCTCACCAGTGCCCATCAAATGCAGCCCCACCAGTGCCCATCAAATGCAGCCTCATCAGTACCAATGAAATGCAGCCTCACTGTGCCCATTAATGCAGCCTCGCTGTGCCCATCAATGCAGCCTCACTGTGCTCATCAAATGCAGCCTCACTGTGCTCATCAAATGCAGCCTCACAGTGCTCATCAAATGCAGCCTAACTGCTCATCAAATGCAGCTTTACTCTGCCCGTGAATGCAGTCTCACTGTGCCCATCAATGCAGCCTCACTGTGCCCATCAATGCAGCCTCACTGTGCTCATCAAATGCAGCTTTACTCTGCCCGTGAATGCAGTCTCACTGTGCCCATGAATGCGGCCTCACTGTGCCCACCATTGCAGCCTCACTGTGCCCATCATTGCAGCCTCACTGTGCCCATCATTGCAGTCTCACTGTGCCCATCAATGCAGCCTCACTGTGCCCATCAATGCAGCCTCACTGTGCCCATCAATGCAGCCTCACTGTGCCCATCAAATGCAGCTTTACTGTGCCGTGAATGCAGTCTCATTGTGCCCGTGAATGCAGTCTCACTGTGCCCAGGAATGCAGCTTCACTGTGCCCATCATTGCAGCCCCTCCTGTGCCCCATGGCCCAGTCAGCAGTCCCTGTCTGTGGGAAGGTGTGTTGTTGATGTTCGGTACGGTACCTTGCATGCCAGCAGGATATCCATGATGGCCAGCAGCAGGCAGGGTCTGTTCTCGTTTTGGATGGGGACAGTGCTCCTTCCAGAGGATCTGTTTGCTGTGAGATGGAGAGATGGAGTGATCCCTGGCCACCTGCACCTTCAGCCATCCTCATTTTCCGGCCCCAGTCAGCCTGTCCTCTGGTCCTGGGGAAGTGGAGAGCACTGGGTGGGAGCTGGAAAGAAGGGGGAGCAGAGAGTACTGGCGGGGTTGGAGAGCACATGGGTGGGGGCAAAGAGCAGGGGAGAGTGGAGATCACAGGGATGGGGAGCGGAGAGCGCTGGGAGGGGGGGACTTGAGAGCACTGGGGGTCCAAAAAGAACAGAGGTGGAGAGCACTGTGGGTGCTAAGAGTGTGGGGTGGCGAAGAGCACTGGGGGAGGGGCAGAAAAACAGGGGTGGAGAGCACTGGGAGGTACAAAGAGCAGGGGGGAGTGGAGAGCAATGGGGGGAGCTTGAAAGCACCAGTGGGGGCCAGAAAGAACAGGGGTGGAAAGCATGGGGGACTGGAGAGCACTGGCGGGGGTTGGAGAGCACATGGGTGGGGGCAAAATGCAGGGGGGGAGTGGAGAGTACAGGGGTGGGGTGCGGAGAGTGCTGGGGGGGAAGCTTGAGAGCACTGGAGGGGGAGCCAAAAAAACAGGGGTGGAGAGACCGAGGGGCAAAGAGCACGGGGGGGCTGGAGAGCGATGGGTGGAGCTTGAGAGCACCGGGGGGGGGGGACCAAAAGAACAGGGGTGCGGAGAATGGGGGGCTGGAGAGCACTGTGGGGGCGGAGAGCACTGGAGTGGGGGCTGGAGAGTGATGAGGAGAGCTGGAGAGCACGGGGGGGGGGGGAGAAAGAACAGGGGTGGAGAGCACTGGGGGAGTGAAGAGCACTGGGATGGTGGCTAGAGTAGGATGGGGAGAGCTGGAGAGCAGGGGGGGGGGGGGCAGAAAAAACAGGGGTAGAGAGAACTGTGAGGGGGGGGCTGGAGAGGAGGGGGGGGGAGAGCATGGGGGGGAGCCAGGGAGCACAAGGAGAACTGGGGGGGCCAGTAAAAGAAGTTGGATAGGAGGATCGGCGGGGGGGCGCATATAGAGGAAATTAGCTTTCTATATTCCTCTATGCAGCCGCTGAATGCTTGATTCTCCTCCACTCCCTCCTGCAAGTATTCAGCGGCTGCATGGAGGAATATAGAAAGCTAATTTCCTCTATATGCGGCCCCCCGCCGATCCTCCTATCCAGGCACACAGGGCGGGCTGTACAGGCGGGCATCTACTCATGTGGATCACGGAGCTGGCTGGGTCTGTGTTCGGCGGCGCTGTAACACGGTCCCGCCCCCCCTAGACCGGCCAGGGTGATAGGCGGAGCACTGTTTCTATCTACTATCACACAAGCCGGTCTAGGGGGGCGGGACCATGTTACAGTGCCGCCGCCAAACACAGACCCAGCCAGCTCCATGACACACAGGAGCAGGAGAGAGGGGAGCACTGCAGCCGCAACTCAAAGCGGCCTCACGGCAGGCGGCCTACCGGGAAATCTCCCGGTATCCCGGTAGGCCAGTCCGGCCCTGGGTAAATCTTCCGGAGGTCAAATAGATAAATATTTTGAAAAAAATTCTCAAGGCTTTGGAATGGGATGTCCAGCAAGCTCAGAGAAATATGATGGTCAAGTGTCCTTCAACTTATGACCATCGAGTGTAACACTGGAGAACAATTTCATTCACCTTGTCTGCATCACATTTCATTTTGTAAATGCGACCGGACACTTACTGAGCGTTGTGCGTTATGGAATAAGAATTTTAGGGCTATCAATGATCAAATAAAGTGTTATTAAACCCAGGACCCTGCATTCCCTATATCTGGTCTCCCACAGTACACAGAACATGGAAATGCAGTTATATTTTGGTAAATATAAACTGTCAAATACCTTTTCTAATCAGCAGTATATAGCAGTCTTGTGACCTCTATCAGTGTCTGGTTAAAGCTTGTAGGAGGAGTTTTCATTCTACTCTGACTGTCCTATGAGGCTTTAGGACCCCCGAACCTCTGTCTAGACAGTGCTGATTGGCCCTGTGCTGATCACATGCACCCTCTCAAGAAAACAAAAAAAAAGACTCTCTAGCAATACACACCAAACTGAGCATGTGCAGAGTGCCCCCAAGGCTCTGTACTATCAGGAGATGGATTGGGGACAGTGGAAAAAGGGGAGGATCAGAGAAGACAGGATCAAATGGCCTTTTTTACGCAATGCAGAGGATTAACCCCTTAGGTTCCACAGTGAGTATAACAAGCATTCTTTACTGCATATACAGACTGATTTTACTGTTGTGGGTTTAGTAACACGTTAACCGCTTGCCGATCATCATTATACTGCGGCAGGTCGGCACGATCCCGCGAACTGACGTAGCTATACGTCGGCTCGCGGGATAGCAGGCGCGCACACGCGCCCTCTGCACTGCGGGGGTGCCGATGCCCGTGGCCAACGGTCGCTATGACCGCCGGCCACCAACGATCGCGGGCATGAGAGGCAGAACAGGGATGTGTGTGTGTAAACACACTGTGAGGAGTGACAGATCCTAATAGCTAATAACCACGATCCGTCATTTCCTCTAGGTCAGTCCCCTCCTCCTACAGTTAGAAACACACCCAGGGAACACAATTAACCCCTTGATCGCCCCCTTATGCCGCGTACACACGGTCGGACTTTTCGTCTACAAAAGTCCAACGGACGCTGACGGACTAAAGCTGGCTGGTAATCCGATCGTGTGTGGGCTTCTCCGGACTTTCAACGTACTTTTTTAGCCTCAAATCCGACGTACTTTAGATTTGAAACATGCTTCAAATCTTTACTTCGTAACTACGACGGACCCCGAAATCCGCTCGTCTGTGTGCTAGTCCGACGGACAAAAAGCCACGCTAGGGCACCTATTGGCTACTGGCTATGAACTTCCTTATTTTAGTCCGGTGTACGTCATCACGTACGAATCCATCGGACTTTTGTGTGGTCGTGTGTAGGCAAGTCCGTTCGTTAGAAAGTATGCCGCAAGTCCGCCGCAAGTCCGCCGAAAGTCTGCCGGAAGTCTGTCGGACAGGCTGTCTGACTTTTGTAGACGAAAAGTCCGACCGTGTGTACGCGGCATTAGTGTTAACCCCTTCCCTGCCAGTGACATTTTTACAGTAATCAGTGCATTTTTATAGCACTGATCGCTGTATATATGCCAATGGTCCCAAAAATGTGTCAAAAGTGTCCAATGTGTCCGCCATAATGTCGCAGTTCCGATAAAAATCGCAGATCGCCGCCATTACTAGTAAAAAAATAATAATAATAATGAAAATGCAATAAATCTATCCCCTATTTTGTAGAGGCTATAACTTTTGCGCAAACCAATCACTATACGCTTATTGCAAATTTTTTTTTACCAAAAATATGTAGAATAATACATATCGGCCTAAACTGAGAAAAAAAATCGCTTTTTTTTAAAAAAGAAATGGGGATATTTATTATAGCAAAAAGTACAAAATATTGTGTTTTTTTCAAAATTGTCGCTCTTTTTTTGTTTATATCGCAAAAAATAAAAACCGCAGAGGCGATCAAATACTACCAAAAGAAAGCTCTATTTATGTGGAAAAAAGGACGTCAATTTTGTTTGGGTGCAACGTCGCATGACCGCGCAATTGTCAGATAAAGCAACGCAGTGCCGAATCGCAAAAAATGGCCCGGTCATTCAGCAGCCAAATCTTCCGGGGCTGAAGTGGTTAAGCAGATAAGAGGAGCAACAAAACATCTGATTTTTATTTTATTTTTTTCCTCCCTTTTTTATTTTTAAACCCAAAGGCGCATTTATTGAAAAAGAAACTAAAAGCTATAAAAAAAGGAACATAAAAGTTAATTTAAAAAATTTGAGATATGGTCCACCCATCATTGTAATGTTTTTCTATAGCAGGATCCCATTGTGTAATGGTAGTTTTATGATGGCAGGCAGAATGCCCGGACCACACCAGAAAGTGATTTTAAGTTGGCGAAATCTGTATGTGAGTAAATATTTTTCGGCATCAGTGTTGAGTTGCAGGGAAGGAGCTCAGCAGGAGTTTCACTTTGGAAGCAATTCTATTAGAAAGTTGTAATTAATAGAAACAGTATGCTTTTCTTGTGTATAAACCCATTACATTAAATAATAGGTTTGTTGTGTCAGTTCCGCAGGGCCTGAATGTATTATGCAGTCTGGGATGCCCAGCTGAGAAAAGACTTGGAACGCGCCCCAAATCGCTACAGCAAATTAGATATTTGAGGGCCTTTTTGTAAAGTCACAATAATTGCTTTCCATTTAGCTGCGCTTTGCCAAATGTTGCTGCTAAATTTAACTCATTTCTTTTTCTTCGAATATAAAAAAAGTAATGTGATGTCAAAAATTGATGAAAAATAAACAAAACAATACAATAATAAAGCGCTAATATTCGTGAAAAATGTCAGATCCAAAAATGAAAGTTCCTTCAGCTTCTCTCTACTGAAAATAATAGCCTGGTGTGAATCTGCTAGAATATCAATGACAAAACAGGCAGAAAGTCTTTGTAAACAGGTAAGATCAGCCTTCAAATAAGATTTAGATTTTTTTTTTTTACCCATAAATCAGAATTGATCCCAAAATTTGGACAATTTTGCTAGTAGTAGTCATGTTGATCATTACCCCCTTCATGCCTAGGAGCCCTTCACACTGAAAGCGCCTGGGCGTTGGCGGTAAAGCGGCGCTATTTTTAGCACCATTTTAGCGGCGCTATTCAGCCGCTAGCGGGGTGGTTTTAACCCCCGCTAGTGCCCGAAATAGGGTTAAAACCTCTCCACAAAATGCCATTGCAGCCGCGCTTTGCCGGCGGTACGGCAGCGCTGCCCATTGATTTCAATGGGCAGGGGCGCTATAAGAGCGGTGTATTCTCCGCTCCTACAGCGCTGCAAAGAAGCTGCTTGTAGGACTTTTTGTGACGCCCTGCCAGCGCAGCGCCCCGGCGTGAAACCGCTCGGGCTTTCACACTGGGTTTGCAGCTGAGGCTTTTTTCAGGTGCTTTACAGGCGCTATTTTTAGTGCTAAAGCACCTGAAAAACGTCTCCAGTGTGAAAGGGGTCTGAAGGTACTAATGAAGTTACCTTAAAGTGTTACTAAACCCAGGACCCTGCATTCACTATATCTGGTCTCCCACAGTACACAGAACATGGAAATGCAATTATTTTACTAAATATAAACTGCTAAATACCTTTTCTCATCAGCAGTATATAGCAGTCTTGTGACTTCTATCAGTGTCTGGTTAAAGCTTGCAGGAGGAGTTCTCATTCTCCCATGAATGTCCTATAAGGATGCAGGACCCCTGACCCTCTGTCTGGACAGTGCTGACAGTTTCCTTCCAAGAAAAAAAAAAATATCTAGCAATACACACCAAACTGAGCATGTGCAGAGTGACTCCAGTAACTCTGTCTTATCTGAACATGTTTTGGAGACAATGCAAGAAGGGGAGGATCAGAGAAGACAGGATCAAACAGCTTTTTTACACAATGCAGAGGATTATCCCCTTAGGTTCCACAGTGAGTATAACAAGCTTTACTGCATATACAGACTGATTTTACTGTTGTGGGTTTAGTAACACTTTAAATGTAAAGTAAATGCCTAAGTACAATTTTGAAACTTTGACATGTGTTAGTAAAACCATACATATCGTCACAACTACTTTGTTTATCCAGGTGGATTATATCCCCATTTTATTTCAGGACAAATTGGGCTTTCTTTTGTTTTGTTTTTTATTATTATTATCAAAGAAAAACCGGAGCAAAATAGTAAAAATTAGTAATTTTTTTAAAATGTAGCTGTATATTTCTTGCTATTTTCATAATTTACTACCAAAGAACAACCCAAAATAAATTCTCCAGCTCCTGGCAATTGCAGTGATACCACACATGTGTGTGTTATTTGTTGTTTGTACCCGTAGTACATCCCAGAAACAGAAAATGGTGTGCAATTTGCATTTTTTTTCCATCCTGCCTAAAACACACTGACACTAATTCAATTATTATTATTATTTTTATTTTACACAAAATATGCTGACTGTGACCCTTAACCTGACCTTGACCCTAATGCCCCGTACACACGATCGGACTTTCCGACGTGAAATGTGTGATGACAGGCTGTTGGCGGAAAGTCCGACCGTGTGTACACTCCATAGGACAAATGTTGGATGGCAGTTTTTCAAATCTTCCGTCAACAAATGTGTGTTGTCGGATTTTCCGTCGGACAAAAGTCCAAAGTACAAACATGCATGCTCGGAAGCAGAAGCATTCGGTCTTGTAAACTAGCGTTCGTAATGGAGAATTAACATTTGTGACGTGGCAAATTATGAAATCTCGAAATGCAGCGCACAATTCTCTTCTTCTTTAATGGGATAATAATGAAGCTGCTTTGCTGGTGATACTGATGGAGTTATTGCAAATTAATTTTCAAAGACTTTTTTTTTCTAGTGATATCAACAATAATATTATTATGTTTTTTTTTTGTTTGTTTTTTTTTATTGTGCATTAAAAAAATAAAATTAGACATGCTATCTGCCAATAGAACTTAACCAAAAAGTGCATTCTATGCATCCAAAAATATAGAAACTATACCAAATCAAATCATTATTATTCAACCAAAAATATAATGTCAAAGCAATAACTCCAAGGCCAATAATAAATAACAAGTTATCTCCTCCAATTCTGCAACATGTCTAGTTGATGAACGGCCGCTCAGAAACGAACTGAAAAGCACGACATGAAAAACGTGAAAAGAAAAGCGCGAATCAACACTCACCAAACTTCTACTAACATGAAATTATCAGAAGGAGCCCAAATGGTGGCACTAAAGAGCCGAAAAACCACATAGTACGTCACTACGTTCGTAATTGTTGGCCAACATTTGTGTGGCCGTGTGTATGCAAGACAAGTTGGAGCCAACGCCCTTCGAACAAAAATCCACGGTTTTGTTGTCGGGAAGTCCGATCGTGTGTACAGGGCTTAACACAAACCCTGGCAAACCTTGATCTTGTTATTTTTTTCCTTTATTTTTTTATTTTTAATTTATTTTAGATTTCTTTCTTTTTTTTTCTTTTTCACATACTTTAGTTTGCTTACATTTTCCTCTCCTGCAAAGAGAGGAAGATTCAATGTATCTTTCTCTTCATTCAGAAGAGGGAGTAAACATTAGGCATGTGCAATTCGTTTCGTTCCGAATTCGTTTTTTAACGAATTTCGACAAATTCGTTAATTCGGGAATATCCGAATGAACGAAAACCCGTTTAACGAATTTTTTACGAATATTCGTAAATTCGATAAAATTGGATATTCGTAAATTCGGGCATTCGTACATTCGCAATTTGCATTCGTACATTAGTAAATTAGTGAATTCGTAAATTCGAAAATTCGGAAATCTGAAATAATAGTTAACTAATAATAACTTAACTATTGGTAAATACTAGTAACTTTTAATTTATAGGTATTGTAATTTCCTTTTAAATTTGGCTGTTAGTGAACGTAACACGTACAAATTTATCCGAAGTTATGAATGATCCGAAAAAACGGAATGGAACATAATGAATTAATAATAATAAATAACAATAATATTAATAACAACGTTTTATTATTATTATTGATTATTAATTTGTTCCGTTCCATTTGTTTAGATGCAGCATTCGTTTTGGATAATTCGTAACTTCAGTTAAATTTGTATTTGTTACGTTCACTCACAGTCAAGTTTGAAAGGAAATTACAATACCTATAATTTAATAGTTAGTTACTATTTCAGATTTTTGGATTTTCAAACTTCGAATTTACAAATTTCCGAATTTTCTAATTTACAAATATACGATTTTACGAATGTACGAATTTACGAATGTACAAATGTAAAAATGTACGAATGAACGAATGTTCGAATTACGAATGAACGAATGTACGAATGAACGCATTTACGAATTTACGAATGAACGAATTTACGAATCGCGATCATAACGAATGACCCGAAAAACGAAAAAAATAATAAACTAATGAAACGAAAACGAAAATGAACAAATTTTTTTGGTTGTGCACATGTCTAGTAAACACAGTGACTGATCAGTGTGATAGCCAATCAGAGGCTACCACAGCGGTCAGGTGACCCAGGAACCGAGAGTTTCGGGTCCCCATCGTTAGTAGGAGACCTGGGGCTCTTGGTGAGAGCCCTGTCTCTGTGCTGGGACCACGCTGTGTGGTGCACTCCCAGCACAAAGGGAGATACACATATATGCGTCACCCTGGAAAAAGCCCACTTCCGTGAGGCTGCATATACGTCATATTATCAAAAGTATTGGGACGCCTGCGTTTGCACACACATGAACTCTAATGGCATCCCAGTCTTAGTCCGTAGGGTTCACTATTGAGTTGGCCCACCCTTTGCAGCTGTAACAGCTTCAACTCTTCTGGGAAGGCCGTCCACAAGGTTTAGGAGTGTGTCTATGGGAATGTTTGACCATTCTTCCAAAAGTGCATTTGTGAGGTCAGGCACTGATGAGGACGAGAAGGCCTGGCTCACAGTCTCCGCTCTAATTCATCCCAAAGGTGTTCTATTGGGTTGAGGTGCAGGCAAGTCAAGTTCCTCCAACACAAATTGCTCCTCCATGTCTTTATGGACCTTGCTTTGTGAAGCAGTCATGTTGGAACAGGAAGGGGCCATCCCCAAACTGTTCCCACAAGGTTGGCTAAGCCCAACCCTTGAAAAATAACCCCACACCATAATCCCCATGATTTGTACCAGTGCACAAAGCAAGGTCCATAAAGACATGGATGAGCGAGTTGACTGTGTTGATGGAGGAATTCCTCCTCCAGCGATATTACGTTCTGCCTGCGGATTGTATTCTGCTTGCCCAGACTTCTCTACTGGCAGAATATATCGATCTATAATCGGCGCTGCTGATTGAACTGCATTTATCCAACAGGCTATTTGTACAGAAGCTGATCGGTAGATTGACTGCTGTACAACCGCTTTCTCCATACAGGGATCGCAATTCGGTCGGTCCCTGCTAAACTGGCCACATTGTGATCCATGTATGACCAGCCACTTGCCGCCAAATCATGTACCTGTAGGTCATTTGGCTTCAAGAGGTTGTACCAGGGTGATGCCGGCAGCTGTACCTGGTACAATTTTGTAGAGCCGCTGGTCGCTCTCTTGCTAAGCAGCCGTTCGATTATTATTACAAACAGCGGGAGGGGACATTCCCCTCGCGCGCGCTCGCCTGTGCTCTCCACTAGGAGACTCAAGCGACCAGCCGGCATGTCTGCTGGCTGGCCGGAGACCAGAACAAAGCCGGAATCAGCTTTGATCAGGTCTCTGATGTAGTAATTACATCGCTTCCGGTTTATTCGGGAGCCAACGGCACCAGTTTTCAAGAATCAAAACTATTCAAAAATGCAGATCTTGGCATTTTAAATACTTTCAAGTGCAGAGGAGGGGTTTGGGGTCTTATAGACCCCAAATCATTCCATAAAGAGTACCTGTCACTGCTTAACCTCCCTGGCGGTATGATTCTTTCGGATTTTAGGTGCTGAAAGCGGTACCATTATTTTGCATGGAAATTTGGCGTTTTATATTGTAGGTCTGTAATTCTTAACAATAACACACTTAAATCTGTCCAAACAAGAGTCTAGTAGATATCCTGGGTATGATAAAGTTTGAAACACAAAAACATAAATTATAATATAATAAATAAAAAAAAATAATTAAAAAAAAAAAAAATAATAATAAAATAAATTTCCCCACGATTCACTATCGCTCAATTCTGCAAGTGTTCTAATTTATTATCGCTGTTTTCTAGCTGGTCTAAAACCACTTTTGACATAAAGGGACACTTTTTGGTTGCTATGGACAATCTCCAGTTTCCAGGCAGAAAGAACAGTATATATAATATAAAACTGCATGCAGGGCATGGGCCAAAGCACTGGGGACAAAAGGGATGTGAAATCATTTCATACAGTACTGTAATCTGTAAGATTACAGTACTGTATGTGTTATGATTTTTACAATTTTTTGAATTTGCCGCCAGGATCCGCCCCCGTGCGTCGCGACGCTCGCAGGGAACGGAGCCTGGCATGGAGAGGCTTCGGAGGAGGACGGAGCCCACGGACACTGCGGGGGACATCGCAGGATCCCGGGGACAAGGTAAGTAAAGCCACACCAGGATCCTGCGATGTAATCCCGAGTGTGGCTCGGGGTTACCGCTAATGGGACTGAAATTTCAACCCCGAGCCACACTCGGGAAAACCGCCAGGGAGGCTACTACTATCACAAGGGATGTTTACATTCCTTGTGTCAGCAATAAAAGTGATAAAAAAAAAAAAGCGCCCCATCCCTCCGTGCTCACGTGCAGAAGCGAACACATGTGTAAGTCGCGCCTGCAAATGTAAATAGTCTTTAACCGCTTGCCGACCGCTGCAGGCCGATATACGCCGGCACAATGGCAGCGGTGGGCAAATGGGCATACCTGTACGTCCCCTTTAAGAGGCGGGGATAGCAGGCGCGTGTGCGCCCGCCGGGTACAGCGTGACCCTCAATGTCAGCCGGTCTCCCGGCGATCGTGTCACGGAGCGGAAGAACAGGGAAGTGCCTATGTAAACAAGGCATTTCCCCATTCTGGCTTGTGTCATGACAGAGATCACTGCTCCCTGTCAACAGGAGCAGTGATTGCTGTCATGTGAGTTGAAGCCCCTCACCCCCACAGTTAGAGTCACTCCCTAGGACACACTTAACCCCTTCATCGCCCCCTAGTGGTTAACCCCTTCCCTGCCAGTGTCATTTACACAGTAATCAATGCATTTTTATGGCACTGATCGCTGTATAAATGACAACAGTCCCAAAATAATGTCAAAAGTGTCCGATGTGTCCGCCATAATGTCCCGATAAAAATCGCAGATTGCTGCCATTACTAATAAAAAAGAAATGAATAATAAAAATGCCATAAAACTATCCCTTATTTTGTAGATGCTATAACTTTTGCGCAAACCAATCAATATACGCTTATTGCGATTTTTTAACAAAAATATGTAGAAGAATACATATCGGCCTAAACTGAGAAAAAAAATAGTTTTTTTATGTATTTTTGAAGGATATTTATTATAGCAAAAAGTAAAAAATATTGCGTTTTTTTTTCAAAATTGTCGCTCTTTTTTTGTCTATAGTGCAAAAAATAAAAACCGTAGAGGTGATCAAATACCACCAAAAGAAATCTCTATTTGTGGGGGAAAAAGGACGTCAATTTTGTTTGGGTGCAATGTCGCACGACCGTGCACTTTTCAGTTAAAGCGACGCAGTGCCGAATCACAAAAAGTGCTCTGGTCAGGAAGGGGGTAAAATCTTCCGGGGCTGAAGCGGTTAAACCACACATGTGAGGTACCACCACGGTCATTAGCTCCTCCTCTGTAACTCTAAACAGTTAACCGTTGTTTTAATGCGACGCCTATGGAAATTTTTAAGTACCATCGTTTGCACGCAACAAAAAACAAAATTGCCCATGGGACTTTTAAAGAGCACACCTCAGGTAAAATGTATACATGATTGCCATGAGAAATAAAGTGTGTAGAATATTTTTTATATAAATCGAATAATATCAAAAAGTGTATATCATAAAAAATGTATTGTTACAATAAGAGTACTAAGTGTGCATGTGTTAAACCAGTGGTCTCCAAACTGCGGCCCGGGGGGCCAGATGCGGCCTTTTGCTTGTCTTTCTCTGGCCCTCTGTTCCTCTGACTGATACAAGACACTATTCCTCCCACTGACACCAATGATGGGGCACTAATCCTCTCACTGACACCCACAGTGGGGTACAATTCCCCCCACTACCAATGATGGGGTACTATTCCTCCCACTGACCCCAACAATGGGGTATTGTTCCTCCCACGGACACCAAAAATAGGGCATTATTCTTCCCACTACCAATGATGGGGCATTATTGCTCCCAATGACTCCAACAATGGAGCTCTATTCGTCTTACTGACACTAATGATGGGGCACTAATCCTCCCACTGGCACAAACAGTGGGGTACATTTCCTCCAACTACCATTGATGGGGTACTATTCCTCCCACTGACACCAACAGTGGGCCACTAATCCTCCCACTAACACCCGCAGTGGGGTACGATTCCCCCCACTACCAATGATGGGGTACTATTCCTCCCACTGACGCCAATGATGGGGCACTGTTCCTCCCACTGACAACAACGAATGGGCACTATTACTCTGACTGATACCAACAGTGGGGTACAATTCCTCCCACTGACACCAATGTCCGGTCCCCCTAAAGTCTGAACGACAATAAACTGGCCCTTTGTTTAGAAAGTTTGTGTTAAACTATTGAAATGGTGTATTGATGGTGTAAAATAGTTGAAAAGCCATTTAAATGATGCCATCAAGAGACGGTACAAATATGAATGATATGTGATCCTATATATGTGTATACTGTAAGAACAATTATAATGAGTAATGTCCGTATTGGAATGCAAGACAGCACTCACTAGTTGTGTGTAAGTGAATGTGAGTCTAAATAGTGAAAGCCAAAAAAACAAACAAGCATAAGATATCCTCATAGATGTCCATACTAGTGATGGACAAAAGCAAACAGAAATAAAACCGTAGACAAAACACAAACAGTAAAAGTACCGTAGTTTGTCACCATTCCACGAGTGCGTGCAATTTTAAAGCGTGACATGCTTGGTATCTATTTACTCGGCATAACATCATCTTTCACATTATACCAAAAAAATCGGGTGAACTTTACTGTTTTGTTTTAAATTCATGAAAGTGTATTTTTTCCCCAAAAAATACGTTTGAAAGACTGCTGTGTAAATACAGTGCGACATAAAATATTGCAACAACCGTCATTTTATTCTCTAGGGGTTTCTGCAAAAAATTATATATAATTTTTGGGGGTTCTAAGTAATTTTTTTTTTTTTTTTTAGCAAAAATGACAGATTTTAACTTGTAAGCAACACATGTCAGAAAAGGGCCTGGTCTTCGAGTGGTTAAGCTTCTTTGGGGCTCAAATATTTGGAAAATAATAAATGCACATTTTCTTGCTGCAAATATATGTACATGTATTATTAATATTTTTTTGTTTGTAAAAGGTGGAATTAGCCTTTAAATAGCATCACTGCCATATGTGAAGATCTCCCAAAGGTCTAGAAAGCGCATTAGAACAAAAGAGCGCAGTACTGTCTTTGGCCAAAAGATGTCTCTGTAATCATTATTGGGAGAACATAAATATATTGGGAGAATATAATTTACTGTACTTTGGTATTTTATCCCATCTTCATAGCTCCTTGGTTGACTAATGAAGGCAATTCATTACACTGAAGTCTATTTAAAGCGGTATTAAATCCAACCCCCCCCCCCCCCCCCCAAAAAAAAATAAAAATATGTTGCAGTTTATCAGTCATTAGATGTGGTGGCTGCATTTGTTTTTCTTTTTTTTTTGCCCTGGTTTACACCAGTGTGGCTTTGAAATCGCACTGAAGTAGCCGGATTCCAAAGGTTTAGTGCGATTTGGATCCCTGATTTCATTGCACCGTGCAACTTCATTTAACAGATCGCAATGAAATCACAGAAAAGTGCAGGAACCTTTTTCAGAGTCGCAACAATTTGAACAGCTCCATTGCCGGAAATAGAGCACGACTTGCCATGCGATTTTGAACTGTTAAATTGCATGACAAATCGCATTGGTGTGAACGAGGGCTTTTCACCCTGGTGATCTGGTTAGTAACAAACCTCCTGTATTAGAATGCCCCTACTCTGGATGAAAGAGCAACAGTGACACCTTTGGACAGCAACATTGTTAGTCGGGGGGAGGGGAGTGTTACTAGCAGATTTAGATACACTAACAAAATAAAGCCACACTCCAGCTCACACTTTATAAACAGTTACGGCAAACAGGGTTTTTTTTTCGTTATGGTAAGTTGCAACATAATCAATGTTTGCTTTTGGGTTTAACCTCTTGCCGACTGTATAACTTACATATCCGGCGGCAAGGCGGCTCTGCTGCGCCAGATCACGTACCTAGTACGTGATTCAACACTTCTGGGTCAGGGGCGCCCATGCACGCCGCCGGCGGCCCACTCCTGCTGTCATAATACACAGCGGGGTGTGATCTTCGGGTACCGCGGATTTGATGTCCGCCCGCGCCCAATGATCGCTAGGCAGAGAACCAGAACAAGTCAGATTGCCGTTCTCACAGGAGGGAAGACATGGATCCAAGCCTTCCCCTAGTAAAAGCACCTCTCACATTACACCTAAATACTGGCTAGGCACACATGTAACCCTTTGATCGCCCTTCATGTTAACCCCTTCCCAGCCAGTGTCATTAGTACAGTGACAGTGCATATTTTTAGCACTGATCACTGTATTAGTGTCACTGGTCCCCAAAAAGTGTCAAAATTGTAAGTTAGGTGCTCAACTGATCACCGCAATATCGCAGTCCCGCTATAAGTCGCTGATCGCCACCATTTCCAGTAAAAAAATAAAATAAAAATATCCCATAGTTTGTAGATTGTTATAACTTTTGTCCAAACCAATCAATATATTCTTATTGGGTTTTTTTTTTTACCAAAAATATGTAGCAGAATACATATTGGCCTAAATTGATGAAGAAATTTGATTTTTTGTTTTTTTATTTATTGGATGAGTTTTATAACAGAAAGTAAAAATGATTTTCTATTTTTAATTGTCAGTCATCATTTTGTTTATAGCGCAAAAAATAAAAACCACAATCACATACCACCAAAAGAAAGCTCTATTTGTGGGAAAAAAAGGATGTAAATTTTATTTGGGTACAGCGTCGCACAATCGCGCAATTGTCAGTTAAACAATGCCGTGCCGTATCGCAAAATATGGCCTGGTCATGAAGGGGGGATAAATCTTCTGGAGGTCAAGTGGTTAGTACCGCTTTAAAACTGAATTCCAGGGGGAAAAAAAATGACTCTTTCAGTTGGGCTCATCGGTTAAAGGGTCATGCTGTCTTTGAGGAACATAAACTATACTTACCTTGTCCCTTGCAGCTAGCGTCCTGAGATGTGTGATGTGGGCATCCCAAGGGGCACAACGGGGAAGGAGGGTGGCGGGTCAGGTGAAGGTGCCCCTGCACTGTAATGAGGAATTGGTGATTCTGATGGACTTGGGGATTCTGTTCTTCTTCCAGAACTGAGATGTAGGCGTCTGCTTAGTGCCAGAGGCTTGTTGCTTATGAAAGGAACTCATTTTGGATTCCAATAGGCCTCACTAGTTTCTCACCTTGACATTCTTTTTAGGGTTAAATAAGTGTTCACCTTCTGGATGAAAGTATCCAAGGATGGTCCAATCAAGTGGGCAGTCTCTCGATTTGCTTCCTCCAAAGAAGTTCCACTGACCAACAGTTGAGCCATAGGATCCTTCTCATGTGGACAGACATGGTGCTCAACCACGAAAGGTGTTGTATGGAATCTTTCAAGGAATCCATTGAGAAACCTAAAATCTTCCAGCAACTGCCAGATAAGCAGGAACCCTGTGATCTGATTCCCTGGAACAAAGCATATGTTTTTGCCCTAGCTTTAATGCCGCGTACACACGGTCGGACTTTTCGTCTACAAAAGTCCGACAGCCTGTCCGACAGACTTTCGACGGACTTTTGTCGGACTTTTGTCGGACTTTTGGCGTACTTTTGGCGGACTTGCGGCAGACTTTCTTACGAACGGACTTGCCTACATACGATCACACAAAAGTCCGATGGATTCGTACGTGATGACGTACATCAGACTAAAATAAGGAAGTTGATAGCCAGTAGCCAATAGCTGCCCTAGCGTGGGTTTTTGCCCGTCGGACTAGCACACAGACGAGCGGATTTCTGGTTCTGGTAGTTACGACGTAAAGATTTGAAGCCTGTTTCAAATCTAAACTCCGTCGGATTTGCGGCTGGAAAAGTCCGCTGAAAGTCCGCTGAAAGTCCGGGGAAGCCCACACACGATCGGATTGTCAGCCAGCTTTAGTCCGTCGGCGTCCGTCAGACTTTTGTAGACGAAAAGTCCGACCGTGTGTACGCGGCATAAGGGCCCGTCAGACCCCTAATGCAGCCAGGGGGCAGCGAAGAAGGGGGGGTGAAGGTGCCCCTGCACTGTAATGAGGAATTGGTGATTCTGGTGGGCTTGGGGATCCTGTTCTTCTTACAGAACTGAGATGTAGGCTTCTGCTTAGAGCCAGAGGCTTGTTGCTTATAAAAGAAACTCATCTTGGACTCCAAAGATATTGCCAGTTTCTCACCTTCCCGTTCTTTTTAGGGGTAAAAGAGTGCTTTTCCCAACACTCACCTTCTGGACGAAGGCATCCAAGGATGGTCCAATCAAGTGGGCAGCCTCTCGATTTGCTTCCTCCAAAGAACTTCCACTGACCAACAGTTGAGCCATAGGATCCTTCTCATGTTGACAGACATGGCGCCCAACCATAAAATGTGCTGTATGGAATCTTTCAAGGCATCCAATGAGAAACACAAAGCTCTAGAAAAATCGACATCATTTTGGCCTAGTCGAAAAGGAAGGAAAAAAAGACAGAAACCCCTAAAAAAAAAAAAAAAAAAAGTATCCCTACCCCGGTAAACTTAAAAAAAAAAAACCTCAAACTTTTGTAGTCCTGAGTTCTTGTAAGATGCCGGATGGTGCAGTATTTGTATTATTCCAGGAGCAGAGCCGGCCGTATTGTGTAGACAGAAGAAATAAGTGCGGCTTCGATGTCACCGGTAAGTACACCCCAGTGCACACTACAGCAAAGCTTTCCACGGCAATAACTCTGATATAATGGTAACTGCCGTCCGGCTCGGCAGCCTAACACCGTGAACCCTATTTATTGTTACACATGCTCTTTGCCTCTTTTATGATGTGTAAATACACTGGGAGATTTAGACGGAGACAAAACCTCTTGTTTTATTATAATGGATTCTGGGGAGATTGCTATGCAGAGGTCCAAAGTTGCTGAACTGCGGGATCCAGAATGTATTGTAGCAAAAATTGAACACAAGGCAGCAAGAGTATGGCCGTTTTTTTTTCATTGATCTGTAACTGTTGTGTTGTTGCTGGAAAGCTTAATCACATTCTGGCTTCTTACATTTGTTATGGACCCCCGTAGAGAGATATCGAGCTGAATTCCAGGTAATCTCATGACTATTACAAAGCCAAGGCATGGTATTTAAAGCAGAACTCCAGCCTTGCCTTCAGTCTTGCACAGTTGTACCCAGGGACGTGCGGTGAGCTGAGTGACTGGTGAGGCACTGGTTGGTATCAGAGCCAGATACACAGGATACATGCACTGCGATCGTTAGAGCGAGAGCAATAATTCTAGCACTAGATCTCCCCTGGGAACAAAATGAGGCAGGAAAAATTCTCACCGCACAGGCATGGATCTGCTTCCAGGTGTCAACTCGGTTATCTCCCAGGATAAAGAGTAAGCTATGAGTAAGCGCTTGGGATAAGCGCAAAGCGCGTTAGCTGATTGCTTGTACTTTCTGCCACAGTTTTTTGTATACTGTATGCTCAAGAATCTATTACAATAAATAATTTTTGAACCACATCCTCCTGGAGTGCGGCTGTCCGGATTTTCTCATTCACCTTCAACTAGATCTCCCCTGTAACCCTAAACATGTAACCTGTAAACATTTTTAAAGCGTCGCCTATGGAGATTTTTAAGTACTGAAGTTTGGCGCCATTCCACCAGTGTGTGCAATTGTAAAGCGTGACATGTTAGGTATCTATTTACTCGGCGTAACATCTTTCACATTATACAAAAAAATCGGGCTAACTTTAGTGTTTTTTTTTTTTTTATTTATTCATGAAACAGTTTCTTTCCAAAAAAAAAATGCTTCTGAAAAATTGCTGCACAAATACCATGTAACATAAAAAGTTGCAACGACCACCAATTTATTCCCTAGGGTGTCTGCTAGAACAATATATATAATATTTGGGGGTTCTGAGTAATTTTCTAGCAAAAAAAAAAATGACGATTTTTACATGTAGGAGAGAAGTGTCAGAATTGGCGTGGGTGGCAAGTGGTTAATTACCATAAGTAATATATAAATAATTATTATATATTGTTTTTAAGGTTATTTACTATATTTTCTAAAACTGTACTCAAGCAGGTGGCTTAATGGACAAATTACTGAGGTTTGAAGTTATAACTTCACAGTAAATAGATAAATAATACATTATTTTATAACATATAGCATAATAATATATGATTTAGCTTGTACATTTTCAGCAGCAGCAGCAGATTCTCATTCTCTCTCTTAACTGTGTGAGAAATACATGGGATTGTGGGTAAATCTTATACCCATAAATACGTTTTTTCCTTGTAGTTAAGAGGGCTGGGCTGGAAGGGACCATGTGTCTTTTAGACACATGCCCCCTTCTATGACACTACAGTGAGAGGCGTTCCTCCACTGCAGCATTTTTATTGGACAGCTTGGGCCAATGGTACTTTACCATTGGTCCAAGACTCCATGCTGTCCATTGAGCTCTGTGCCTCTGACAAGAAGAACGGAGAGGCACTGTGAGCTCAACCTCTCAGTCTGCTGCAAACACAGTGTGCCAGCTTGTATTTAACCACTTCCGGACCAGCTGCCGCAGTTTTACTGCGGCAGGTTGGCTCGGCTGGGCAAATCGACCTTACCTTACGTTGCATTTCCTTTTGGCCACTAGGGGCGCATGCGTGCCCAGAGCCGATGCGAGTGTGCCCGCCGGGCACCCGCGATCACTCGTGACAGAGCGAGAGCCCGGATCTGTGTGTGTAAACACACAAATCCTGGTTCTTTCAGGGGAGTAGAGACAGATCGTGTGTTCATACTAAGTATGAACACCGATCTCTCTCTCCTCCTAGACCAGTGATGGCGAACCTTGGCACCCCAGATGTTTTGGTACTACATTTCCCATGATGCTCCACTACACTGCAGAGTGCAAGAGCATTATGGGAAATGTAGTTCCAAAACATCTGGGGTGCCAAGGTTCGCCATCACTGTCCTAGACAGTCCCACCCCCCTACTCCCCAGTTAGAACACAGAGAGGGAACACAGTTAACCCCTTGATCGCCCCCTAGTGTTAACCCCTTCCCTGCCAGTGACATTTATACAGTAATCAGTGCATTTTTATAGCACTGATCGCTGTATAATTGTCAATGGTCCCAAAAATGTGTCAAAAGTGTCCAATTTGTCCGCCGCAATATCGCAGTCCCGATAAAAATCGCAGATCGCCGCCATTACTAGTAAAAAAAATAATTAAAAATGCCATAAATCTATCCCCTATTTTGTAGACGCTATAACTTTTGCGCAAACCAATCAATATACGCTTATTGCGATTTTTTTTACCAAAAATTTTGAAGAATACATTTCAGCCTAAAATGAGGAAAAAAATAGTTTTTTTGAAAAAAAAATGTGGGATATTTATTATAGCAAAAAGTAAGATATTGTGTTTTTTTCAAAATTGTTGCTCTTCTTTTGTTTATAGCGCAAAAAATAAAAACCGCAGAGGTTTATTTGTGGGTACAGTGTCGCACGACTGCGCAATTGTCAGTTAAAGCGACGCAATGCCGTATCGCAAAAAAATGGCCTGGTCATTGAGCAGCCAAATCTTCCTGGCTGAAGTGGTTAAACTGGCCGCTTTGTTTTAAGCTTCTAACAGGCTACGCAAGGAGCCCCGTATCTCCGGAGCCACAGATGATAGGACCCCCCAAATTTGGGTTTTGGCTACCGACCCCCCAAATTTGGGGTCTCTTATTTTTTTTGTTTCTTTTATGTTCATGGCTCTGCCTCACCTGCCTCCCCTGACTGCACGTCCCTGGTTGTTCCGGTTCTTTTCCTGGACTGAAATAGTTTCCTCTGATTTCACTGCACACTGGAGCATCTTGCAGTTAGATGGCAGTTACCAAAATATTTCCTTTAAATCGTGAAGCTAGTGTTAAACCCTAAGCTTAAGCTGGTAGTAAACTCTGTTCTACCACTTGTATCTACAGGCCAGCCTATAGGCTTACTTGTAGGTACTGTGAATATCTCTTAAACTTGCACAGTTTATGAGATATTCCGAGTGCATGCAGCCGGCTACGTCACCGGCACATGTGCTTTGAAGGTCCCAGTGCCCGTGCTGTAAACGGCGGCCCTGTGTAAATAATTTACCATGCTGAGAGTGCACTCCCTGTGATCTCCCAGCATGGCTACTAGCGGGTACTGGAAAGTTTCCGATGCATACTTGCGATTGGGAGCTTTCTGAACATATGACCGTTGTGTCAGCCAATCACAGTGGACACGTGATTGGAATGCCCGCCTCCGCCTCCCACTTGCTGTTTCTGGCCCCTCCCACTTTCTGAGTCCCCTCAGAGCAAGCAGCTTGCTCTGGGGACACTCCTGCATACTTGCTCTCGAGCTCAGTCCTGCCCCCGCTCCTTGGCTGTGATTGGCAGCAGCAGGAGCCAATGGCTCCTGTTGCGGTGTCTCAGCCAATAAGGAGAAAGAGTCCTGGGAGAACCTTGGCTCTCGTACACATCACTGGATCTGGATCAGGCTCAGGTAAATATTAGAAGGGGCTAAGGGGGAAGCTGCATCCTGAAGGTTTTTTACCTTCATGAATACATGCAACTTTAACCTAACCCCTACATCTCACTTTAACCTAGATCCAAGCCCCAAACCTCAGCCTAACCACTAAACCTCTGTGAAGGGTCTCATTTATATACAGTTGTGCTCATAAGTTTACATACCCTGGCAAACATTTCTTTCACTCATGGTTAGTGTTTGGCTGAAGCCATTTATTATCAATCAAATGTGTTTACGCTTTTTAAATCATAATGACAACAGAAACTACTCAAATGACCCTGATCAAAATTTTACATACCCTGGTGATTTTGGCCTGATAACATTCACACAAGTTGACACAAAGGGGTTTGAATGGCTATTAAAGGTAACCATCCTCACCTGTCATCTGTTTGCTTGTAATTAGTGTGTGTGTATAAAAGGTCAATGAGTTTCTGGACTCCTGACAGACCCTTGCATCTTTCATCCAGTGCTGCACTGATGTTTCTGGATTCTGAATCATGGGGAAAGTAAAAGAATTGTCAAAGGATCGGTGGGAAAAGGTAGTTAAACTGTATAAAACAGGAAAGGGATATAAACAGATATCCAAGGAATTGAAAATGCCAATCAGCAGTGTTCGAACTCTAATCAAGAAGTGGAAAATGAGGGGTTCTGTTGAAACCAAACCACGGTCAGGTAGACCAACTAAAATTTTAGCCACAACTGCCAGGAAAATTGTTCGGGAAAGAAAAATCCACAAATAACTTCAGATGAAATACAGGACTCTCTGAAAACATGTGGTGTGGCTGTTTCAAGATGCACAATAAGGAGACACTTGAAGAAAGATTGGCTGCATGGTCGAGTCGCCAGAAGAAAGTCATTACTACACAAATGCCTCAAAGTATCCCACTTACAATACCCCAAACAGCACAGAGATAAGCCTCAAACCTTCTGGCACAAACTCATTTGGAGTGTTGAGACCAAAAATGAGCTTTTTGGCCACAACCATAAATGCTTCATTTGGAGAGGGGTAAACAAAGCCTATGATGAAAGGTACAGAGATGGATCGCTATGTTTTGGGGATGTGTGAGCGAAATTTGGTCAAAATTGTTGGCAAGATGAATGCAGTATGTTATCAAAAAATACTGGAGGAACATTTGCATTCATCAGCCAGGAAGCTGCGCATGGGACGTACTTGGACATTCCAACATGGCAATGATCCAAAACACAAGCCTTTTTGCCAAGAGGAATGGGCAGATTTGCCATCTGAGAAGATAAAGAGCCTCATCCACAAATACCACAAAAGACTTCAAGCTGTCATTGATGTTAAAGGGGGCAATACACGGTATTAAGAACTGGGGTATGTAAACTTTTGATCAGGGTCATTTGGGTAGTTCCTGTTGTCATGATTTAAAATGAGTAAACACCGTTAAATGATAATAAATGACTTCAGCCAAACACTAACCATGAGTACATTTTTTTTCTCGTGTGTTATCATTCATATTCTCTGAAAAATGGCCAAGAAATCATAAATTCTATGTAAACTTATGAGCACAACTATAGATTATGGTATAATTAGTAGTATTTATTGACAGTCACCTGAACCTGTTTTGTAATGTTGAAGGTTTTTCGTAGCTATCCAAGCTACTACTTCAGTTCAAATGAATGTCAGGAAGATACTCAAAACACAACCACTGCCCTGGACCTGCAAAGCACCCTGCACCATTGTACCCTGGAAATTGCTGCCTGCAGGTTTCATCGCAGACTGGCAGCATTTTAGGCCATCCCTACTGGTTCATGCGGGGTTCAGGTACAGTCCCATCTTGGCCTGCTCGTCATCGACCAATCCGGATGAAGCCCTCTGCCTCATTAGGATTAGGCCCAGAATTGGGGGAACTAAAGCCCAGGAAAGAACTATTCACACAGACACCTAAAGCCACATCAATGACCAAAGAACACTAGTTAAAAAGTGAGGCCTAGCTGAGCTGGGAGGAGTTGTGCCTGGACGGGGATTCCTACCAGTGTCCATTTGCCTAAAGGTGGCAGCATAACCCAAATATTCATGAAGTGCCCTGTGTCCTGTGATGTATGAATAGCAAATTGCTATCTCTACCCCTAAATAACATGCAGAAAATCTAATCTATGCTGTAATATTCCAAGAACAAAAATGCTTTGTGCCAAGTTATTAGTTGTGAAAAAATGTCTGCACAGCGTGTAGGTGGAATGCCGCTGTCGGTCTACAGTGCCCGTTGGAAATATTTACATTTTGTTTGTTGTCATAGAGATGTTTCTGTAATCAACTACAGCTAAAAAAAGGAATGTTTGCGTAGACAAGCCGTGTCTGTACTTTTGCATGGCAACAAGCAAACCATGAGATGATTCCTGTAGGACACAATGGAGACTTCACAGGAACACAACAGCTAGAACATGCTTGAAATTTGAATTGTTCCTCAGCTCTGTGTTAAAAATAGGGAAATACAGGGGCTCTGTGGCTACTGCTGGTGCGTTACAGTCCTGAAGTCCTGAATTTGTGCGGAGCTGCCGGAGCCTCTTGTGTGGGTCTGCAGGACGGGAGCGGGATTGTCAGTGCTGTTTGAGCTGGAGGGGACTGAAGGGACCACCTGGCATGGAGAAAGACTGTCATTGTGACTCAGGAGGGGACGTGTTGTGTCAGTGAGGTGTCATCATCACCTGTCCCTGAGCTACTTACTGTATACAAAATAAAAAAATAAATATATCTGTTCCTTAATATCTACCTTATGATGACTTTACTAGTATTCCTTAAAGCGGAGTTCTGCCAATTTTTTTTTTAAGTCAGCAGCTACAAATACTGCAGCTGCTGACTTTTAAAATAAGGACACTTACCTGTCCAGGGCACCCGCGGTGTCGGCACCAAGGCCGATCTGTCCCTTGGCTTTCGGGCGGAGGCGCCCCCATCTTCGGTAAGGGAATCAGAAAGTGAAGCCTTGTGGCTTCACAGCCTGGTTCCCTACTGCGCATGCGCGAGTGGCGTTGCACAATCCCACAGGTCCCTGCTGTCTTCTGGGACCTGTGTGCTGGACATGGCGTAGATGTCTGTGGATACTGCGGCTATCTATGCCTAGAAGTGGGAGCAAATACCTGGATTAAACAGGTATCTGCTCCCCCCTCCCCCCTGAAAGGTGCCAAATGTAACACCAGAGGGGGGGAGGATTCTGAAAAGCGGAAGTTCCATTTTTGGGTGGAACTCCGCTTTAATGATGGAAATATACTGGATAACGAGATTAAGCTCAGCTAGATAATTACTCTCCTAAGATATGGGCGTAAAATTCATCCATAATTTTTATCTAGTGTCCTAGCTATCTAGATATTTATCATATTGGCATCATTATTCTTCCTTATTGAAAAATAACTAGAACTCATATATTGTATCACCTATGTCTTGCAATGGGAAAAATAAGAAAGCTTGTGATCTAGATTTTCTTTTAAGTTTTCTTTATTATTTATCTGTTATTTATTTCTTCTTTATTTATTTTTTTCATATCCTATTGCATCACATTCTTTAAATATTTGTATTTTTTTCTCTTTACTATTTGGTCTTTATATTTTTTTTTTGTAATTTTTGATTTTTGTATGGTTAATTGGAATTAATAAAACATTTATTTTTTTGATTAAAATCTACCTTAAATCACATTGCTAATTGCGTACTGTACTTGTTTGTAGCCTAAATACTGAAATTTGCACTTAAAACTGTAATTTTGTAACTTTGGGAATGGCAGTAAAAACTTGGCTGTGCCAGTAAGGTTTGGATGTCTTGTCAGTAAATTTCAATCTGGTAGGTTGGCAACACTACACTGTGGTGTAATGCATTAAGGCAACCCATTTGTTTTGAATGGGCTGTCAATGCACCCCAGTTAAACAATACCTGAAACTGCATGGCATGTGTAGCAAAGGTGTGTCGGCAGCTACCTTATGTGAGCATTGGGGTGCCATACTAAATGGACATATAGGTTAGTGCAGAAGAGTGTGGAGTCTTAATGTGAATTTAAAGCCAAAACTTTTTTTTAAGATACAGTATTGAAGGGTTTAAACTACTATCAGGTTATATTTTGCTGCCTGTATCTCAGTAGGTAGATTTCCCTAAATCCCAAAACAAAAATCTAATATTTTGCAATTTACCAATCCTTAGGTGGCTACATTTGTTTTTTTTCCCTGTCTTTTCCCCACCTGGTGATCCTGCCAATAACACACTACTTGCCCCTGAGTGGCTACGCACACTTCTCCACTGTATGTATGGAGGAAGCCATGGTTGTCACACTGGACTTAAAGGATATCTAAAGGTTCTTTAAAAAAAACAAAAACAGGGGTGAGGTGATTAGTAGTTTACAAAAAGAATATAAATAATTGTGCTTTTAATTATGCTCACAGAAAATGACAAGGACACTGCATTTGTGACAAGATCCAACAGGTATTTTCTGTACTTTCTAAAAATGTTCTTCACATCCAAGAACTGGTACGAAGAAGAAGATTACATTTTTGTTTTTGGGTTTAGTTTTTCTTTCACTTCCTGTCCCGGAGATGCAGCAGGAAATAAGACAAAATCTTTCCAAAGTGAAAAGCTGTCTCAGGAACAGGTGCCTCCCTTGAAGGATGTTCCCTCATCTCTTGCTCTGGTGACAACTACCCTACAATGAGGATACTCTAGGTCTTCAGCAACCCCAGAACCGGAGTCAACACCTTGGTAAACACTGTGGGGGCCATGAAGAGGCTGAAACAAAAAAACAAACTGGGAGCGACGATCCTCTATTGCAAATTGCAGAAATCATTGGCGAGGCCAGAAAATCAGGATGTGTAGGTAGCCAACTTTGATATCCATGAACACCAGGAAGTCCCGCTGATGAAGCAAAGCAATCACCGACTGGATAGACTCCAATTCTGAGTTTCTGTACTTTCAGGAACTTGTTGATGCCCCCTGAGTCTAGAATAGACTGGACATCTAAGTTTGGCTTAGCAACTGGCAGGACTATAAAAAATACTTTTATGGAGCCTTGACCTCCAGTGAACCTTACATCTGAACCATGTAATATTTATCAGGATGGCCCCCAGACACTCTCCCATCCCCTCTCAACCCCCCCCCCCCTCCTTTTTCTTTCTTTTTCTCTTTCTTTACTCTTAATTCTGGATTTTCCTGGTTCCTATCTGCCCCGAATGAGCACCAAGCTATGGCAGGGGAGGGGCACTTAGCAGCCACTTAGCTTGCAATATTTTAATTGTTACTTTGTCATTTTTTTCTTTGTTGGGAAATTTCCCATGTTTTCAGTCTCTTGTGTTTAGATATTCAAATATAATGCCGAATGCATGTTATTCTCCAACTCTTTTGTGGTTACGATTGCGGTCTACTTCTCCCTGCATGGCATATGACTTGGCCTTGCTGTGATCCTACATGTCCTTGGTGTAAACTTAAAGCTTTTCAATAAAAAAATTTGAACAAGAAAAAATTATTTTGAATACACTTTAATGTTTTTTATAACCTTCTGCAGACTATGCTGCTATTGCATAAATTAATAACATAGATTAGTAAGAAGGCGAATTACCACAAAAAAATACTTTCATCATCAAGTAACTGAATTTTAAGGCAAGATTTCTGTACATTTCATTCAACGGTACTATTATAGATGTTAGCACAAAATTAGAGCAGGACATATGAATACAAAAAATACTATTTTCCTGGTTGCCCTCCTCTTCCATATATTTTTTCACTTGTATTTCGGGATTATATGTTTCATTAGGATGGTGGACTAGGAAGGTAAAGCAGAATTCAAGGCTCTCCGGCCATTTTTGTTTCAGTTTTGGAAGGAACATGGAGGGATTAAAACCTCTGTTGGGCTTTTCTTGCCACCTCTGTCACTGTTTGATGATTTCCCCTTATTTCAAGTTCTAGAGACAGTGATCACCAGGACAGAAGGTGAATGAAAAGCTCTGCAGTGAGTCGGCAGGGCTGGGCCAAGGGTAGGTGGAAGAGGCCGCTACCTTGGGTGCTTCCACAGGAAGAGGATGCATGGACAGGATCTGCAACCTATGCTACCGAAAGAGTCCACAGCTCATGGATGGGGGTGCACTTTGAAATCTTTTTTCACCTCGGGTGCTAATAGGGACAACATATAGCAATAAAAACACCTAATTTTTGGTAGAATGTGTTATGGTTGCATTGCTTTCATTATCCTGTGAAAGGGGAATGAGAAAGTCTCTTTCTCGCTCCAAAAATCAGCTATAAAAGCTCAAAAGAGATTCTCAGGACTCATTTACATTTGTTTTGCTTTTTGCGATGGATCACTTTTCAGAGGGTTTTTGACAGGTGACTGGGTGGTTATATGTCACCTCCTCTCTGCCTATTTATCTCTCCACAGCTCACATTACCACACTGTGACCGCTTGTATAAACTAGTTGTAATTGTTGAATATAACGGGACTGATTGATGTCAAAGTGCCACATCGCCAAATCTACATTGAAAAGCAGCATCTGTTTGTAGCATGCTTAAGTGTACAGAGTGGCTAAATTTAGTTTGGCTCCTCTGAAGGTAGAGGAGCTTGGGTTAATTTGTTTGTATAAGCTGGGCAGAGCTCCAAGGGTTGGGTCAATGTTACCTCCCTCTGGCTTCCAGAATTTTCTGTATAGAAAATCTGAGGGTGGAGGAACAGAGGCTAAAACCTATGTACCCACCAATTACTGGGTAGGTAAGGCCCAGAAGGTGGGGAGATAGGCCATAAATATTCTAAAGCCCGGCAGTGAGGTGTGCAGAATTCAGGGTCCAGTTGCCTGGAAGGAACCCCTGTGACAGGGGGCTCTGCCCCTGGGCAGAAGGAAGGACAGGAGAAAGCCTGTGGAAGAGAGCAGGAGCAGCTGTAGTCTCACACTCTCTCCAGCCTCAGCTAGGCTTAGCTGAAGCCACCCTAACAGACAAGATCTGGGCCTGTATAGCAGGAAACAAACATAGGAAGAAGGCATACTAGCCTAGTGCATTACTGTGGAAGATAGTCCATTTGGGCTCCCTGACCATTGGGCTGCCAGGAAGATTACTGTGCCTGTAGCGCAGACTTTTTGCACCTTTATCTGTATAGCAGCAAGCCTGTGCAGCAGCCACTTAGACTTCAGGACTCACTAAAGAGGAATCGAGTAACTTTCAATTTTCAGACCCCAAGCCTGGATAGAGGAGGGGCAGCAAGGTGCAATACTTTGCTTGCCCATAACCTAGGGACAGCTTAGTGACCGTTCACAACTGGCCATCCTATACCTTTAGCTGAAGATTCAAGAGTAGCCAGGTACAATAGCATTTCTCTATGAAGTAGCACCTGTATTCAGCAGCTGGAACTTTTTGCTATCTGTTTTGCTGTATCATCAAACCTACGGGATGACAGCATCCTTGACAACACTAATTCTTAGCAGCCAGAAATATCATCAAGTCCTCAAGTTTGCATTCAAGATCTACAGTTTTGGGCATCCAATGCTTTTCCCCATTTTCCCCATTCCTCATAAATTTAACCCCTAAATAAACCAAAAACAAAACAAACATCCCCTAGAATGGTTCTTGAGTCTGCGAGAAAGCTGCAAAAATTCCTCTTGCTTGGCTGTGTGCACACAGTCCAACCAACCCCCATACGTGGAGGGAGGGGCTGCAAGGAATATATACATCCCCAAAGACCAACATTAGAATCCGCAGGCTAAGGTAGCGATACAACAGCTGTGGTGGAGTCTTAAAATGAATAATGGGTTCTTAAAATAAAAGAATAATGCCCTGTACACATGGTCGGATTTTCCGACGGAAAATGTGTGATAGGACCTTGTTGTCGGAAATTCCGACCGTGTGTAGGCTCCATCACACATTTTCCATCGGATTTTCCGACCCACAAAGTTTGAGAGCAGGATATAAAATTTTCCGACAACAAAATCCGTTGTCGGAAATTCCGATCGTGTGTACACAAATCCAGCGCACAAAGTGCCACGCATGCTCAGAATAAATAAAGGGATGAAAGCTATTGGTCACTGCCCCGTTTATAGTCCCAACGTACGTGTTTTACGTCACCGCGTTCAGAACGATCGGATTTTCCGACAACTTTGTGTGACTGTGTGTATGCAAGACAAGTTTGAGCCAACATCCGTCAGAAAAAATCCTAGGACTTTGTTTTCGGAATGTCCGAACAAAGTCCGACCGTGTGTACGGGGCATAATAGTACTGCTCGGTTCAAAAAGTTGTTCCAGAAGTTGAGGATACTAATCGGTGAATATAATGTCCAGGTAGGTTAGAATTTTGCAGCATCTACATTCAAAGTTTTGTTCTTTTTTTTTTTTTTTTTTTATTATTCCTGAAATTCTGCTTTGGATTCCAAAGTGGCCTCATTTTTTGCTTGGAAGGGTCCCCATATATTTGCAGATAATTGACAGCATGACTTCATCCGCTCCAGCGCCAATCGAGAGTAGACGGGAATCTCTGCAAAAAGAAAGGTTGACACTTAGCAATGAACACATGGGGCTGTTAGATTATAACTCTCTGGACAAAAATCGAAACCACAGTCAGAAAAGGCAATTTCAGAATTATCTATACATAGCAGCAGGCCCACAGATTAAAGGGAAACTAAGGTCTGTTTACACTTCCACGTTGTGGTAATGCATGTAACGTGTTGCCATTCATTTTGAATGGAGCGCCAACGCACCTGCTTTGTAGCGTGCTGCAATACATTAGAGAAAAATAGTCATGTGTGATTTTAAGCAGGCCAGGATGCATTGGCAGCCTATTAATTTATATATAAATCTATCTATCTATCTATCTATCTCTCTATCTATCTATCTATCTATCTATCTTTCTATCTATATACACACACACACATACATACACAGTATATATATATATATATATATATATATATATATATATATATACACAAACATACACACACACACACCACTGTGCAAAACTTTTAGGCAGGTGTGAAAAAATGCTGCAAATGAGAAATGCTTTCAGAAATAGAAGTGTTAATAGTTTATCTTTATTAATTAACAAAATGGAAAGGAAATGAACAGAAGAGAAATCCAAATCAAATCAATATTTGATGTGACCACCCTTTTGCCCCGTACACACGGTCGGACATTGATCGGACATTCCGACAACAAAATCCTAGGATTTTTTCCGACGGATGTTGGCGCAAACTTGTCTTGCATACACACGGTCACACAAAGTTGTCGGAAAATCCGATCATTCTAAACGCGGTGACGTAAAACACGTACGTCGGGACTATAAACGGGGCAGTGGCCAATAGCTTTCATCTCTTTATTTATTCTGAGCATGCGTGGCACTTTGTCCGTTGGATTTGTGTACACACGATCGGAATTTCCGACAACGGATTTTGTTGTCGGAAAATTTTATAGCCTGCTCTCAAACTTTGTGTGTCGGAAAATCCGATGGAAAATGTGTGATTGAGACTACACACGGTCAGAATTTCCGACAACAAGATCCTATCACACATTTTCCGTCGGAAAATCCAACCGTGTGTACGGGCATTAGTCTTCAAACCGGCATCAATTCTTCTACGTACACTTGCATATAGTTTTTGAATGAAATCCTTCTGTCTCTTCATGTAATCCCAGACAGATTCCATGATGTTGAGATCAGGGCTCTGTGGGGGTCAAAACCGTCACTTCCAGGACTCCTTGTTCTTCTTTGTCTATATCTACGGTTCTCACCATTGCCTGCTTCTCTGTGCTTCTTCAAAAGATCTTGAACAGTACATCTTGAAACCTCAGTCTGCTTTGAAACCTTTGCCTGGGAGAAACCTTGCTAATGCATAAACTACCTTGTGTCTTGTTGCTGTGCTCAGTCTTGCCATTGTGTATGACCTGTGACATGAAACTGTCTTCCACAACCTCACCTTAGCAGCAGAGTTTGGCTGTTCCTCACCCAGTTTTAAGCTTCCTACACAGCTGTTTCTGTTTCGGTTAACGACTGTGTTTTGACCTACATATGAAATCGATGATCATTAGCACCTGCTTGGTACAATCGGTTAATCATACACCTGACTCTAATCCTGCAAAATCCCTGACTGTGGAAAGTGCATGTCTAAGAATTGATGCTGGTTTGATGTCAAAGAGTTGTCACACCAAATATTGATTTGATTTCGATTTTTCTTTTGCCTTTTGTAAATTGATAAAAATAAACAATTAAAATATATATTTTTGAAAGCATTCTTTTGGGTTCTCTGTTCTGCGCCTCGACTCCAAGAACAACCTCAGCACTTGGTTGAATTAAAAAAAAAAAATTGCTTCAAGCATGTATAAAGACACAAATATAAATATCTTTAACCTGGCTGTGGACTACTACCAAAAAAGACATACACCCGTTTAGTGGTAAATGCACTTAATCTATTGATATGGGTTAGAATAAATGGCAGTTTGAACATAAATGAGCATGCAGTGGGCAAATTTTGACACAGCCTACTGGACAGAGTAATAACTATACCAAAGTAATAAGGTTCTATACCACTAAACTAGATTCAATACGGGAATCAGCAAATCCAGCAATAAACAGTGCAAATAAATGTTAACTGTAACATAGGTAGCAATACTACAACTGATTTAGAGTGCAATCTAAGGGATTGAATAGGGTATGGTGCAGCATTTCCTAAAAGGAACCTCAAATAAGTAAAAGGGGCTAAAGGTCTCTGGGTAGCAACTGTTAAGGCGCCATCCTTACTACTCAATCTTCAGCCGGCTAAATGTTGGGGACCAATAACCGTTGGCGCGCTTTACGACAGTCAGCAAGGCCTGCAGACAGTAATAGGGCTATAAATACATATTTAACCGCTTGCCGACCAGCCATCGTCATTATACTGCGGCAGGTTGGCACGATCCCGCGAGCCATCGTAGCTATATGTCGGCTCCTTTGAGCGGGATAGCAGGCGCGTGCACACGCAGATGCACGGCGGGGGTGCCGATGCTCGTGGCCGACGGGTGCGATGACCGCCAGCCACAAGCAATCGCGAGCAAGAGAGGCAGAACAGGGAAGTATATGTGTAAACACACAAATCCCTATTCTGTTCTGTTCGGAGAGACAGATCGTGAGTTCCTAATATCTAGGAACCACGATCAGTCATTTCCTCTAGGTCAGTCCCCTCAACCTATAGTTAGAACACACAGTCAGGGAACACATTTAACCCCTTGATCGCCCCTAGGGTTAACCCCTTCCCTGCCAGTGACATTTTTACAGTAATCGGTGCATTTTTATAGCACTGATCGCTGTATAAACGCCAATGCTCCCAAAAAAGTGTCAAAAGTGTCCGATGTGCCCGTCATAATGTCGCAGTCCCAGTAAAAAAATAAATAAATAAAAATGCTATAAATCTATCCCCTATTTTGTAGACGCTATAACTTTTGCGCAAACCAATCAATATACGCTTATTGCGATTTTTTTTACCAAAAACATATAGAAGAGTACATATCGGCCTAAATTGAGAAAAAATTTGCTTTTTAAAAAAAAAATGGGGATACTTATTATAGCAAAAAGTACAAAATATTGTGTTTTTTTTCAAAATTGTTGCTATTTATTTGTTTATAGCGCAAAAAATAAAAAACGCAGAGATGATCAAATACCACCAAAAGAAAGTTCTATTTGTGGGAAAAAAAGGACGTCAATTTTGTTTGGGTGCAGCGTCACATGACCGCGCAATTGTCAGTTAAAGCGACGCAGTGCCGAATCGCAAAAAATGGCCTGGTCATTCAGCAGCCAAATCTTCTGGGGCTGAAGTGGCTAAAATATATTATATTACATTTGTAATGTATTAGTGGTATAAAGTTAACCTATGTTTTATTGAAAAGTTTTGTGAATAGTACTAATTAGCCACAAATGTTTAGATTAATATGTGTATCCTCCCACCTTGTGATTTCCATTCAGTAGATAAGCTCGTTGTTGAGTGGAATGCATTAGCGGGCGAAGGTTCGGGTAGACTGTATTTGCACTAGATGGATTATTAAATGTCTAATAACGGCTCTTATATTGGAGTGCAGCTTCTTTCTTTTGATCAGCTTGAAGCACACGATGGACTGTTGGAACAGACAGCCCCCACAGTTAGGAATGTGCCAGCAAGAGATATGCAGCAGAGCGCTGGATTATTTCATTTTAACCTGGTCATATGACTGTAATATCATTCTACTATCATTTATAGTATCACCTGCCTGTCTATTGGGCCTCCTACTTTTTAATACATTTATAAATGATATAGGTTCTGGGATTAAAAGTACCATTTCAGTCTTTGCAGATGACACCAAGTTATGCAGTGGAATAACGTCCTTACAGGATGTCTCCAATTTACAAGCGACCTCTAATTGGGCGACTTTGTGGCAGATGAGACTTAATGTTGATGAACGTAAAGTTATGCACTTGAGGACTAAGAATATACATGCATCATACATACTAGGGGGAGTACAACTGGGGGAATCCATAGTGGAGAAGGATCTGGGTTTTTTTTGGTAGATCATAGGCTTAATATTAGCATGCAATTCCAAGCTGTGGTTTCCAAAGCGAAAAATCCTTTGTATAAGAGAGGTATGGACTCCAGAGAGAAAGATATAATTTTGCCCTCTGTACAAATTATTAGTAAGACCTCATCTGGAATATGCAGTTCAGTTTTGGGCACCAGTTCTCAAAAAGGATATCAGGGATCTGGAGAAAGTGCAGAGAAGGGCAACCAAACTGATAAGAGGCATGGAGGAGCTCAGCTATGAGGAAAGATTAGAGGGACTGAATGTATTCTCTCTTGAGAAGACGAGATTAAGAGGGGATATGATCACCATGTATAAATATATAAGGGGTCCATATAGTGAACTTGGTGTTGAGTTCTTCACTTTAAGGTCATCACAGAGGACAAGGGGGCACGCTTTATGTCTAGAGGAAAAGAGATTTCATCTCCAATTACGGAAAGGTTTCTTCAAAGTAAGAGCTGTGAAAATGTGGAATAGACTCCCTCCAGAGGTGGTTCTGGCCAGCTCAGTGGATTGCTTAAAAAAAAAGGCCTGGATTCTTTTCATAAATGTACATAATATAACTGGGTACTGACATTTATAGGTAAAGTTGATCCCGGGAATATCAGATTGCCTCCAAGGGGATCAGGAAGGAATTTTTTCCCCTGATGGAGCAAATTATTGGTTCATGCTTTGCTGTTTTTTTTTTTGCCTTCCTCTGGATCAACTGTGGGTGTAGGTTTGTGTATATGGCATTGTATGATTCCCCCCCCCCCCTTTTATTGGTTGAACTAGATGGACTTGTGTCTTTTTTCAACCTGACTAACTATGTAACTGTTTGTGCAGGGTCAAGTGAATCACAATACTGTCATTACAGAGCAACAAATCCATTGTCACGCATTTAACTGTGTATTTAGTAATTTGCCTGAAATTTCTACTTCTAACCTTGCAACAAAAAGGAACTCAAATTAACTTTTCAATTTCAGCTAAAAAAATAAATGAGAAATTGCTCCACAAGATGTGACTAAATCCGCATTCACCAGAAAGTGAACTCACTCCATGGCTGCAATGTTAGTTTTACTCTGAAGTTGTGAAAGAAATGAGAAATAAAGTAAAATACAACGTACAGGAAAGAGGCACATAAAAACATTCCATATCTGGAATTTAGTAAGCTCTAAAAATAATGTTTTCTTTGATGCAACTTTGTACTCCATAATTGTTGGAAACGGTGAATATTATGTCACGGAGAGCTGCTAGAAGTTCCGTATCCCTTCTACGCAATAAAAATAAGTAAGTGCAATTCCAGCCATTTCTAGTTATGTATATTTATATGACTCTTTCTCCCTCTTCTCTGCGTGAGCGGAGGGGAGTATGAAACGAAAATAAATCTGTAGGGCAACACTAGTACCGCCAGGCACCATCTATATGAAGAATGGGAAATATATCAAGTCCTGAATATTTTGCATCGTATAATATGTTAGTATGCAAAGCTCCAGACCAGATAGCAAAGAGAGTACAAGGAGTGATTGCACAATTAGCAACAAGAGGTGAAAATATTTGTTTAACCCCTTCCTGCCCCCTCCCAACAGCTATTTAAAGCGGACCTTCACCCTCTTCCACACGTTCCTTCCACCCCCCCCCCCCCCATCCTGCAGAAGTAATGCATTGTTTTTTTGCCAAAATGTCCGGCCCCGCCTCCCAAGGTACGTCCTTCGTCTTAGGCGAATGACACACACACTGCCCGCTGTGCCTCCCAGGATATGCACATCACATATCCCAGGAGGCATGGCCGTTCATTCAAGGAAAGGAGGAGGGGGTGGAAGAGTCGACGGCCTCTTCATGATGTCAGAGAGAACATGGTGGCATGGGACAAAGAGGTGGCAGGGCATGGGAGAATCTCAGCGGGACAACGCTGGATCCACTGGATGTTAGAGGTGCGCATCTTCATTGGTCTCACGATTCTATTCAATTACGATTATCTGGTCAATGATTCCATACAATTCGATTCTGCGATGCAAAAATAGGATTTTTTAAAACAGCTTACCTGTAAAATCCTTTTCTTTCGAAGGACATCACGGGACACAGAGCCACAGTAATTACTGATGGTTATATAGGTATCACTGGTGATTGGACACTGGCACACCCTATCAGGAAGTTCAACCCCCTATATAATCCCTCCCCCTTGCAGGGATACCTCAGTTTTGTAGCCAAGCAATATAGTGTATTAGAAGAGGGGCGGGACCTCTGTGTCCCGTGATGTCCTTCGAAAGAAAAGGATTTTACAGGTAAGCTGTTTTAAAAAATCCTATTTTCTTTCTCGAACATCACGGGACACAGAGCCACAGTAATTACTGATGGGATGTCCCAGAGCAATGCTACCTGAGGGGGGGGGGAATCACGACCAAGTAGGGTGCAATCAGACCTGAGGACCCTGTACCGCTGCCTGCAGCACACTACGCCCAAAGGCGATATCCTCATGCCTTCTCACATCCACCTGATAGAATCTGGTGAATGTATGAACTGAAGACCAGGTTGCGGCCTTGCAGATTTGAGCCATAGAGGCCCGGTGATGCACCGCCCAAGAAGCACCAATAGCCCTTGTGGAATGTGCCCTGATCTGAAACGGAGGAATCTTCTGTTTCAAACCGTAAGCTTGAATGATCAACTGTCGAATCCATTTAGAAATGGTAGCTTTTGACGCTGCCTGTCCTCTATTGGGACCCTCTGGCAGCACAAACAAAACATCCGTCTTGCGGATCTGAGTAGTTGCCCCTAGATAGACCTTAACTGCTCTTACTACATCCAACGAATGTAGAGATCTCTCTTCCGGAGAACAGGGATCTGGAAAAAAGGAAGGTAGAACAATGTCTTGGTTTAAATGAAAATCAGAAACCACCTTCGGTAAAAAACTAGGATGAGGGTGTAGTACCACTCTATCCTTGTGTATAATCAAATAAGGCTCCTTACAGGAAAGAGCTGCTAATTCTGATACTCTTCTAGCAGAAGAGATGGCCACCAGAAAAATTTATTTCCTTGTCAACAAGACCAAAGGAATCTGACTTATTGGTTCAAAAGGCTGTTTCTGTAACACAGCCAGGACCAAGTTCAAGTCCCAGGGGTTTAGGGGCGCTTTAACCGGAGGATTAAGACGCATCACCCCCTGCATAAAGTTTCGGACCAAAGAATGCGAAGCAAGTGGCCGCTGAAATAATACTGATAAAGCAGAGACCTGGCCCTTGATGGTACTCAAGGCCAGCTTCATCTCTAATCCCATCTGTAGAAAATCAAGGATTCTACCTATGACATATTTCCTGGGATGCCAACCTCTGGATTCACACCAGGTTATATAAGCCTTCCAGACTCTATGATAAATCATCCTGGAAGCTGGCTTCCTTGCATTAATCAAGGTAGATATGACAGGACCTGAGAGCCCACGACTCTTCAGAACGTGGGTCTCAATAGCCAAACCGTCAAATTTAGCGTTTGTAAGGCAGGATGGAACACTGGACCTTGAGATAACAGGTCTGGGCGTACCGGTAGGGTCCACGAGGAACCCACCATCATCCTTACTATTTCTGCATACCAAGTCCTTCTGGGCCAAGCGGGGGCCACCAGAAGTACCGACTTCCTTTCCTGCCTGATCCTGCGAAGGAGTCGTGGTAGTAGCAGAATAGGCGGGAATGCGTAAATCAGTGAGAACCGATGCCACGGAATCACCAACGCATCCGTCCCGCATGCAAGAGGATCTTTTGTCCTTGCCACAAATCTGTCTATCTTTTTGTTGAATCGGGATGCAAAGAGATCTACATCTGGAACCCCCCATCTTTGGCATATGGCCCAAAAGACGTCGGGATGCAGAGACCATTCCCCTGGAAGTAACTGCTGGCGACTTAGATAGTCCGCCTGCCAATTCTCTATTCCCGGGATGAAAACTGCCGATATGCATGGCACATGCATCTCTGCCCAGACTAAGATCTGGTTCACCTCTTTTTGAGCAGCTCGGCTCCGGGTGCCTCCCTGATGATTGACATAAGCCACTGCTGTGGCATTGTCGGACTGGATCCTGACCGGACAACCCTGTAGCCTGATAGTCCAGACCTTTAGAGCTAGATGTATCGCCCGGATCTCCAGAATGTTGATGGGTAAGGTCCTCTCTGTCTTGGACGATACCCCTTGGACCACAGCCTGTTCCAGAACTGCTCCCCAACCTGACAGACTGGCATCTGTTGTTACCACCGTCCAGGTAACCGGTAGAAAGGATTTCCCCTTCTGCAGGTTTTCGGGTATGAGCCACCAATTGAGGCTCTGACGCAACGCATGCGACAGGTGCATCGGAAAGTCTAATGCCTGAACCTTCTTGTTCCAGGTCGACACAAGACTGTGTTGCAGCATTCTTGAGTGAAACTGAGCATAGGGAACTGCTTCGAATGAAGACACCATCTTCCCTAGTAGCCTCATACAAAGGCGGACTGAGGGACCCTTCTTGGTCCTTACTGCCAGAATCAGCTCTCTCAAAGCAGTGATCTTTGCCTGAGGTAGAAATATTTTCTCCTGGCTTGTATCTATAATCAGACCTAAATACTCCAGTCTTCTTACTGGTTTTAGGAAAGACTTTTCTAAGTTGAGGATCCAACCCAGGTGTTCTAGATACCTGACTGTGGTCCTCAAGTTTCCATTCAAAGAGGCTACCGACCGGTCTATCAAGAGCAGATCGTCTAGGTATGCTATGACAGCTATACCCTGAGCCCTTAATCTGGCCAGAGGAGGAGCCAAGATCTTTGTGAACACTCGAGGTGCAGTGGCTATCCCGAAAGGCAGAGCCACAAACTGGAAATGGCGCCCTCCTACCTCGAAGCGCAGAAACTTCTGATGAGCAGGAAAAATGGGCACATGCAGATATGCATCTCTGATGTCTATTGATGCCAGAAATTCTCCTCCCTGCAGGGTGGGAACTACGGTTCGAATTGATTCCATGCGGAAGGATTGAATCCTTAGGAATCGGTTCAGATCCCTTAAGTCCAGAATGGGCCTGACATCCCCATTTGGCTTTTGGACCGTAAAAAGGTTGGAATAGAAGCCCAATCCCTGGTCCTTTGCGGGAACTATCATAATGACCTCCTGCGACAAAAGTCGCTCTAACGCTAGAAGGAGCGACTGCTTCTTCTCTGGGTCCCTGGGAACATTTGATCTGAGGAACCGAGGAGAGGGGAATTCCTGAAACTCCAGCTTGTACCCTAAGGTTACCGTGGAGATTACCCATCTGTCCTGGAAGTCCTCCTGCCAGAGCTCTGAGAACTGTCGCAGTCTTCCCCCCACTCGAGTGAGCGGGGGCGCCCCCTCATGCAGAGGTCTTAGTGTTTTGCCTAGTAGGCTTCTTTCCCCAGGACTTCTTTTGTCCCTGGGGTTGACTCTTGTCTCTGGACCCCGATGGAGGCGGCCGTCGAGACTGCCTGGAGGCTGAAGCCCCCGGCGCTGGGGAAAGAGTCAGTTTGAAAGAGGGACGCTTACTCTTCTTCTTGACAGGTAAGAGAGTGCTTTTCCCACAAGAGATTCTCTTGATATAGTTATCCAAGTCCTCTCCAAACAACCTTGCACCACGAAATGGAAACCCAGCCAGTAGCTTCTTACATGGTGCTTCGGCTGACCAATTTTTCAACCATAGGATTCTACGTATATGCACCAACCCCAGTGAAAGACGGGAGGTTTGCACGATAGAATCTCTAATGGCGTCAACCACAAAGCATAAGGCCGCTGGAAGGTTAGCAAACCCCTGGGCCTGCTGTTCAGGTAATACTTTGATGACCTGCTTAACATGGTCTCTTAAGTATTGACAGACTCCAATCGCTGCTACTGCAGGTTGGGCCACTGATCCTGCTAAGGAGAAAACATCCTTCAATAGGGATTCCATCCTTTTATCTACAGGATCCCTGAGCATCTGAGCATTGTCTACAGGGCAAGTCAGGCTATTATTTACGGAGGAAATGGCGGCATCAATAGCCGGTATTCCCCACATTTTAATAAACTTTTCTTCCATCGGATAAAGTGTTGAAAACTTTCTCGGCGGAAAAAAACGTTTGTCTAGGTGATCCCACTCAGAATAAATAAGCTTTTCAAGTAAAGTATGAACAGGAAAAGCATGTGCTGCTTGGAAAGGTTTCAGTGACCCCAAAGCAGAAGAGGATTCTTTAGCAGTTTCAGGTATGGGCAACTTAAATGAGGAGCGGACCAATCCAGTGAGGATCTGCACTAAGACTTTCTCCTCTTGGGAAGTCGCAGAGGGTCCCTCTCCACCTGAATCCTCCGAAGAGGAATCATCCATCCCATCCCGATCCTCTGAAAGGGATTCATCTCCTTTATCCCAGAGCTCCTCTGTCTGAGGGTCTTGGGGAACAGAGGAAAGCCTAGTGCGTTTTCTTCCACTGAGTGAAGACGTAATCACGGCCATTAATCTTTCCTCTAGACCATTAATGGTTGAGGAAAAAACCTCTTGTGTAATATATACAGGGGCTGAAGTGCCAGAAGCAGGTGTAGCCCCTGACCCCGATGGCTCTCCCTGGCTAGCCGTCCCTGGCCCATCTTTAGGGGGGGAGGATGCTGCCGACAGGGGGCCCTCAGAACCTGAACGAGATCCCCTAGTGTCTCTGGTTCCTGGGGTGCTTGAACCTCTTCTACCCATAGTGCAAAGCAACAAGGTGTGAGGTATACAAATGAACACTGCCTGCTGAGCGATGTAGTCTGGCTAAAAGCCTTGCTACCCAATGCTCAGTCTGGTATTACTTCAGTAAATGCTGCCTAGGAGAATGCCTGTGTCCCACCTTACATGCGACCGTCAGCTCTGTGTCTCTCAGAAGGCTGAGTGCACCTGTACAGAGTGCCTTTAATAGCCTGCAGCTGGCCTGAGTGGGAGTCTAAGCACTCTGTGCTGACATCCCGCCCCCTCCTCTACCGCCCCCCCCCCATGAGTTTTGAAAAAAACGAGCGCTTCCCGCGCTGCCGACTCTCCTGTCATGCTTCCGGAGAAAGGCTGGGGATGGGGGGGGGGGGGGGAGGGAGGGAGGGAGGCTGGTAACAAGATCTGCCTGAACGGCTATCTTGAGAGATGGTGGCCATTAGGCCGCAGAGCCCGGGTGGTATAACCACTTTCTAGACCCCTGCGGCCCCTCTCTAGCCTGGGGGGGAACATTCAAACATGAGAAATCCCCCTTTCCACCTTACCTGCTTGCAGCCTGCTTTGAGATGCTGGGACATAAACAGCGATTACAACACCTGAGACAGAGTCAGCATGTGCAGGTTTGTGCTCTTGGCAGCCCCCGGTGGTCACAATAGGCATAGCATGCATTTACCTTAAAGGAGAAAAACCACTAGAACTCAAAAATTCTGTGGAATCTCCTCTTACCTTATCCAGCCGCAGGGTGCTGTTTACACAGACCCAATCTTCACCTCTCACGGTGGGCTCCGTTTGAAAAAACCGTCAGAGACTGGGGCCCCCATCAGTAGGGGGATCCAACAGTTCTGGGACCGTAAAGCACCTCGCCAGAAATTAGGAAGTTTAAAGCCATTTTCTGATCTGCGGGGTCCAGCTCTCTAAAAAGAGAAGCATTACGGGTAAAACCTCGTTTCTTCGGACACGAGGCCCGGGTACCATTCAATTCGGCCATGGAAAGACACTTTGAATGGATCCGGTTCGCCTGGCTTGCCCCAGTATAGGATCTTAGGATATTCCCTTTGGAGCTCAGCACAGGACATCTTTACACGTCCAACACCTAAGACACTGGCGTAAAAACTGAGGTATCCCTGCAAGGGGGAGGGATTATATAGGGGGTTGAACTTCCTGATAGGGTGTGCCAGTGTCCAATCACCAGTGATACCTATATAACCATCAGTAATTACTGTGGCTCTGTGTCCCGTGATGTTCGAGAAAGAAAAAAGTACACTCCCTGCATATAGCGAGACAAGGACATGGAAGAGTCCAGGATATGAGGGAGGAGTAGGAACTGAAGGATGGAAGAATCCATGAATAAGAAAGGAAGGATGGAAGAGTCTGGGGATGGAGGAATCCATGGATAGGGAATGGAAGGCCAGAGGAGTTTGGAGATAGGAACTGAAGGATGGAAAAGTCTGGGGATGGAGATAGAGGTATCCATGGATAGGAACTGAAGGATGGAAGAGTCTGGTGATGGAGATAGAGGAATCCATGGATAGGAACAAACGGATGAAAGAGGCTGGGGATGGAGGAACCCATGGATAGGAACAGAAGGATGGAAATGTCTGGGGATGGAGATGGAGGAATCCATGGATAGGAACTGAAGGATGGAAGAGTCTGGGGATGGAGTTGGAGGAATCCATGGATAGGAACAGAAGGATGAAAGAGGCTGGGGATGGAGGAACCCATGGATAGGAACAGAAGGATGGAAATGTCTGGGGATGGAGATGGAGGAATCCATGAATAGGAACAGAAGTATGGAAGAGTTTAAAGATAAAAATGGTGGTGGAGAGGGGGGGGAGGGGTGAAGGATGGAAGAATCAAAGGGAGGATGTTAAGATGATCATCACGGAGTCCTGCAGGTGAGGAACATCAGAGGTAGAGGATCCCCGGTGCTGTGTACATGGCAGGGTTTGGGTGGTGATGGTCTCCTCCTGGAGTCCGGGGTTGGGGATGTCATTGTCTTTTCTGTATAAACACATTTTATTAAAGTGTAATTCCACCCAAATGTGAAACTTCCGCTTTAAGGAGTCCTGACCCCCTTACATGCAACAACTGGCATGTCATTTTTTTTGGGGTGGGGGGGGGTACTTAGATTTGACAGGTACCCAGCTCCCACTTCCGCTTGGGCCACCTAGGCAGCCCGTTCTACCCTGCAATCTTCTGGGATACGTCACATTGCCATTCAGGACAGCGCAGTGAGACATGCGCACCCGGCTGTGAAGCTGCAAGCTGTCACAGCCGGATGCCCACAGTAGTATTGCCAGCGCCGTGGACAGGCGGTGGAGAGAAGGGAGGGTTTGGGCAGCCACTTTGCTGGACCTTTGGACAGGTGAGTGTCTTTTTAATAAAAGTCAGAAGATACACTTTTTGCAGCTACTGACTTTTAATAAACAAAAAATTGACTTGAACTCCGCTTTGAATTAAAAATAATCTCACTCCCTTAAAAAGTACACAAATCCAGTGCACTACAGGGTACAGGCATTCACACACACGGCTGCTGGGAGGTCAGGAGGGATAACAATCCACAGCTGACAAACAGCCCTGTGAAGTTCCCTGTACTGTCTCTGTGCTGACAGTTCCCTGGCTTCCCCATTTGCACCTTCCAGCACAATAGGAGTTAACAGAGTGGAATGTGCAAACAGGGAAGCCAGGGAACTGTCAGCACGGAACGTGTACGAGGTGTAAGTAGAGTACAAACACATTTGTACTCTACTTACTGCTGTTAAAATACCTTTGTCTTAATAAATATTGAGTTACAATCCATTAAGAGCCCCGCTGTATGTGCTTTTTAAAAAATATGGAGCTTCATACCGCATTTCTCAGTGTGTGTACAGTGTACACGCCGCTCATGTGACTGCCCAGCCCGCCTCTCTGCTCTCTCCTCTCACGTCTCTCCTGACGTCAGCGGGGAATTCTCAGCCCTGCCCGCTGACTGTAGCTATCAAATCAGAAGAGAGGAGGGTGGGGCTGAGAATTCCCCGCTGATGTCAGGAGAGATGTGAGAGGAGAGAGGTGGGCCGGGCAGTCACATGAGCGGCATGTATTGTACACACACTGAGAAAGCAGGAGTTCCACTTTACACCGGAAGGCGGGAAAGACCTCCCGATCACGTGATCGCTGTGATTGGCTGTCACAGTAGTCCCATGATTGGTAGCATGCCCCTCCGTCTCCCAATCATAACCAGAAACCAGTAGCTGACTGCTTTCACTGCGGGCTCGGTCACTGTGCTGGGGGAATGCACTCTCAGCACAGAAACCGATCACCATGGATGCAAATGTGTGGCGTGTGTACGTTAAAGCCCGTCCTCCTTTCTGCTGTATATATGCATTACATGGTTGGCAAGAGGTTAAAGGACAACTCTATCTGTCCTTTAACTACTTTATGACATGCCCTATTGTAGCTTTACTGCTACAGGGAGGCCGCCGTGCGCAGAATAACATATATATATATATATATACACATGATCCCGCACTCTCGGGTCGCGGGTGCGAATGTGCGCCACCAGCGGCTCGCTTCCACTGTGATTCCACACAGCGGGAGCTCATCAGCGGGTCCTGCAGACTCAATGTCCACCGACACCAGCCAATTGTTCAGTACATTGAGGCATTGATCCTGTGTTCCTGCAAAGGGGACATGGATCCATGCCTTCCCTTAGTAAAAGCACATCCCACACAGTGTACAAACACTGGCTAGGTACACAGTTAACCCTTTGATCGCCCCTGATGTTAACCTCTCCCAGCCAGTGTCATTAGTACAGTGTCAGTGCATATTTTTTAGCACTGATCACTGTATTAGTCACTGGTTTCCAAAAAAGTGTCAGTTAGTTTCTGATTTGTCTGCCGCAAAATCGCAGTCCCGCTATCAGTCACTGATCACCAACATTACTATTAAAAAAAAAATGAAAAAATTCATAAATCTATCTCATAGTTTGTAGACACTATAACTTTTTGGCAAACCAATCAATATACACTTATTGGGATTTTTTACCAAAAATATGTAGCAGAATACATATTGGCCTAAATTAATGAAGAAATGTGCTTTACAGTTTTTTATTGGATATGTTTTATAGCGGAATGTAAAAAATATATATATTTTTGAAAAAAATTGTCGCTCTTTTTTTGTTTATAGTGCAAAAAATAAAAACCGTAGAGGTGATCAAATACCACCAAAAGAAAGCTCTATTTGTGGGAAAAAAAGGACATAAATGTTATTTGGGTACAGTGTCGCATGACCACGCAATGGTCAGTTAAAATAACGCAGTGCCGTATTGCAAAAAATGGCCTGGTCATGAATGAGGGTATATCTTCCGGAACTGAAGTGGTTAAGGCACCCTCCAACCCACTGAGTGCAGTCTGATGCTTATCTCTGTCCCTGTTCCAGGGATCTTCACTGCACTACCCTGTTACGAGCCAAACAGACTATTTCTAAAAGTGTCCCTACCTAAGAAATACGGTGGAGCCTCACATGGAATACGCAGGTAGTAGATGCAAAGAGACTACAAGGGATAGGCAGCAATCAGTCCAACAAGTGATGAAGGTGAGAATAAGTATTTTATAAATGGCAACTGTTCCAATTATTCCTTCTGAAAAATATAGTTTTTGGACCTAATTAGCATGACAGATGTTGTGCGCACTTAAGTGATGGCAGAAGCTTGCACTGGAAAGATTGATTAGAACAGGCTGCAGTGCAATCTAGAGGCTCTCAGAAGGCCCTGGTCAATATACCTGCAAGACATCAAGGGGCAATTATTAAAGGAGAAGTATGGCCAAAGCACGTTGTTCTGCACTTATGTAAACAGGTTTTCAACTGCTGTCTGCTGACATCACTAAGTCAGGATCCACCCAGCCAGCAGCTGGCTCAGCCTCTCGGCGAGCTGCTGAGAGCCTGAGCCAGCCACTCCCACCAGCTCCACAACCCAGCACTCCAGTGAGCACTGGAGGGGCAGAGCAGAGAGCCGGTGACTGACAGTCACCGGCTCTCTGCTCATTGAAGACAGAGAACTGAGTGTTCAGCGCTCTTTGATTGCTCAGTTCTCAGTGTAGAGCCAGTGGGGAACAGATGCAACTGGAAGTGATGCTGCATCCACTTAGGTGAGTACTGTATGAGTGTTTATTTTTTAGATCCCCAAGCTTCTCTTTTAATATTTATTCTGCAAGCAGAGTAAGGTTGATTGAAGGGAGTTACTTCAATGCTCCAGTGCTAAAGACCAGCCTCTTCCTACGGTTCAGGAGAACGGCAAGGAGTCAGCAAAGCATTGCACCTGCGATCAGTGGATTATGGGTGCAGTGTCAGGCTCCTGCAAACTCTTCCTCTGCCCATACCTCTGTATGGGCTGTCAGTTGGAAAGCTGAAGGAACATTCAATGAAATACAATCATGCTGATTATTATTCTCGTAGCCCATTAAGAATTACAAGTCTGTCTGCTGAGGGGGAAGACAGGACTTGTAGCTCATACATTCACAGATCCCTTTGAATCTAAATGAGGCTGCATGGGCAGAGGGTGATAGGGGAGTAATATGAACCCTAAATAGGGGTGTAATGTGGTGCAAAATGGGAACTTAAGCTCCTTGAGGGTAGGGACTGATGTGAAGGTATAATGTATATGTAAAGCGCTGCGTAAATTGATGGCGCTATACAAGAAATACCTGAAATAAACTTTAGGCTGGCCTTAGACCAGTAAAATTTCATTTTAAAATGGTTATTTATTGGATTACTACACAGATCTGGAAGAAATACACAACACACACCAAGATTTAAGAAGAATACACATGAGGAATGTATTTAGACAATATTTGCTTATCTCGGAGTTCAGCTTTAACCGCTTGCCGACCAGCCGCCGTCATTATACTGCGGCAGGTCGGCACGATCCCGCGAACGATACGTCGGCTTGCGGGATCAGGATAGCAGGCGCGCGCGTGCTGCACAGCGGGGGTGCCGATGCTCGTGTCCGATGGTCGCGATGACTGCCGGCCACGAGCGATCGCGAGCATGAGGGACAGAACACGGAAGTGTGTGTGTGTAAACACACAAATCCGTGTTTTGCTCTGAGAGGAGTGACAGATCGTGTGTTCCTATTAGCTAGGAACCCCGATCTGTCACTTCCTTTAGTGAGTCCCCTCCCCCTACAGTTAGAATCACCTCCCAGGGAACACAGTTAACCCCTTGATCGCTCCCTAGTGGTAACCCCTTCACTGCCAGTGACATTTTTACAGTAATCAATGCATTTTTATAGCACTGATCGCTGTATAAATGCCAATGATCCCAAAAATGTGTCAAAATTGTCCGATGTGTCCGCAATAATGTCGCAGTCACGATAAAAACGCAGATCGCCACCATAACTAGTAAAAAAAAAAATAAATAAATAAAAATGCTATAAATCTATCCCCTATTTTGTAGACGCTATAACTTTTGCGCAAACCAATCGATATACGCTAATTGCGATTTTTTTTCCAAAAATATGTAGAGTAATACATATTGGCCTAAACTGAGAAAAAAATAGCTTTTTAAAAAAAAAATTAGGATATTTATTATAGTAAAAAGTACAAAATATTGTGTTTTTTTCAAAATTGTCGCTACTTTTTTGTTTATAGCGCAAAAAATAAAACACGCAGAGGTGATCAAATACCACCAAAAGAAAGCTCTATTTGTGGGAAAAAAAGGACGTCAATTTTGTTTGGGTACAGATTTGCACGACCGCGCAATTGTCAGTTAAAGCGGCGCAGTGCCGAAACGCAAAAAATGGCCTGGTCATTAAGGGGGCAAATCTTCCGGGGCTGAAGTGGTTAAACACAGACAAGACAAAGAAGACTTGGTAACATCTGACTTACCTATAAAACCTGCTTACAGACACCTCATTGGTGAAGCCCATCCCCCCCCAGAACTGGAGGCAGCTGTCACTTAGCTCTCTTGCTAGGCGTCCAGCCTTTAGCTTGGCCATAGATGCCAGTTTGGTGACATCATTCCCGTCGATATACAATGCTGAGGGCAAAGAAACAGCAAGTTAGATGAGAAGATTAATCATAATTCACATAACCCACCCTCTTCCCAGGACAGCAAAAAGTGCAATAAATAGTTGTCTCATTTAAGTCTGAGTGCCAAACATCTCATAGCATCTCATCAATCAATGAGTCAATTAACGTAATCATCAAACAACATTCTCTATTTTTCTTCTAGTGGATGCCATACTCCCCGCACACCCCGATTTTCTTAAAATGGAACTCCAGACAACAATATGCAATAAATAAAGTGTGCTCATTCAACTCTGAGTCCTACACATCTCATCTCATCAATCTTTCAATCAATCATCATTCTCTACTTTTCTTCGAGTGGACCCCAAACTCCTGCATCCTCTAATTCCTTAAAATTTAACTCAAGACATTTTTTCTTATAGGGTGGTGAAGAGCAAGAATCTCTTTCAGGTTTTTATGGTTTCCTGTGTCCTTGATGGGAAGATACAGTGTATACCCTCACTAAAGCAGGCCAAAGACGGATCAAAATTTGGCTGGTTCAGCAGGGACAGGCCACATTTCAATTAGTATGTAGCTAGTCCTGTTCGACAGAAGTTGACCACAATGCCGCGTACACACGATGGGATTTTCCGACAACAAATGTTGGATGTGAGCTTTTTGGGGGAAAGTCCGACCGTGTGTACGCTGCATCGAACATTTGTTGTCAGACTTTCCGCCAACAAATGTTGGCTAGCAGGTTCTTAAATTTACCGCCAACAAATTTTTGTTGTCGGACTTTCCGATCGTGTGTACACAAGTCAGTCGCACAAAAGTCCACGCATGCTCGGAATCAATGCTCACCAAACACAACATTAGCAAGGGAGCCCAAAGTGTGGCACATGACTAGTGAACTTCCTTTTTATCGGCTCACCGTACGTCTTGTACATCACTACGTTCATAATTGTTGGCCAACATTTGTGTGACCGTGTGTATGCAAGACAAGTTGGAGCCAACAACCTTCAGACAAAATTCCACGGTTTTGTTGTCGGAAAGTCCGATCGTGTGTACGGGGCATTAGGTTGACTCCTGCTGAACAGAAAATTTTCTCGATCAGTGGCTGCAGCCAAATGGCCACAGCTGCTGATAAGTGTATGCTGACAGCGCTGGGTCCTGCTGTCAGAATACAATGCCCCAGCAGAGTGGATCCCTCCATCCACCTACATTTTGTCCATAGACATTGTCAAAGGATCAACAAAGTCTAGGGACAAAACGCGCCATAAAGTAAAGTCAGACGTTGATACCGAAAACAGAAGTGCCCATTCCACCATCTTGAGTTTTGGAAATCTACATTTCTCAACCTATGTGAGCAGTTTTATGGTAAATAAAGCAATTTTAATGGGAATTTCAGCACTATGAGCTTATTTTATCCTTCTATAGCCTACATATTGGGAGACTGTGCAATAAGGGGACCAGAGGAGTGACATCTACGAAGATTAGCAAATGTGATATCACCCAACCCTGTGTCTTAGGAGTTGAGTTTGGTAAGGTGTATTGACGGATTCACAGTTTTGCACTTTATGGAGCATGGTTTAATGTGAGCACAATTTATTAAGTGTACCTTAGTTGTGGTAATATTACACTATTTACCATTTTTCCTTTTGAGTGATACTGAGAAGAGGATTCTGGGGCTGAGGACTTGGATTTAGAGTGGATTGATATGCATGTTAAAGTGGACGTTTGATAAAGATTTTTGTGGAAGATATGGAAACATTGAAGTGTGGTGGTGGTGGTGTTGTATAACGTTATTAGACCCATTCTGGTATATGTGGGTCAGAAAATCCGGTAAGAGTCTGGGGGAGTGAGTGGCAGGAAAATACTCACCATTGACAGTTAACTTATTCCTGAAGCACTGGACAGTTAGTTTTAAAGCAGAGTTCCACTCAAAAGTGGAAGCTCTGCTTGTTTGCTTCCTCCCCCCCTCCGGTGCCACATTTGGCAACTTTTTGGGGGAAGGGGGAAACTGGTACCTGTTTTTGACAGGTACCATTCCCCACTTGCAGGAGACCTGGCTGTGGGGAGGTCCCCCGGAAGTTTCGGCCCCCCTCCTCCTTCCCCCGCTACGGGCCAGTTAGAAAGCGCAGCGAGCTTCGCACATGCGCAGTAGGGAACAGGTTACCCTTTACATAAATGGCGGCGTCAGCACCACGAGAGCCGATCGGAGAATCAGCTGGGGTGCCAACATCGTAGGATCCCTGGACAGGTAAGTGTCCCAATATTAAACGTCAGCAGCTATTATATTTGTAGCTGCTGACTTTTAATTTTTTTGGGGGGGGTGGGATTGGAGTTTTATTAGTGACGATCACAGCTCAGAAGACCCACAAGAACCGATCAGAGGGAGGTGCAGTGGGATTCTGAATCTGAACAAAACTGCTGTGAAACTGAAACTCACCAACTGTGCGGTGCAGCAGAGATCGGAGAAGCTCCACCTCAGTGATCAACTCGGCCAACCTGTAATGGACAATTTGGTTGTTGAGCAGGGGCTGGTTGAAGATTTTCCTCTGGCTGGTGTAGTCAATCGTTTCTTGGATGATGTTTTCCATGGTTGTGAGAACTGACAATGGACAGAAAACGTGAATTTTTTAAATATAAAATTACTTTCCACATAATAAAAAAAAAAAAAAAAGCTGCTTCATCATTACAGGGTCAGTCTACCCAAATAGATTATTTAATTTCTGGCAAATGCTGTTCTGAGCTTCTGGACACCTGCTGTGTCCATTATGAGGGGTACTCACCATCCCCTTGCTGAGTTCCTGGGTCTGCACACCTGCTATGACTATAACACTAAATGATGTGGTGTTTTGCTTTCACTTGGCTGGCTACAGTGTGGAATATACATTGGAAGCACTTTATAGGAATTGAGTTGAGTAGTACACTTTTAAATCTTTGTTTTGTGATCGATATACACATTACTACTTTTTGTTAAACAGATCAATTAGTATTTAGACAAATTGTATTAATATTTTTACTGAATTCCACACTGTAGCAAACCAAGTGAAAGCAAAATGTCACATCATTTAGTATAATCAATCTTTTACATACATGTTATTACTATTATTATACACAACTTATATAGTGACAACAGTTTACACAGCGCTTTACAATGTAGAGGGGGGACAGCACAATTACAGTACAGTTCAATACAGAAGGGACAGGAGGGCCCGGCTCGTAGAGCTTACATTCTAGAGGGAGGGGGTGGTGGTACTAGATGCGGGGAATGATTTGATGGGGTTGTTAGGTGGGTGTGGGATAGGCTTCCCTGAATAAGTACGTTTTCAGGGATCTCCTAAGGGTGGACAGGTTAGGGGCTGATCAGACATACTGGGGCAGGGAGTTCCACAGGATGGGAGAGGCTCTGGAGAAGTCCTGAAGGCGAGTATCAGAGGAGATAAGGAGATAACAAGGGAGCTAGAGAGCAGGAGGTCCTGGGAGGAGCGGAGGGGACGATTTGGGTGATATGTGCAGATGAGGTTGGTGATGTAGATGGGGGCGATGTTGTAGATGGCCTTGTATGTTGTGGTTAGCATTTTGAATTTAATACGGTGGGGTGGGGGAAGCCAGTGAACGGATTGGCAGAGAGGAGCAGCAGTCTTGGAAGTAAAGTCGCTGTAGATCTGAGGGGGACATGCAAGGAAAATAAAAAACAGCATTTTTTTCTTGCACATGATTGGATGATAAAATCAGAAGCGCTTCCCCTTATTTCAGATCTTCCCCTCAGATCTACAGTGACTGCAATTCCAAGTGCACTTTCAGTGCAAAGTGGATTTGCCTTTAGTAAATCAACCCCATTGTGTTGAAGTGAGCAGCTTCAAAAAATCCTCATTTACGTTCCCCTTTATTCACAAGTGGTAGCGCATAGGAACTTCCCTATTTTATGATAAGGGGCTCCCACCATCCCTGCTGGATTTCTTATGTATTTTACGTGTAGTGCTACCCCTATGGGGGCCGCTGATATTGATTGGTTCTTCCTCAAAAGTACAGAGGCTGCCAGTCCCCACAAGCAAAACTCTATTCACTTTAGCTCTGATAAACAGTCTAGGGGATGTCTTTTTAAGGTTTATTATGAAGAACGTCTACAGGAGAGGATATGAGATACTCCAAAATGCTTGACTCTTAGAAGCTAGATGACAATCTTCTCCGTAAGTAAGGTAATGTTGGACAGTTTAAGGCCTCACAGTTGAAGTCCATGGGGCAAGTCTTTTTTGGATCTGGTTACCTTGTGCCAAGGCACAACTTCCAGTAACCAGTGTAGCTTACAATACACTGCCCAGTCACAGGGATCAGTCTAAGGTCACTACTCACAAGTTCACAGGACAGCTTTCACCTTCTGGCTTCTACCAGACACGGTCCAGTGAGTGAGATAGCACCTCTCAGGACCAGATCTCTTGTGGTGTGATTCTGCAAACAGCTCCAAGTAAAGCCCTTCCAGGTCCTCAGGTTTTCAGCAGCACTGCTGAGGCCTCTGGAGCAGCTGTACAATCCATGGGTTGGAGCAGAAGCAACCCTTCTGTCTCTGGAACCCTCTTGGGGAGAAGGAACCCTGCCCTCCAGTGTTTCAGACTATTTATCTCCATCCCAAGCCCTACTGGACACTACTCTCTAGGGATTGGCTCAAATATTCAGATTGGCAGTTTTGAGTCTCCCGCCCTAAGCTGTGGAAGCATCTTTTAGATGCAGGGGGAAGCAATCAAACTTCCAGCCTGTGAGACCCTTGTAGGCAGGTGCAGTCTGCATTCTCCATAGCAGGTGACGTTCTTTGGCAGCGGTCATGTTGCTGCAGAGGAAGACAGGAGGAATAAGGTTCCTCTATGGTTTCCTGGGTCACTGAGGAAGCAATCCTATTGGATGCTGCTGCCCCACATGACTCAAGCAGCCATTTTGGGTCAGGCAGAGCCTTTTTAAGGCCCTGGCTCCCAAGTTTTAGTGTGCTTTTGGAGAGTGGCCAGAGTAGGGTCAGGTGACCCATCTGTAAGGGACAGGAACAGTGTTAGGGAGAGGTTCCTGACGAGGAGGGTAAGAATAGGGCCTCATCTCTTCTGGATGTTTTCCTGTTTGGAGATCAGACATCCATGCTGCATTTAGTCCCCTTGCAACAGACACTGTAATTCCGGCTGGAATCTACTCCTGTCATGCTACTCAACTGTGAGTGTGCCCGGCTGGGTGGCTCTCTTAACAGGTTAGTTTTGAAAAAATGCAGCAACAGTTCACAACAAATTTATTGCACCTGCCTGTGTGAATAATTGTCCCCGCACCACACAGTACCCCACCTACACCCTGAACAGGCCAAAACAATTACTGCTCCCTTGATTGTCAAGAACAAAATTTACCTATGCTAGGTGGGTGCTACATGCATCGTGTAGATCATGTAGACCAGGGATATGCAATTAGCGCACCTCTAGCTGTTGCAGAACTACAAGTCCCATGAGGCAGAGCAAGACTTTGACAGCCACAAGCATGACACCCAGAGGCAGAGGCGTGATGGGACTTGTAGTTTTGCAGCAGCTGGAGGTCCGCCAATTGCATATTCCTGATGTAGACTGTAACAGGAGGAGCTAGGACACACAAAGCTCCGTGAGGACACTTCAAACTCCTAGATGTAGAGGAACAGAGCTGGGAATAAAGGAAGGAAATGCTGTGCCAGTCTGGGGTTAGTTTAGGTCACAGTGTTAGCGGGTCATTTTGTACGTCTGTCATATGCAACACTGCAATAATACATTATTTCCCGTTGTCTGGAGCAAAAGGAAAAGCTTTTGGAAGTAAAAGTTAGAACTTTGTAAAAATAAATATGACTTGTTGCACAGATTGTCCCAGAAGATAATAGTGGACTGACTTTCATCATCATCTCTCTGCTTGTATCAATAAACACGTCAGGAAAATGAGATACAGGGGGTCCCCGGGTTACAAACAAGTTAGGTTTGTTCTTAAGTTGAATCTGTTTGTAAGTCGGAACAGGTACATTTTTTAAGTGTAGCTCCAGCCAAAAAAACTATTTTTAAGCTTTTTGGATAACATAGGGAAGGGTTAACACCCCTGTAACATTTGTTTTGCTGTGTGTGCCCCTGTTCAGAAGATTTCACCTCACTTTCTGTCCCAATGACAATTGGATTTTGAAAATTTTGGGTTGTTGTGGAAACAAGCCTTGGTGATAAAGCATCAGTGGAGGTACCTTTTCCCCAAAATAGCTCTTACAGGAGAGAATTTCCCTTCCTAGGGGTGGATTTCCTCTCACTTCCTGTTGTCTGCCTCCGTTTGTAAGTAGGAGTCGTTTGTAAGTCGGATGTTTGTAACTAGGGGACCCCCTGTATTCACTAATCTGAATGTGTGGAAGTTTTTCTAACATTTGCAGAGAGGCTTACAGTACAAGGGTAATGTACTGCATATCAGATGAACAGAGGTGTCTCAATACCTGGTGCTATACTATCATTGACCATTATATTAGGTACACCTGTCTATAGCAGTGCGCATAGTCAGCAAGGATAATGGAAGCATGCCATGGCTTTAGATAATGCTGAATTGCTATTTGCTAACAGTATACACTTAAACTCAGCCCTTCAGCAGGGTCCCCTCCTTCCCTCTTGCTGCCGGCTACCTACAGCTTATAATACAAGTGCTGAAATACCCACCTATGACCAGAATCAAGTGGCTCTATTACCCAGTTCAGCCCCGGAAAGATTTTCCCCCTTAATGACCAGAGCATTTTTTACGATACGGCACTGAGGCGATTTAACTGAAAATTGCGCGGTCGTGCGACGTTGTACCCAAACAAAATTTTCCTTTTTTTCCCACAAATAGATCTTTCTTTTGGTGGTATTTGATCACTTCTGCGGTTTTTATTTTTTGCGCTATAAACGAAAAAAGAGCGACAATTTTGGACAAAAACCCATTTTCTTTTTACTTTCTGCTATAATACGTATCCAAAAAAAAAAAAATGTATTCATCAGTTTAGGCCAATATATATTCTTCTACATATTTTTTGTAAAAAAAAAAAAAAAAATCACAATAAGCGTATATTGATTGGTTTGCGCAAAAGTTATAATGTCTACAGACGATGAGAAAGATTTAGGGTCTTTTATCTATTTTTTTGTTTTTACTGGTAATGGCGGCGATCTGCGATTTTCAGCAGGACTGCGACATTGCGGCGGACAAATCTGATCCCAAATTACACTTTTTGGGGACCGGTGACATTATTACATTGATCAATGTAAAAATGTCACTGGCAGGGAAGGAGTTAAAGTGAAGTTCCACCCAAAAATGGAACTTCCACTTTTTGGATTCCCCCCCCCCCTCCGGTGTCACATTTGGCTTTCAGGGGGGAGGAGGGAGCAGATACCTGTCTAATACAGGTATTTGCTCCCACTTCCTGGCATAGATCACCGCGGCGCTTGCAGTGACCTAAGCCACTTCCGGCGCCTACACTGTCCTCCACCGCTGTTTCTTTCTCGAACATCACGGGACACAGAGCCACAGTAATTACTGATGGGTTATATAGGTATCACTGGTGATTGGACACTGGCACACCCTATCAGGAAGTTCAACCCCCTATATAATCCCTCCCCCTTGCAGGGATACCTCAGTTTTTACGCCAGTGTCTTAGGTGATGGACGTGTAAAGATGTCCTGTGCTTAAGCTCCAAAGGGAATATCCTGATATCCTATACGGCGGCAAGCCAGGCGAACCGTATCCATTCAAAGTGTCTTTTCATGGCCGAATTGAATGGTACCCGGGCCTCGTGCCCGAAGAAATTAGGTTTTACCCGTAACGCTTCTCTTTTTAGAGAGCTGGACCCCGCAGATCAGAAAATGGCTTTAAACTTCCTAATTTCTGGCGAGGTGCTTTACGGTCCCAGAACTGTTGGATCCCCCTACTGATGGGGGCCCCAGTCTTTGACGGTTTTTTCAAACGGAGCCCACCGTGAGAGGTGAAGATTGGGTCTGTGTAAACAGCACCCTGCGGCTGGATAAGGTAAGAGGAGATTCCACAGAATTTTTGAGTTCTAGTGGCTTTTCTCCTTTAAGGTAAATGCATGCTATGCCTATTGTGACCACCGGGGGCTGCCAAGAGCACAAACCTGCACATGCTGACTGACTGTCTCAGGTGTTTTTATTGCTGATTATGTCCCAGCGTCTCAAGCAGGCTGCAAGCAGGTAAGATGGAAAGGGGGATTTCTCATGTTTGAATGTTCCCCCCCAGGCTAGAGAGGGGCCACAGGGGTCTAGAAAGTGGTTATACCACCCGGGCTCTGCGGCCTAATGGCCACCATCTCTGAAGATAGCCGTTCAGGCAGATCTTGTTACCAGCCTCCCTCCCCCCCCCCCCCCATCCCCAGCCTTTCTCCAGAAGCATGACAGGAGAGTCGGCAGTGCGGGAAGCGCTCGTTTTTTTCAAAACTCGAGGGGGGGACGGACGTCAGCACAGGTGCTTAGACTCCCACTCAGGCCAGCTGCAGGCTATTAGAGGCACTCTGTAGAGGTGCACACAGCCTTCTGAGAGACACAGAGCTGACGGTCGCATGTAAGGTGGGACACAGGCATTCTCCTAGGCAGCATTTACTGAAGTAACACCAGACTGAGCATTGGGTAGCAAGGCTTTTAGCCAGACTACATCGCTCAGCAGGCAGTGTTCATTTGTATACCTCACACCTTGTTGCTTTGCACTATGGGTAGAAGAGGTTCAAGCACCCCAGGAACCAGAGACACTAGGGGATCTCGTTCAGCTTCTGTGGGCCCCCTGTCGGCAGCATCCTCCCCCCCTAAAGATGGGCCAGGGACGGCTAGCAAGGGAGAGCCATCGGGGTCAGGGGCTACACCTGCTTCTGGCACTTCAGCCCCTGTATATATTACACAAGAGGTTTTTTCCTCAACCATTAATGGTCTAGAGGAAAGATTAATGGCTGTGATTACGTCTTCATTCAGTGGAAGAAAACGCACTAGGCTTTCCTCTGTTCCCCAAGACCCTCAGACAGAGGAGCTCTGGGATAAAGGAGATAAATCCCTTTCAGAGGATCGGGATGGGACGGATGATTCCTCTTCGGAGGAATCAGGTGGAGAGGGACCCTCTGCGACTTCCCAAGAGAAGAAAGTCTTAGTGCAGATCCTCACTGGATTGGTCTGCTCCACATTTAAGTTGCCCATACCTGAAACTGCTAAAGAATCCTCTTCTGCTTTAGGGTCACTGAAACCTTTCCAAGCAGCACATGCTTTTCCTGTTCATACTTTACTTGAAAAGCTCATTTATTCTGAGTGGGATCACCCAGACAAACGTTTTTTTCCGCCGAGAAAGTTTTCAACACTTTATCCGATGGAAGAAAAGTTTATTAAAATGTGGGGAATACCGGCTATTGATGCCGCCATTTCCTCCGTAAATAATAGCCTGATTTGTCCTGTAGACAATGCTCAGATGCTCAGGGATCCTGTAGATAAAAGGATGGAATCCCTATTGAAGGATGTTTTCTCCTTAGCAGGATCGGTGGCCCAACCTGCAGTTGCAGCGATTGGAGTCTGTCAATACTTAAGAGACCATGTTAAGCAGGTCATCAAAGTATTACCTGAACAGCAGGCCCAGGGGTTTGCTAACCTTCCAGCGGCCTTATGCTTTATGGTTGACGTCATTAGAGATTCTATCGTGCAAACCTCCCGTCTTTCACTGGGGTTGGTGCATATACGTAGAATCCTATGGTTGAAAAATTGGTCAGCCGAAGCACCATGTAAGAAGCTACTGGCTGGGTTTCCATTTCGTGGTGCAAGGTTGTTTGGAGAGGACTTGGATAACTATATCAAGAGAATCTCTTGTGGGAAAAGCAATCTCTTACCTGTCAAGAAGAAGAGTAAGCGTCCCTCTTTCAAACGGACTCTTTCCCCAGCGCCGGGGGCTTCAGCCTCCAGGCAGTCTCGACGGTCGCCTCCATCGGGGTCCAGAGACAAGAGTCAACCCCAGGGACAAAAGAAGTCCTGGGGAAAGAAGCCTACTAGGCAAAACACTAAGACCTCTGCATGAGGGGGCGCCCCCGCTCACTCGAGTGGGGGGGAAGACTGCGACAGTTCTCAGAGCTCTGGCAGGAGGATTTCCAGGACAGATGGGTAATCTCCACGGTAACCTTAGGGTACAAGCTGGAGTTTCAGGAATTCCCCTCTCCTCGGTTCCTCAGATCAGGTGTTCCCAGAGACCCAGAGAAGAACCAGTCGCTTCTTCTAGCGTTAGAGCGACTTTTTTCGCAGGAGGTCATTATGATAGTTCCCGCAAAGGACCAGGGATTGGGCTTCTATTCCAACCTTTTTACGGTCCAAAAGCCAAATGGGGATGTCAGGCCATTCTGGACTTAAGGGATCTGAACCGATTCCTAAGGATTCAATCCTTCCGCATGGAATCAATTTGAACAGTAGTTCCCACCCTGCAGGGAGGAGACTTTCTGGCATCAATAGACATCAGAGATGCATATCTGCATGTGCCCATTTTTCCTGCTCATCAGAAGTTTCTGCGCTTCGAGGTAGGAGGGCGCCATTTCCAGTTTGTGGCTCTCCCTTTCGGGATAGCCACTGCATCTCGAGTGTTCACAAAAATCTTGGCTCCTCCTCTGGCCAGATTAAGGGCTCAGGGTATAGCTGTCATAGCATACCTAGACGACCTGCTCTTGATAGACCAGTCGGTAGCCTCTTTAAATGGAAACTTGAGGACCACAGTCAGGTATCTAGAACACCTGGGTTGGATCCTCAACTTAGAAAAGTCTTTCCTAAAACCAGTAAGAAGACTGGAGTATTTAGGTCTGATTATAGATACAAGCCAGGAGAAAATATTTCTACCCCAGGCAAAGATCGCTGCTTTGAGAGAGCTGATTCTGGCAGTAAGGACCAAGAAGGGTCCCTCAGTCCGCCTTTGTATGAGGCTACTAGGGAAGATGGTGTCTTTATTCGAAGCAGTTCCCTATGCTCAGTTTCACTCAAGAATGCTGCAACACAGTATTCTGTTGACCTGGAACAAGAAGGTTCAGGCATTAGACTTTCCGATGCACCTGTTGCATGCGGTGCGTCAGAGCCTCAATTGGTGACTCATACCCGAGAACCTGCAGAAGGGGAAATCCTTTCTACCGGTTACCTGGACGGTGGTAACAACAGATGCCAGTCTGTCAGGTTGGGGAGCAGTTCTGGAACAGGCTGCGGTCCAAGGGTTATGGTCCAAGACAGAGAGGACCTTACCCATCAACATTCTGGAGATCCGGGCGATACATCTAGCTCTAAAAGCCTGGACTATCAGGCTACAGGGTTGTCCGGTCAGGATCCAGTCCGACAATGCCCCAGCAGTGGCTTATGTCAATCATCAGGGAGGCACCCAGAGCCGAGCTGCTCAAAAGGAGGTGAACCAGATCTTAGTCTGAGCAGAGATGCATGTGCCATGCATATCGTCAGTTTTCATCCCGGGAATAGAGAATTGGCAGGCGGACTATCTAAGTCGCCAGCAGTTACTTCCAGGGGAATGGTCTCTGCATCCCGACGTCTTTTGGGCCATATGCCAAAGATGGGGTATTCCAGATGTAGATCTCTTTGCATCCCGATTCTACACAAAGATAGACAGATTTGTGGCAAGGACAAAAGATCCTCTTGCATGCGGGACGGATGCGTTGGTGATTCCGTGGCATCGGTTCTCACTGATTTACGCATTCCCGCCTATTCTGCTATTACCACGACTCCTTCGCAGGATCAGGCAGGAAAGGAAGTCGGTACTTCTGGGGGCCCCCGCTTGGCCCAGAAGGACTTGGTATGCAGAAATAGTAAGGATGACGGTGGGTTCCCCGTGGACCCTACCGGTACACCCAGACCTGTTAAGGTCCAGTGTTCCATCCTGCCTTACAAACGCTAAATTTGACGGTTTGGCTATTGAGACCCACGTTCTGAAGAGTCGTGGGCTCTCAGGTCCTGTCATATCTACCTTGATTAATGCAAGGAAGCCAGCTTTCAGGATGATTTATCATAGAGTCTGGAAAGCTTATATAACCTGGTGTGAATCCAGAGGTTGGCATCCCAGGAAATATGTCATAGGTAGAATTCTTGATTTTCTACAATTAGGATTAGAGATGAAGCTGGCCTTGAGTACCATCAAGGGCCAGGTCTCTGCTTTATCAGTATTATTTCAGCGGCCACTTGCTTCGCATTCTTTGGTCCGAAATTTTATGCAGGGGGTGATGCGTCTTAATCCTCCGGTTAAAGCGCCCCTAAACCCCTGGGACTTGAACTTGGTCCTGGCTGTGTTACAGAAACAGCCTTTTGAACCAATAAGTCAGATTCCTTTGGTCTTGTTGACAAGGAAATACATTTTTCTGGTGGCCATTTCTTCTGCTAGAAGAGTATCAGAATTAGCAGCTCTTTCCTGTAAGGAGCCTTATTTGATTATACACAAGGATAGAGTGGTACTACGCCCTCATCCTAGTTTTTTACCGAAGGTGGTTTCTGATTCTCATTTAAACCAAGACATTGTTCTGCCTTCCTTTTTTCCAGATCCCTGTTCTCCGGAAGAGAGATCTCTACATTCGTTGGATGTAGTAAGAGCAGTTAAGGCCTATCTAGGGACAACTACTCAGATCCGCAAGACAAATGTTTTGTTTGTGCTGCCAGAGGGTCCCAATAGAGGACAGGCAGCGTCAAAAGCTACCATTTCTAAATGGATTCGACAGTTGATCATTCAAGCTTACGGTTTGAAACAGAAGATTCCTCCGTTTCAGATCAAGGCACATTCCACAAGGGCTATTGGTGCTTCTTGGGCAGTGCATCACCGGGCCTCTATGGCTCAAATCTGCAAGGCCGCAACCTGGTCTTCAGTTCATACATTCACCAGATTCTATCAGGTGGATGTGAGAAGGCATGAGGATATCGCCTTTGGGCGTAGTGTGCTGCAGGCAGCGGTACAGGGTCCTCAGGTCTGATTACACCCTACTTGGTCGTGGCCCCCCCCCCCCCCCCTCAGGTAGCATTGCTCTGGGACATCCCATCAGTAATTACTGTGGCTCTGTGTCCCGTGATGTTCGAGAAAGAAAATAGGATTTTTTAAAACAGCTTACTTGTAAAATCCTTTTCTTTCGAAGGACATCACGGGACACAGAGGTCCCGCCCCTCTTCTAATACACTATATTGCTTGGCTACAAAACTGAGGTATCCCTGCAAGGGGGAGGGATTATATAGGGGGTTGAACTTCCTGATAGGGTGTGCCAGTGTCCAATCACCAGTGATACCTATATAACTCATCAGTAATTACTGTGGCTCTGTGTCCCGTGATGTCCTTCGAAAGAAAAGGATTTTACAGGTAAGCTGTTTTAAAAAATCCTATTATTCTGTGAGACACAAACAACAAATAAAACAAAATGTGGTATCACTGGATAGGAGCAGGAAGATGTATTTTGGATTGTTCGTTGGTGATACGTTATGGTAGTAACAAGAAATATGTAGCTAAATTTAAAAACTTTTTTTATTTTTCTACTATTTTGGGCCAGTTTTCCTTTGAAAAAAAAAAAAAAAAAAAAAACAGACGATATCCATTACCATTTACCACCAAATGAAAGCCCAATTTGTTTTGAAAAAATTTGATATAATCCACCTGGATGCACAAAGTAGTTGTGATGATACAACTACAGTATCTCACAAAAGTTAGTACACCCCTCACATTTTTGTAAATATTTTATTCTATCTTCATGTGACAACACTGAAGAAATGACACTTTGCTACAATGTAAAGTAGTGAGTGTACAGCTTGTATAACAGTGTAAATTTGCTGTCCCCTCAAAATAACTCAACACACAGCCAGTAATGTCTAAACCGCTGGCAACAAAAGTGAGTACACCCCTAAGTGAAAATGTCCAAAATTGGGCCCAAAGTGTCAATAGTTTGTGTGGCCACCATTATTTTCCAGCACTGCCTTAACCCTCTTGGGCATGGAGTTCACCAGAGCTTCACAGGTTGCCAATGCAGTCCTCTTCTACTCCTCCATGATGACATCATAGAGCTGGTGGATGTTAGAGACCTTGCGCTCCTCCACCTTCCATTTGAGGATACCCCACAGATGCTCAATAGGGTTTAGGTCTGGAGACATGATTGGCCAGTCCATCACCTTTACCCTCATCTTCTTTAGTGGTCATCTTGGAGGTGGGTTTGGGGTCATTATGTTGGAATACTACCCTGTGGCCCAGTCTCCGAAGTGAGGGGATCATGCTCTGCTTCAGTATGTCACAGTACATGGCTAATTGGGCCCAATTTGGACATTTTCACTTAGGGGTGTACTCACTTTTGTTGCCAGCGGTTTAGACATTAATGGCTGTGTGTTGAGTTATTTTGAGGGGACAGCAAATTTATACTGTTATACAAGCTGTACACTCACTACTTTACATTGTAGCAAAGTGTCATTTCTTCAGTGTTGTCACATGAAAAGATAGAAGAAAATATTTACAAAAATGTGAGGGGTGTACTCACTTTTGTGAGATACTGTATGTACGGTTTTACCAACACATGTCAAAGTTGCAAAATTGTGCTTAGGCATTAAGATTTGTTTTGCCCTTAGGTGTGAAGGGGTTAATAAAGTGCCACCAGAGTTTCTTAGGATGAATTCACAAAGTGAAGCCCGGTGCCTCGTGCGATTCGATCAGCATTATTAGATAATCACGCAGCTGCAACTCAATATATGAAATGTGCAGAAGAAATTCAGTTGTTCCTTCATAAACATCAGAATGGAGAACTTGTGTGATCTAAGAAGCCTTCATTGTGAAATGATTGTTGGTGGTGGAAAATGCTGACTTCTGGGGATTTTCACATGATAGCATCTCTAAAGTCTTCAGAGAATGTGCAAAACATCCAGTGAGAGGCAGTTCTGTGGGTGAAAATGTCTGGTCAACAACAGAAGCCGGAATAGCCAAATTCCTATAAAGCTCAACTCCAGGACTATGTTTAATAATATATCATTAAATGTGTGTTTTTTTTTTTTTTTTTATGCAAGTGATTTAAGCACTTGAATGGCATCTGTCTCCTGTACAGCAGAACTCAGACTGGGCAGGAAGAAGCAGCAAAAGGAGCCAGCCAGCTATCCTGCAGTGGTCATATACCAACAGAGAACATGCTGATAGGAGGAGACAGCAGAGTTACAAAGAGATGAGCTCATCAGTCTGCTGCTTCTTCATTGACTGCCCAATCGCTGGCTGGGGGAAGGACAAGACTTAGACCTATGCCGCAGAGCTGTGTAAATCTAAGGACTGGATGGACTGAAAGACAAATCCTTTGGCAGTAAAAACTGCTCACATTTATGTTGTTCATCTGTGTATTTAGTTCTTTGCATGGAGTGCAGCTTTAAAGAGTTACTAAACCCACAACAGTAAAATCAGTCTGTATATACAGTAAAGCGTGCTTGTTATACTCACTCTGGAACCTAAGGGGTTAATTCTCTACATTGTGTAAAAAGGCTGTTTGATCCTGTATGTACAGATCCTCCTCTTCTTGCATTGTCCCCATAACATGTCCGGATAAGACAGAGTTACTGGAGTCAGGCTGCACATGCTCAGTCTGGTGTATTGATATTTTTTTTTTTTCTTGGGAGGGTGCATGTGATCAGCACAGGGCCAATCAGCACTGTCCAGGCAGTAGGTCCGGTGTCCTGCATCCTGATAGGACAGCCAGTGCAGTATGAAAACTCCTCCTACAAGCTTTAACCAGACACTGATAGAAGTCACAAGACTGCTATATACTGCTAATAAGAAAAGATATTTATCAGTTTATATTTACTGAAATAATTGCATTTCCATGTTCTGTGTACTGTGGGATACCAGATATAGGGAATGCCGGGTCCTGGGTTTAGTATCACTTTAAGCAGGTAAGAAGTCCATGACTGCTCATGCAACCAATCTTACATATACAATACAATCAATACAATACAATACAATACAATACAATACAATACAATCAATACAGGAATAACGTGCAGCTTTTTTGTACCCACAATATGTTAAAGAGGACCTTCACCTCTCCTGCTTAATTTTTTTAAAACCCTTTTGCCTATTTTGCTGCGGTATGCTAAATTACCATACTCACATGTGCAGCAAATCCAACATTGTCAGCGTCGACCCGCCACAGCCCGGCCATGCGCCACCATCACCTTTGCTGATGTCATTGGGAGCTGGCTGTCTCTCTAGGTTCTTTCAGCTGGCCCCTTGATGATGCTGCACACTGTGTTCTAAATTGCCTTGAAGCCTCCAGGGATGTGTGACTTGAGTATAACAAGTGGCTGCATGGAGCAGGGAGTAGATCATTCTTCCCTGGGTGAGAATACCAGTAGGCCCATACATCAAAGAAAAAAAATGTCTGCATTTCTGTGAAAGGAGGGGGAAGGAGTAAGTTTAGGGAAAGTGGGCAAAGAGGGTGAAGGTCCACTCTAAACCTTTAGGAGACAAAAATATATGCTATAATCATGTGTATGTTTTATTAACCACTCTGGAAGATTTACCCCCCTTCATGACCAGGCCAATTTTTGCGATACGGCACTGCGTTAACTGACAACTGCGCAGTCATGCAACGCTGTACCCAAATAAAATGTATATACTTTTTTTCCCCACAAACAGAGCTTTCTTTTGGTGGTATTTGATCACCTCTTTAAAAAAAAAAAGTCTTCATAAATTTAGGCTAATATGAATTCTGCTACATATTTTTGGTTAAAAAAAATCCCAATATATTGATTGGCAAAAGTTATAGTGTCTACAGACTACCGGTATAGGTTATTTTATTTTACTTTTTTTACTAGTAATGGTGGCGATCAGTGATATTGCGGCGGACATTCTGGCGCTAACTGGCAATTTTGACACTTTTTGGGGACCAGTGACACTAATACAGTCATTAGTGATAATAAATATGCACTGTCACTGTAATGACACTGGCTGAGAAGGGGTTAACATCAGGGGAGATCAAAGGGTTAACTGTGTGCCTAGCCAGTGTTTTAATATAATGTGTGAGGCGATCTGCCTTGTTTACATAGGCAGATCACAGTTCTGTGTCTCTGCTCGATGATCGTACCAGAGGACATTGAGTATTCTGCACCCGCCGATCGGCTTCCGCTGTGTTTAATCACAATGGAAGCAAGCCGGAGGCGCCGCACATGCGCACCCCCTACCCAGAAGTGTCAGATTACGTATTTATACATGATCCGGTGCACAGGTGTGGTCCCATAGCAGTAAAACCGCTATACTGTGGACCTGAAGCAGTTAAAGGGGTTGTAAACCCTCGTTTTTCACCTTAATGCATTCTATGCATTAGGGTTAAAAAACCTTCTGTGCAGCAGCTGCCCCCCAGAGCCCCCCTTTTCCTTACCTGAGCCCGATTGTTCCAGCGACGAGCACGTGCCCAGCAGCTCCAGCCACTGTCTCGGGTCCTTATTGGATAGATTGATAGCGGCAGGAGACATTGACTCCCGCTGCTGTCAATCAAATCCAGTGACACAGGGGGCGGGGCCGAGTCCTGCTGTCTGTGTCAATGGACGCAGGAGCAGGACTCAGGAGCGCACCCACACGAGTGCCCCTATGGAATGCGGCTCTCCATGGCGGCACTCGATGAAGAGGGGGAGATAGGAGTGTTGCTGGGGGACCCCAGAAAAGGAGGATCGGGGCCACTCTGTGCAAAATCCTTACACAGAGCAGGCAAGTATGACATGTTTGTTATTTAAAAAAAAAAAAAAAACCTTTACAATCACTTTAAAGTATGTCTCTAGGCAAAACTTTTTTTTTGTCTTGGATGGCATGGGGAAGGGTTAGCATTCTGGCAAATTTTTATTGCTGTCTGGGTCCCCACTGGGGAGATACACCTTCTATTTGACCATTGTCACCAAAAGAAAGATGTGACAATGGTGAGGAGAATCTCCTGGGAGAAAGTTGTTCCAAGGACAGGAATTCCCTTTGCTTTGGCAGATTTCTTCTAAGTTCCTGTTGAATCTCTGGGACAGGAAGTAAAGGGAAATGTCCCCAATGGTGCACAGATAGCAAAAAAAAATGTTGATAAAATTATACTAAACCCTGGTTTAACCACTTGAGCCCCGGACCATTATGCTGCCTAAGGACCAGAGGTCTTTTTCCAATTTGGCACTGCGTTGCTTTAACTGCTAATTGCGCGGTCATGCAATGCTGTACCCAAACGAAATTTGCGTCCTTTTCTTCCCACAAATAGAGCTTTCTTTTGATGGTATTTGATCACCTCTGCCGTTTTTATTTTTTGCGCTATAAACGGAAAAAGACCGAAAATTTTGAAAAAAAATGATATTTTCTACTTTTTGTTATAAAAAAAATCCAATAAACTCAATTTTAGTCATACATTTAGGCCAAAATTTATTCGGCCACATGTCTTTGGTAAAAAAAAAGTTAATAAGCGTATATTTATTGGTTTGCGCAAAAGTTATAGCGTCTACAAACTAGGGTATATTTTCTGGAATTTACACAGCTTTTAGTTTATGACTGCCTATGTCATTTCATGAGGTGCTAAAATGGCAGGGCAGTACAAAACCCCCCCAAATGACCCCATTTTGGAAAGTAGACACCCCAAGGAAATTGCTGAGAGGCATGTAGAACCCATTGAATATTTTTTTTTTTTGTCCCAAGTGATTGAATAATGACAAAAAAAATAAAATAAAAAAATATTTACAAAAAGTTGTCACTAAATGATATATTGCTCACACAGGCCATGGGCATATGTGGAATTGCACCCCAAAATACATTCAGCTGCTTCTCCTGAGTATGGGGATACCACATGTGTGGGACTTTTTGGGAGCCTAGCCACGTACGGGGCCCCGAAAACCAATCACCGCCTTCAGGATTTCTAAGGGCATAAATTTTTGATTTCATTCCTCACTACCTATCACAGTTTTGAAGGCCATAAAATGCCCAGATGGCACAAAACCCCCCCAAATGACCCCATTTTGGAAAGTAGACACTCCAAGCTATTTGCTGAGAGGCATGTTGAGTCCATGGAATACTTTCTTTTTTGACACAAGTTGCGGGAAAGTGACAATTTTTTTTTTTTTTGCACAAAGTTGTCACTAAATGATATATTTCTCACACAGGCCATGGGCATATGTGGAATTGCACCCCAAAATACATTTAGCTGCTTCTCCTGAGTATGGGGATACCACATGTGTGGGACTTTTTGGGAGCCTAGCCGCATACGGGGCCCCGAAAACCAAGCACCGCCTTCAGGATTTCTAAGGGCATAATGTTGTGATTTGACTCCTCACTACCTATCACAGTTTTGAAGGCCATAAAATGCCAAGATGGCACAAACCCCCCCCAAATGACCCCATTTTGGAAAGTAGACACCCCAAACTATTTGCTGAGAGGCATGTTGAGTCCATGGAATATTTTATATTTTGACACAAGTTGCGGGAAAGTAACACTTTTTTTTTTTTGCACAAAGTTGTCACTAAATGATATATTGCTCAAACATGCCATGGGAATATGTGGAATTGCACCCCAAAATACATTCTGCTGCTTCTCCTGAGTACGGGGATACCACATGTGTGAGACTTTTTGGGAGCCTAGCCGCGTACGGGGCCCCGAAAACCAATCACCGCCTTCAGGATTTCTAAGGGCATAAATTTTTGATTTCATTCCTCACTACCTATCACAGTTTTGAAGGCCATAAAATGCCAAGATGGCAAAAAACCCCCCCCAAATGACCCCATTTTGGAAAGTAGACACCCCAAGCTATTTGCTGAGAGGCATGGTGAGTATTTTGCAGCTCTCATTTGTTTTTGAAAATGAAGAAAGACAAGAAAAATGTATTTTTTTTTTCTTTTTTCAATTTTCGAAAGTTTGTGACAAAAAGTGAGGTCTGCAAAATACTCACTATACCTCTCAGCAAATAGCTTGGGGTGTCTATTTTCCAAAATGGGGTCATTTGGGGGGGGTTGTGCCATCTGGGCATTCCATGGCCTCCGAAACTGTGCTAGGCAGTGAAGAGTGAAATCAAAAATTTACGCCCTTAGAAAGCCTGAAGGCGGGGCTTGGTTTTCGGGGTCCCGTGCGCGGCTAGGCTCCCAAAAAGTCCCACACATGTGGTATCCCCATACTCAGGAGAAGCAACAGAATGTATTTTGGGGTATAATTTCACATATTCCCATGGCATGTTTGAGCAATATATCATTTAGTGACATCTTTGTGCAAAAAAAAAAAAAAAAAAAGATTTGTCTCTTTCCCGCAACTTGTGTCACAATATAAAATATTCCATGGACTCGACATGCCTCTCAGCAAATAGCTTGGGGTGTCTACTTTCCAAAATGGGGTCATTTGGGGGGGGTTTGAACTGTCCTGGCATTTTATGCACAACATTTAGAAGCTTATGTCACACATCACCCACTCTTCTAACCACTTGAAGACAAAGCCCTTTCTGACACTTTTTGATTACATGAAAAAAATAATTTTTTTTTGCAAGAAAATTACTTTGAACCCCCAAACATTATATATTTTTTTTAAAGCAAATGCCCTACAGATTAAAATGGTGGGTGTTTCATATTTTTTTTTTCACACAGTATTTGCGCAGCGATTTTTCAAACGCATTTTTTGGGGAAAAACACACTTTTTTAAATTTTAATGCACTAAAACACACTATATTGCCCAAATGTTTGATGAAATAAAAAAGATGATCTTAGGCCGAGTACATGGATACCAAACATGACATGCTTTAAAATTGCGCACAAACGCGCAGCGGCGACAAAATAAATACATTTTTAAAAGCCTTTAAAAGCCTTTACAGGTTACCACTTTAGATTTACAGAGGAGGTCTACTGCTAAAATTACTGCCCTCGTTCTGTCCTTCGCGGTGATACCTCACATGCATGGTGCAATTGCTGTTTACATTTGACGCCAGACCGACGCTTGCGTTCGCCTTTGCGCGAGAGCAGGGGGGGACAGGGGTGCTTTTTTTTTTTTTTTTTTTTTCTTTATTATTTTTTTGCTTTTTTATCTTATTTTTAAACTGTTCCTTTCATTTTTATTTTTTTTTAATTAATTTTATTGTTATCTCAGGGAATGTAAATATCCCCTATGATAGCAATAGGTAGTGACAGGTACTCTTTTTTTTAAAAATTGGGCTCTATTAGACCCTAGATCTCTCCTCTGCCCTCAAAGCATCTGACCACACCAAGATCGGTGTGATAAAATGCTTTCCCAATTTCCCAATGGCGCTGTTTACATTCGGCGAAATCTAAGTCATGAAATGCTCGTAGCTTCCGGTTTCTTAGGCCATAGAGATGTTTGGAGCCATTCTGGTCTCTGATCAGCTCTATGGTCAGCTGGCTGAATCACCGGCTGCATTTTCAGGTTCCCTGTTGGGACAGGAAAGCCAGAGAAAAACATGGAAGACGGTGGGGGAGGGGGGGGCATTCCCTCCCACTGCTTGCAAAAGCAGTCTAGAGGCTAATTAGCCGCTAGGATTGCTTTTACATGAAAGCCGACCGCTGGCTGAAAAGAATGATACCAAGATGATACCTAAACCTGCAGGCATCATTCTGGTATAACCACTCAAAGTCCAGCAACATACCAGTACGTTGCTGGTCCTTGTTAGGCATATATTGTAAACTTTTTTTTCATGCAGCCTGTTGGCTGAACGAAAAAAAGATATTGATCGGTGGGTATGCCCACCATTAGAATACCTCCCTTCATCCACCCACTTCTAATGATGGGCATACATGCACCATTTATATATGCCGAAGCATGGGGGCATCCTCCCGCAAAAGGCAGGAGCAAATTGCTCCTCCACCCACTGCTGCCCCCACGCTTCGGCATATATGCTGAAGTATGTAACTGTGGTGGTGAAATCACCTCCGACAGCGCTGGAGTCACGGCTTTATATATCGTGGGAGCAAACGCTGTTGCTGTCAAGATAAATAAATCCGCGCTGCAACTGAATGGCGTACCTGCTAAGCAAATGATGGTTAACAATAAAACAAAGTAATATTACAGTATAACAGTAAGACTTACCATACCTGCAAAGCAAATACAAAAAAAAAACATAGTAAAAAATAAAACATTTAACGCAACCTGTGCCTAAAATATATATATGCCGAAGCATGGGGGCATCCTCCCGCAAAAGGCAGGAGCAAATTGCTCCTCCACCCACTGCTGCCCCCACGCTTCGGCATATATGCTGAAGTATGTAACTGTGGTGGTGAAATCACCTCCGACAGCGTTGGAGTCACGGCTTTATATATCGTGGGAGCAAACGCTGTTGCTGTCAAGATAAATAAATCCGCGCTGCAACTGAATGGCGTACCTGAAAACAATAAAATGGTTACCAACAAAACACAGTAAACGGTAAAGTATGAAAAATCTGAAAAGGAAACATGGTAAAACATAATAACAATAAAACATTGCAGAATAGAATAGAGTAAAAAAGAGAAGAACAATAGAGAGAGAATAGAGAGAGAGAGAACAATAAAACAACAACTATTTTTGGTTTTTTTATTTTATATTTTTTTTTGTGTTTTTATTTTTTTTAATTTTTTTTTATTTTATTTTTTTACACTTTTTTTTAGTAACTTTTAACTTTTGTAACTTTTGTTCCAGGTTTGGGTCTCTCAAAATGCAATGGCATCTTGGGAGACCCTGTGTTAGTGTGCCTAGTCTGTGCAGTGCTGAACCCTACGCTAATACTCAACTAATGTATGGTAGCGTTCAAAGCATTCACCCATGCAAAGACCAGGATTGCCAGGACAGAGGGGACAATAAGTCCGGGTGTCACGCCTAAATCCGCGCTTGCTGCAGACACGACATCTTTTTTGGGGGGCTCGTTGGGTAGGGGTACTCGGGATGGCATAAAGAAAATGCCGCTCATGCAGCCGGCTTACTGCATTTGGTTGGGGAAGGTGAGGTAGAGCACCGTCTGGAAACAGAAGGGCTCTGACGATCTCTTCCTGGAATTTAAGGAAGGATCCAGTCTGTCCTGAAGCTCTGTATAGCACATGAGCATTCAGCAAAGCCAATTGAAATAAGTATACAGACACTTTTTTGTACCAGCGTCTGGCCTTACGGGCAACTAAGTACGGCGCCAACAACTGGTCGTTGAGGTCCACCCCTCCCATATTAAGGTTGTATTCGTGGACACAGAGGGGTTTCTCCACAACACCAGTCGCCGTAGAAATTTGGGTCGTCGTGTCTGCATGAAGGGAGGTGAGAACGAAAACATTCTTCTTATCCCTCCACTTCATAGCGAGCAAATTATTATACTTCAAGCAGGCTCTCTCCCCCAGCCTAAGACGGGAATCTACAAGCCGCTGGGGAAAGCCCCGGCGATTAGATCGCACGGTGCCACATGCTCCAATCTGCTGATCAAACAAGTGACTAAAAAGTGGCACGCTCGTATAATAATTGTCCACGTACAAGTGGTACCCCTTTCCGAATAAGGGTGACACCAAGTCCCACACTATCTTGCCAGCGCTTCCTATGTAGTCAGGGCAGTTTGTCGGCTCTACGTGACTATCTCTTCCCTCGTAAACCATAAATCTACATGTATAGCCTGTGGCCCTGTCACAGAGCTTATACATCTTGACCCCGTATCTGGCACGCTTGCTGGGAAGGTACTGTTTGAATGACAAGCGGCCAGAAAACTTAATCAGGGACTCATCAACGCAGACAACTTGATGGGGGGTAAACAAGTCTGCAAAACGTTGGTTGAAGTGGTTTACGAGGGGCCGAATTTTGTAGAGCCGATCGTATCCAGGGTCTCCACGAGGACGACAGAGTTCATTGTCGTTGAAGTGCATGAACCGCAAAATCTGCTCGTATCGTGCCCTGGCCATGGAAGCAGAGAACAAGGGTGAATGGTAAATTGGGTCAGTGGACCAATATGACCGCAACTTACTCTTTTTATTCAACCCCATGAGGAGGGAAAGGCCCAGAAAGGTCTTAAATTCGGAGACCGTAATTGGTCTCCAATCTCTGGCAAGGGAGGACTGGGGAATAGTGGCGATGTGTTGACCAGCGTACAAATTGCTTTGGTCCACAATAGATCTATAGAGATCTTCGGTGAAAAACAGTGAATAAAAATCCAGTGGCATAAAGTCAACTGTTTCCACCTGAATTCCGGGTTGGCCAGTGAAAGGGGGAAGTACGGGTGCTGCAGAAGTGGAAGGTTCCCAATTCGGATTGGCCAATGCAGCAGGAAGGGCACTATGGGCACGACGGGCCTGTCTTTGTCTTCTTGGTGGCAGCGGGACACTACTACTGCTTGCCACCTCGCCAGCTTGAACTGCACTTATGGGACTCGCCACGTCACCACGTGATACTGCAGTGCTGGATGTACGACCAGGGTGTACTAGGCCGCTGGTGCTTGCCAGTTCACCAGAAGGAATAGCGGCGCTAGTACTGCTCTGCTCCATACGAGAGCCCTGCGGTTCTTGCACTTCAAGGACAGCATAAGTTCGGGGTCTGGTACGCCTGACCCTAGCAGGGACCACAACTCTGTCGTCAGAGCTATCTGTCATGGAGCCGCTGTCCTCTACAGGTTCGTATTCTGAGCCTGAACTTGACAGATGAGTGACTTCCTCTTCACTATCTGTCATACTCAGAATCCTGTAGGCCTCTTCACTAGTGTACCTTCTATTTGCCATTTTGGGCTCTAAATTTAGGGGTACACTAGGGAGACTCACAGGCAAAAAAGCTCCTGACTGTTGGCGACTGTATCAAAACGCTACCAAAAAACTGTTAGCGATCGCAGGGATCAGGCCTGACTCTGCGACCGCTGCAGTTATGTGTGCTTAGTGTTTTGTAAGTGACAGTTATCGATCGATACTGCACTTGGGTGGGCTGGGCAGGGCTGGGCCGAGGAGCAAAACGCAGGTGCTAGCAGGTATCTGGGCTGATCCCGCTAACACTGCGTTTCAGGGAACCCTAAACTGCTGGGGAGTATAGATCTGATCGGATCAGATATCGATCCGCTCAGATACTATAGCACTAAGGGAGGTGTATGCTGCGTGCACGGGTTTTAGCTGTACTGGCGCTAACCTGACGCTGCCTGGGGCGACGCAGACCTTATCTGATCCTAAAAACTTAACTTCTATCACCGCCGGGCAATTAGGGGGTTAAACCTTTATAGGGTAATAAACGGCGGGTGCCCTAAAACTATAATAAACTGTAATAAACTACAAAAAACAAACTAGCTAACCAGCGTCACCCGTAACACTTATACGGTGATCGCTGGTGAAAGGGTTAACTAGGGGGCAATCAGGGGGTTAAAACCTTTAGCAGGTAGTATATGGGGGTCCCTGTCGCTATAAAACACTGACAGCGAACCTATATACTTACCTCCCTAACTAGCGTCACCTGTGTCACTAATACAGCGATCAGAAAAACGATCGCTTAGCGACACTGGTGACGGGGGGTAATCAAGGGGTTAACTTTTATTAGGGGGGGTTAGGGGGGTACCCTGGACCTAAGGGGGGGTACCCTAGACCTAAAGGGGGCTAACTTAACTGCCCTAAAACTTTTAACTGACACAAACTGACACCAATGCAAAAAAAAAAAAAAATGCTATTGGTGTCAGAGTGACAGGGGGTACAGGGGGGTGATCAGGGGGTGATCGGGGGGTGATGGGGGGTAACAAGTGTGCCTGGCGTGTTCTACTGAATGTGTAGTGTTGTGCAGACTTACTTGGATGTCTTCTCTCCTCGGCGCGGCGACGAAAAGACCGGCTCGAGGAGGGATGACATCACTTCCTTTCCCTCTGTTTACATTACAGAGGGAAAGGAAGCATTTTCATTCGCCGGGAGCGATCGGGAGGGGGTGGCCAACAATGGATGGCCTCCCCCTGACCTTTCATCGCCCGGGAAGAAATGGCGACCGCCTCGGGCACCGGGGGGGGACCGATCGGACCCCCCACCCGCGGAAGGCAAATCACGTACATGTACGTGATTTTGCCTGTCCGTGCCACCTTGCCGACGTACATCGGCGTGAGGCGGTCGTCAAGTGGTTAAAAATATTCTAGTATCAGGATTTGTCCTCCTCCTGCTTTCGGGGCTGTGGACAGGTTGGCTCTGCCCTTCATACATGGTGGACTTGTCCTAAGGTCTATCATTTCTGGATATGGGTTCATTTCTTAATTCATTCAGTTACTATGCTTAACATTACTAAAGACCGTTGCATAGCCTTGCTCAATGAACCTGTGGAGAATATCCCAAGGCACACACACTCTAATTTATTATATGTTTTTGGCGGCCAAAATTTCCATTGCTACTGCTTGTAAAAGTCCAGTGATCGACTTAGCTTTAATGAAGCGAAAACTAACCTGGATTATGCTCCATGACAAATTGGTCAGCGTCCGACTCCTACGGTACAAACAACTCCTATTTGAAAAAGTGTGGACCCCTTGGCTTTCTTACCTGCAGGCACCGAACACTTGGGATTAACAATTGATCGGTGCTGGGTTGGACTCCTGGACGGTTGTGGTCCCACCTCTTTGTTCTCTTTTCTAACTCACTATCTTCTCTTTTTCTAACCTGCTTCTTCCATTCCTTCGCTCAGGTGCAAGATGGGCCCTCTGGTCAGATCCGCTGTTTCAACTTTGGGGCTCCCGTCTAGATTTTGTATGCAACAATGTTCCTCAAAGGATATGTCGCTGCTACACTTGATTTTTCTACATATACAATACATATATATATATATATATATAAAATGTTTATTTTTTTTGGGGGGGGTACGATAATTAAGTTCATTGTTGGATGACATAGTGGTCACTATGGTTGTAAATAAATCATAATTATGCTTATAGGTTGCCTAGGTAGATGGGTGGGTTGGTGCTATCCTGCTTGACCCCTCTGCCGAATGCACAAAGTTGGCCTGATGTTAGGCCCACGGTTGGTTGACCGATTAGTGACATATAAACGAAAATGTTTCTCAATAACAGTTTTCACTGATAGGTACCACTGATGGGCACTGGTAGGTGACCCTGATGGGCAGCACTGTTAATGAGGCAGTGAATGGTGGCACTGTGGGCACTGGTAGGTGACACTGATGGGCACTGGTAGGTGACACTGATGGGCAGCACTGTTGATGAGGCACTGAATGGTGACATTGTGGGCACTGATAGGTGGCACTGTGGGGACTGGTAGGTAGCGCTGGTGGGCACCGGTAGGCAGCACTGTTGTGCACTGGTAGGTGGCACAGGTGGGCACAGATGAGCTGGCGGCAGCTCTCCTTGATCGGGACCGATGTCCCTCTGACAGCAGCCGGTGATCGTTTTTTTTTTTTCTCCTCACGCTATCAGTGCGAGGAGAAAAAATAGCCGATTACCAGTTCTATTTACATCATTGGCTGACAGCTGATCACGTGGTAAGAGGTCGGAATCAACCCCTTACTTCGATCTGTGATCAGCCGAATCACATGGACTCGCTGATCACAGAGCACGCCACGCGCGCCCTGCAGGGGGTACGCAGGCCGCTCGAGCACAGGAGGACGTCTATTGACGCCCTCCCAGCAAAGTAGGTCCATGCTGTAGCCGTCATTCGCCTATAGCGCGGATCTGAAGAAGTTAAATTACAACATTTAACTGTAATTCTGAAAATTGAAAACAGATTGAAAAAGAAAAAATATTCTATTCCAAAATGTATTCTAAACTCAAAAAAGTATCTCCTCTTGCTCTCAGCCTCTTCCAAATACCTTTTTCTTTTTTTTTTTTTTTTTTAATTTGCTGCTGTGATCCGATTCCCTGTTAAAGAGTGTCTACGTTCATTCTCTATGGTCCCACTATATGTAGGAACGTAGCCACCCTCTCTCGTTCACTCCTGAGATGGACTATGGGACTTGTAGTGAGCATAGAGTAGTACACATGACCACAATTAACATGCGCTGTACTCCGTGTGGATTATTTTTGGAGATAAGGATATCATTTAGCACCACCTTAACCACTCTCTATACACGTACTTTAATTACTGAAGGTTTAAAAGAATCTAAGTTACAGGGTTTAACAGATGTGGGCCTGTTCATGATCGGTAATGTCTAGCAATTGAATAACAAATACGTAACAGTCATCCTTGGGTGAGTCTGTCTGTGTCGCTGTATTAGGGAACACGAAATTCGGGCATCAATGAACTGTGCCACCTCCAGTTAGAACTGGACTGTATGTCTGTATCATCATGAGCAAAGAATAAAAAAAAGACATGAGACAAGGTTCTCACAGGACGTGGTGTAATAGCCGGCTCTGTCTCTGACGTTCTGTGGCCTTTACGCCTGCCATGTTTTGCATTTTTCCTACTTAATCAGCCAGATATTCCCTGGCCACTGACAGCTCAATCACGAACGTCATTCCTCGTAATTCTAAAGCCCTATTTATAGTCCACCTGGGACAGGAAGTGGCTCACTAATTCCCTTTCGTTATTTAAAAATAAGATGTGATGATGTTACTAGGAAGATATAAAAAAAAAAATATTAAAGTGAACCTGTTCTCCTTTTTAAACTTATAAAAAGTCCTGAAGAGCAGATACCACAAGATGCTTGCAAATGTACCTTTAGTAGCCACAGATTTGGTGCCAAGCTGAGATTAAGGTTCATTTTTCGTTTACTTGAACCTGATTTTATAGCGAAGTATAAAATAAGCCAAAGTAAAGTTAGAATGTTTTTTTAGTCAAAAGATCTAAAATATTGCATATATTTTGTATTTATACTTTCAATAAGCATGTAGAGCTTTATATGTTCTTTTTGGAAAATACCCGTATCTAGTTTGTTGCAGAGCTCAATAGCTCAAACCTAAATGTAAACACACAGCTGGATGAGTCAGAGAAATGACTCCTCTCTCCCTACTCGTTAAAACAAAGTATAAATCAGTGATAGAGAAAGTAAACAAATTATGATGGACTCTGTAAGAGAAGCTCAGTACGCGTTGGAACCAGAAGGCTATTACATGCTCATACTCATGCCTGTAATTCTGAGTGAAGGATCACTACAAAATGGGCTTTGGCAACAAATTAGAATGCTTGCAAAAAACTTGCGCACATGCACTCTTCGTATTGGCACTGGTGCCAAACCACCTTTTTAAGCTGCACTATGACATGAACAAATTACTGAGTGATCTTCAGCTAGTTCCTGCTTTACCTGAGCCTTGACCTGCTATACAGTACCTGTCTACTCGTGCATGACCCGGCTTGCCCCTGACCTGTCTTTGGATTATTGCCTGCCTGCTGGGACCTCAGCTTGTACTCCATCTCTGCTCCTGCCTTGCAGAGATGGCTTTTCTACTTGAAGGGATGTGCTGGAACTGGAGAGAGTCCAAAGAAGGTCAACAAAACAAATAAGGGGACTGGAGGACCTCGATTACGAGGAAAGACTACAAGCACTAAATGTATTCCCGCTGGAAAAGCGACACTTGAGAGGAGATATGATAGCGATTTACAAATACCTCAATGGTGGTTCCAGTATAGGACAAAAAATGATTCAGTCATAAGGAGTGTAGGAGGGCACGGGGTCACACAATGAGATTGGAAGAGAAGCGGTTTAACCCTAAACCGCGAAGGGGGTTTTTCACTGTCAGGGCAATAGGGATGTGGAACTCTCTTCCACATTTGGTGGTATCTGCGGGGAGTATTGATAGTTTTAAGAGACTCTTAGATATGCAACTTAAGGAGCACAACATACAGGGATATGGGAAATAATTATAGACACACAGGTTGACCTGGGTGGACTATTGTCTTTATTCGCCCTTACCTACTATCATACTCAGGTTGTGGCTACTTTCTAAAGAAAACAAACTGTAAGCCTTTGCATGCTTTTTGCTTCAATGCACCTGGAATGCATTTCACTGATTCAAACTAATGCTCATTTTGGCTTTCAAACAAATCCTCATTGACCTTTGTATCTGCAGCCACCATGGAGTACCCTTCCTTGATATTAGCTATAGATTCTGAGTTTTTGTTCACTTTCTGTGCTTAGCTCTTCCCTCCCAGCAGTGAGCTGGCAGACTACCAGTCTTCTAATTTCTATAGTAGTATGAAATGGATCTGTGCCATGGAAAAAAAAAAAGAACAACTAAAGGAAATGCTGCTACCTCCACTCAAAGCCCAATCCGCAGGTGGGCTAATAAGATAATATTCAATATAGAAGTCTAATAAGCAGGTGGATGGGGCTCTGGGTATTCCGTTCTTTTCCCGCTTGGGTTATGCAGAGTACGGGTCTTTTGAGACAAATCGGGGATTTTGATTTTAAGATGCTTTTTCTAGTTAAATAAAAACAACAAAGGTGCGCTTAGCCTAAAAAATGAAAAATCCAAAAACTGCTGCAATCAAAAATACTTGAATAGTGAAGAATAATATAGAATAGAAACGTAAGATGCAATGTTAATTGATTGTCACAAAAAAAAATTAAAAATAGTAAATATATGTAACTATTAACACTATACAGTGATGTAAACCACTTTGGAACATTGAATGTAACAAAAAGTGTAAAAAAAACAACAAAAAAAAACCCACAATAAACTGGGTCCCTAAAATGTGGGTTTAAAGAGGAAGTAAAACCTCAGCAAAAAAACGAAAAAACAAAAAACCCTGCGAGACAAAGGCAAAATTAGCTAGTATGCATAGCATACTAGCTAATTATGTATTACTTACCTCAGATCGAAGCCCCTGCATCAGTCCACGTCTTCCCCTCCGACCGCCGACATGTCCCGGAGTGACTCCCGGGTATCGCAGCTCCGGCGCTGTGATTAGCCGGAGCCGCGATGACGTCACTCCGCGCATGCGCGCGGGAACGGGGCAGTACAACTGAAGCAACGGCATATAGCGCCATTGCTTCAGTTGTCTTAAGTGCACATGTGCCGCATGACGTCGGCACATGCAAATACAGTGATCTCTCCTAAACCGTGCAGGAGATATCCTTGTTAGCTACAGGTAAGCCTTAATATATTAATATAGGCTTACCTGTAACATAAAGTTGTAAACAAGGGTTTACAACCACTTTAAATGCTAAAGACAGATGTGTCAATCTCGTGAATAATACACATGAAAAATGAAAACAATGTTTCACAATGTAATATATTCAAAAAAATAAATAGAAAAAAAAAAGTGTAATGAAAAAGACATAAAAAATACAAGCCTGTGTATGCAGCTTCCCATATGCTTTTCCAAGTTATTGATCGTACTAGGAATCCTCCAATCCTTAATGTGGATTAGTGGATTTCCACTATGATCAATCATTTGGAAACGCATATGAGAAGCTGCATACACAGACTTTTATACTTTGTTTTCTTTTATTCTCTATTTATTTTTGTGAACATATTACATTGTGAAGCATTGTTTTCATTTTTGGTTGAGGTTGGGAAGATTCGGGGTCTTGAGAAGGGCAGGTGGCGGCTGGGGGCCTGGAGAAAGGCGTGGAGGAATGTGAGGTCCCCGTAGCTGCGGTCTGTCAGTCTCTGGGTGTTCGGCTTACTTTCTGTCCTCTAGATTTTGATAAGATCAGATTTCTGGAGAAAGGCCGCATGCATGGGTTAAATGTGTAATCGTTTCTTAGCCTGAGGGTGTGTTTAGGTTGGGGTTAGGGCTTTGTTCTGGATAATTTTGTAGTTTGCTAGTAATTCACTTATGTTTCTTTGTATATCGTTCTATTTGTGCTTTTTGGCATTTGCTTTTTTGTTATCTGCTGATGTAAGCCTGTTTGTTTTTGTTTATTTATGTATATATTCTTTTTTATTTATTTTTTTATATACATAAATATGATTTAATAACCAAAAATTTACAATATAGGTGGATGTTGCGCTGTAAAATTAGTGTCACCTTTAAATTACTCTAATACCCCCTATTTCATAGATAAATACCTTGGGGCAAATGATGTTGAACCTGTATGGCGAGTATGTAACTTTCCCTTTAAATCTCAATACATAATAAAGAATTAATGGTAAAAAAAAAATACATAAATAAATTCATAAACTTAGAGTGTTTATAAAATCCCCACCAACCTTAAGGTATACCACATGGCATGTGAAATAAAAAAACAAACAAACAAAAACCTTATCTATGCATAAAGTGACAAGGGCTAAGGTGCTATAAAATATTCCAGCATATACATAAATGTTATTTCCCAAAGTACAACGTGCTTATGAAACATAATATTCAATCCATAAATCAATTCATAAGTCCATAAAACAATTCATAAGTTCATTACTAAACAAATATTCAAGTTTGGCGCTATTCCTCTACAAATATATCAGTGATAAACTATACATACACTTAATACCCAATGCTTTGTGTCATCAGAAAAAAAATAATATACATATGAACTTTTTATGTTACCACATAATGATAAACATGTGCAAAAATATAAACTGTGCAAATAATGTGACAAAAAAACAACAAAAAAATGAAAAGATAAATATAACAATAAAAAATGAAAAAAAAAATATAGAAAATAGCCCTTTGTTGTGAAACAATATCTGTGTTCTAGAAAGCGTTCATCCATCCACCGTGCTCTTAATATAGGTGTTGCTAGAAACAGTATAATCCAATGCTTCACCACTAGTAAATTTCGCACTCACCAGATCCCTACAGTCCCTAGGACCAATCAAGCCTTTAGTGTTATTATGGCCCACAAAGACCAGATCACCAACTTTTCCTTCCTTAGATAGTCCTCATGACCTTCGCTAGACCACAGGTATATTCAGAAGTGGGTAAACATCAAGCCTCAGAAAGGACGATAACACAATGATCGTGCAACACAGTTTATTATTATATTATATTATATTATATTATAAAGTATTGGATGGGAGTTTTAAAGAGTTTTTAAATAAATGGTGTTGCACAAACAAAATGATTCAGAAGGGGGGACCTTGTGGAAAGTTTGGAGGGAAAGGAATGATATTATCCCCTTATGTTATTTTTTATGGACTTACAAATTGATTTATGGATTGAATGTTAAGTTTCATAAGCACGTTGCACTTTGGATAAATAACATTTGTGTAAACTGGAAAATATTATTGTATCTTAGGCTTGTCAGTTTATGCATAGATAAGTTATTTTTTTTACATGCCATATGGTATACCTTAAAGTGGAGTTCCACACAAAAATGGAACTTCCGCTTTTCGGAACCCTCCCCCCCTCCGGTGTCACATTTGGCACCTTTCAGGGGGAAGGGGGGTGCAGATACCTGTCTAAGACAGGTATTTGCATCCACTTCCGGCATAGACTCCCATGGGAGTCTATGCCTCTTCCTGTCCCTCCGCGCTGTCTCCTGGGAAACACACAGCTCCCAGGAGATAGCGGGGACCAGTTACGATGTGCAGCGCGACTCGCGCATGCGCAGTGTGGGAACCGGGAAGTGAAGCCGCAACGCTTCACTTCCTGATTCCCTCACCTAGGATGGCGGCGGCAGCTGCCGAGAACCGAGTGGGTTCTCGGCGTCGCCTGCCGACATCGCTGGACCCTGGGACAGGTAAGTGGCCATGTATTAAAAGTCAGCAGCTGCAGTATCTGTAGCTGCTGGCTGTTAATATTTTTTTTTTTTTGGCGGTTTAGGTGGACCCCCGCTTTAATGTTGGTGGGAATTTTATATATACTCTGAGTTTAAGAATTTATTTATGTATTTTTTCTACCATTAATTTCTTTATTATGTATTGAGATTTAAAGGAAAAGTTATATACAGTACTCACCATACAGATTCAAAATCATTTGCCCCAAGGTATTTAGCTCTGAAATAGGGGGTATTAGAGTAATTTAAAGGTGACACTTATTTTGCAGCACCACATCCACTGATTTTGTAATTACCTTCTAATTTCTATGTCTATGTTTCATTTCTAGGCGGATTTACAGAAAGAGGGGAGAGCAGAGTGCTTAGACCAGGTATGATTGCCTCCAGTGCTGCTATTGTGAACTTTGAGTATGAATGAGGGATGAAAGAAGGCTTGTTTTAAAAACATGAAAATATTTGAATATCCGAAGTCTGAACACGGTGTTTGTATAATTATATTACTTTATAGAAATAGTAAAAAGTAGATAAATAAAAACTTTTAAAACTTTCAAAAAAAAGGATTGTAAGCCATTTTAGTCTACCATACCAAATGCTTATACAGTACATTCCCACAGGAAAAAAAGCACTGTAGACTTATTGTAACGAACCAGACACCTACCATTTGCGACTCCCCACATTCGTTCCTCTTGAAACTGTAACATCTGATAGATGAACCCCATTCCTTCCTCCCCTATCAAATTTTTACTGGGTACTCGGACATCTTCAAAGAATATCTGAGCCGTGTCTGATGACTTCATTCCCATTTTGTCAATTTTCTTGGTGACGTGGACACCTAATAAAAAAAAATACAAGCAATATGGATTAAAGAAGAATGCCAGGAAAATAAAACAAATTCAAACTATTATAATCAACAATGCACCTAGTCCTTGGCTCTAGCAATATGATTTATATACTCTAAAAAGTGTGACTACATGTCCCCAGATTACATGTTCTTTTTTTATAAAGACTCAAGCATGCCTGAGCTCTGCCTGACCTTTAGGCTTCATGTAAACGGACGTTTAGGAGCAGTTGGGCACTTTTTTCAGCTGCCCCTGAACTCTCCTCTGTTATCTTTATCAGAACATGTACACAGGGGTCGTTTACAGTCATTTCAAGGCAGTTGAGTTTAGAAGCATTTTTTGGAAAGCAAATAAATGCATTCAGGGGCATCTGAAACGCCAAATGCCTGTGACAGCTTGTAAACACTTGTAAACGTGGTAACTCGTGTTTAGCCGCGTTTCACTTTTAATGGAGATGCATATTTGACTATTTAAAAAAAAAAAACCTCTTCTAAAAGCAAACGCGGCTAAACGTGACATGTAAACGCAGCAAAACTGACGTTTTTAAATGTCAGTAATTATCTGTCAAGTTAAATCGTTCAGGAGATGTTTCAAAACGTCCTGTGTACATTAAGCCTTAGTTGAACCATGAGGCTACAAACTCCAAGTAAATAAAAATAGGATTTTTCAGATCAGCTGATGGCGTCATTGTCCAAAAAAAAAAGAAAAAGAAAAGAAAAAAGGATTTTCCAGTTCTCTGCCATTTGTCCCATTTTAGCAGTCATTATACACCTACTTCCATCCTGTTTTGAAATAAATAACAGCTAGTGTGGTGAGGGTGATAGTAGCTTATTATAAAGCAGAATTACAAGTAATAATAATAAACAGTGGATAAAGGCATGCTGAGGCAACAACATTTAAAGAGCATGAAGCCAAGAGGACTCAATAAAGTGAAAAGGGGACAAAGCCAAGAGGACACAGCAAAGTGAAAAATATATGACACCAACAAAACAAAATGAAAAGTGGACAAGGCCCAGAGGACACAACAAAGTAAGACATGGATTAGGCCAGGAGGAAGCAACAACGTGAAAAGTGAATGAAGCCAAGAGGGCACAGCAAAAAAAAAAAAAAAAAGTGCACGAAGCCAAGAGGACACAGTAAAGTGAAAAGTGGATGAAGCCAAGAGGACACAGCAAAGTGAAACAAGGATGATGACAAAAAACGCAACAGAGTGAAAAGTGAATAAAGCTAGAAGGATGCAACAAAGTGAAAAGTGGATGAAGCCAACAAGACAAAACAAAATTAAAAGTGGACAAGGCCCAGAGGAAGCAACAAAGTGAAAAGTTTATGAAACCAATAGGACGCAATAAAATGAAAACAGGATAAGGTCAGAAGGAGGAACTGAAGTGAAACGCAACAAAATGAAAAGTGTTTGAGGCCTGAGGCATGTAAATAACTAAAAAGTGTATGAAGTAAAGAACGTGCATCAAAATGAAAAGTAGATAGGGGCCGAAAGGACGGAACAAATAGAAAAGTGGATGAGGCAAGAAGGGTGCAACAAAGAGAAAAGTGGATGAAGTAAGGAATATGCAACAAAATGAAATAAGATGAAAGAACAGTAAGAAGTTTGGTCAAAACAAAAACATTCCTATAGATTTAAATGCAGATCTTTTTAGCTTTCTAAAAGTATAATTTCTAAAAAACGTTATCTCGGTTTATGAATATTAAATGGACACTTATATTCAAATTAGCTGATCACTTGAGCAGAAATTTTTTTTGTCTGTGGCTACTCATTCTTTAAGATCATTGGAAAGCACACGGTGTGTATGCACACCCCACCCCTGTAAGCAGTGACACGTTGAGGAGCACTGGCCTCACACAGCTCCCAGTTTTGCAAACTTTTCCATGTGATTATGGCTGAAACAAGTGTCTGTTCACAGAAATAGGTTGCTCTTTGCCTAAATTTATATGTGATGATCGAATTAGAGCAAAATATAATTCACAACCAACTAAAAAATTATCAAAGGTATATAACTTACTACTCCCTTCCGGTTCCCTCAGAGAATTAATAGGAATGAAGAAATGGGAAGAGGAAATAGAAAATCCTACATCAGAGGAGGAATGGGAGAAAATCTTTGAAATAATACATAAAACATCTATAGCAGATAAGTATCAAGAAAGAAATTATAAGATCGCAATGAGATGGTATTGGACCCCAGTAGCTTTAAATATACAGGGGGTCCCCTAGTTACAAACATCCGACTTACAAACGACTCCTACTTACAAACGGAAGGAGACAACAGGAAGTGAGAGGAAATCTACCCCATAGGAAGGGAAATTCTCTCCTGTAAGAGCTATTTTGGGGAAAAGGTACCTCCACTGATGCTTTATCACCAATCCTTGTTTCCACAACAACCCAAAATTTTCAAAATCCAATTGTCATTGGGACAGAAAGTGAGGTGAAATCTTCTGAACAGGGGCACACACAGCAACACAAATGTTACAGCGGTGTTAACCCTTCCCTATGCTATCCAAAAAGCTTAAAAATAGTTTTTTTGGCTGGAGCTACACTTAAAAAATGTACCTGTTCCGACTTACAAACAGATTCGACTTAAGAACAAACCTATAGTCCCTAACTTGTTTGTAACCCGGGGACCCCCTGTAGTTAACAAAGTTAATACAGAAACGTGTTGGAGATGTAAGGTAGAAAGAGGGACTATGGATCATGTATTGTACAATTGTCAAGGAGTGAGGAGCTTCTGGGACAAAATATTTGAGATATATCAGAAAGTGTCAGGAGTAGAAAGGAGTCCAAATATAAGCACCTCGTTGTTTTCCCTTACATCAGATACAATAAGGGTAACCAAAGTAGATATTCTTCACCACATGACAACTGCAGCTAGAACAATTATAGTGCAAAATTGGAAAAAACAATTAAGCCAACTCTCCAGTTCCAGCACTTCCCTTCAACGAAATTGAATATATGGAAAAACAGATAAGAGAAGAAGGGTATGTAGAGGGTCAGGTGCCAGAAATATGACAAAAATGGGAGGAATTTCGGTCCTCGAATAGATTGATGGAGTATTTATAATTGGAGGGGAATGGGAAGGATTAGGGATGAAAGGGAAGGAAGAAAAAAGAGGAAAATTTTTTTTTTTTTTTTTAATGTTTAGATGTATGTATGAGTAATAGGAAATGAATGTTTTGAAGTATGTATGAGTAATAGGAACTTAGTTAGATGATTCTTTAGAAACAGGAAGAAGTGGCTATCATTAAGATTATTTATTATGTAAAATTAATTTTTATTGTAAATATTTTTGAAGATGGTATGATGTGTATTACTTGTCTTTTTTAAAAATTTAATAAAAAGAAGATTGATAACAAAAAAAAAAAAAACCTAAAACATGTATAAATTAAAAAAAGGGCAGACATAATGGACCACTTGGTTTTTTTCTGCAGTCACTTTTCTATGTTTCTACAGTGAAGTGAACTTAAATTACCTTAGACAATTAGTCATATACCTTGGGGCAGGTAAGACAATACATTGTCTACCTACTTAAAGTGAATCATCAGCTTTACAGAATACACTTTCTTTGAATGTCGCTATGGCCAAACTCAGTGGATAGAATAAGAATAAAATGAGACAATAAGAGCTTCCCCCTCTGGCAGTAAACTTTTACTTTGAGCAAGGTCACCGACTCAAGAAATGCACTTCACACACAAAAGTCAGTGACTTCATCGATAGACAAGTCTGCATTGTGTCTACTGCCCATCCAGCCTGGTTCCCGCACTTGGCCTTAAGACAAAAATAGTCTGGAGAAAATATGGTTTTATCATCAATATGGTCCGTATGGTTTTATAATAAGTACGAGTCTTCACAGCAAGTGACTAATCTGTGGAACAATGAAATTTCCCATAGTAGACTAGCTTAAAAATTGCTTTTTTTTTTTTTTTTTTTTTTTTTTTACAGGAAAGTGTATCAAATGCTACAATAATGAGAAAATGTGAAGGAACTGATTCATGTCACTACAGAAGTTGAGTCTAATGGAGGAGCAGAATATGTAAAACAAGAAGCTATTGAAATGGATAAGTATAGTCGAATAGCACTTTCCCCTGTTGTACTTGTATGTGCAGGCTCTTGTTGGATTTAGGGTTGCCACCTGTCCAGAATTCACCCGGACAGTCCGCGTTTTGAATCATGTGTCCAGGTTTCAGCGTGTCTGAAACCCGGACACATTATTCAGACCGGACTGCAACACCCCCCCCCCCCAACTTAGGAGTGCCTGGGCACACCCTATTCACCCAGTGCAGCGCAGAGTCCCCCTGTTGCCCAGGTTGCACACACCTATGCTCCCCATTAAAGCGGAGGTTCACACAAAAGTTGAACCTCCGCTTTTCGGAACCCTCCCCCCCTCCGGTGTTACATTTAGCACCTTTCAGGGGGGAGGGGAGTGCAGATACCTGTCTAAGACAGGTATTTGCACCCACTTCCGGCATAGACTCCCACGGGAGTCTATGCCTCTTCCTGTCCCCACCGTGCTGTCTGCTGGGACACACACGGGTCCCAGAGACAGCGGGGACCAGTTAGGAAGCGCAGCGCGACTTGCGCATGCGCTGTAGGGAACCGGGAAGCGAAGCCGCAGCGCGTCACTTCCTGATTCCCTTACAGAGAATGGCGGCGGCAGCACCCGAGGACCGAGGGAGGATTCGGTCTCGGGTGCCGACATCGCTGGACCCTGGGACAGGTGGGTGTCCTTATTTTAAAAGTCAGCAGCTGCAGTATTTGTAGCTGCTGACTTTTACATTTTTTTTTTTTGCGGGACTCCCTCTTTAACCAAGTATCACAACCGCCATGTGCATAGTTCCCCTTCCTCTCTTCTCTGCCCTGCCCCTGAGCAAGTAAGTACACCAAGGTAAGGGGGACTCAAATGTAAGGGGTGCTCTGTGGACTCTGATGTAAGGGGGAGCTTTGGGAACCCTGATTTAAGGGGGAATGCTGGGAATTCTGATGTAAGGTGGGGGCTTTAGTGAGCAGAAACCCCCTTACATCAGAGTTATGTTTTATACCACAGTCCACAGTGTTCCCCCTTTAAAAAAAAGTTGTCCTGTGCCGCTAAAGTGTTCGGGTTTTGCTTGAAGAAAAGGTGGCAATCCTACCTGTAATCTATCACAAATTTTGAGGCTGGGCCACCCCCCTCTGCTACATTATATGGATTTATGCCCAGAATAACAATAGAATCATAAGCTGTACCACTCCCTCCTACTAGCCCATGTCAGAGGTCATACAGTAGATGCAACCATCATACATAAAACCCAACTCTACAACATCACCCCCACCCATCCTACTTAAAAAAAAAACCTCTACAAGCTGTACTTAAAGTGATTGTAAAGGCTTGTTTTTTTTTTTTTAAATAACAAACAAGTTATACTTACCTCCTCTGTGCAGTTGGTTTTGCACAGAGCAGCCCCGATCCTCCTCTTTTTGGGTCCATCTTTGCTGCTCCTGGCCCCTCCCTTCTTTGAGTGCCCCTCAGCCAGCAGCTTGCTACAGGGGGCACCCAAGCCGAGTCAGAGCTCCGTGTATCTATTCAGACACAGAGCCCTGACCTGGCCCCGCCCCCTCTCTTCCCTGATTAGCTGACTGACTTTGATTGACAGCTGTGGGAGCCAATGGCGCCGGTCCTCTGTCTCAGCCAATAAGGAGGAATGTACTGGGTGGCTGAGGGGATCGTGGACATCGCTGGAGAGAGAAGGAGCTCAGGTAGGTAAATGGGGGGGTGCTGGAGAGGCAGCTACACACAGAAGGTTTTTTATCTTAATGCATATAATGCATTAAGATAAAAAAACCTTCTGCCTTTACAACTCCTTTAACCTGAGCACACTTCAGTGCTTCACTCTTGGTCCTCCTATTAAAGGATAATTGATTCCCAGAATTTTTCAACCCACTTCCTGTTAGCCTGGGGTGTGAAGGACATGCCCTTTAGGAGTGTGTCATCAAGCAGCCCTGGACCCATAATAGAATGATGCCGAGAAGTGGCCATTTTAGGAAAAAGGCGTTCTACCCAACCTGGAATTGAACTTTAGGGTGACCTATGTCCCCTGGTTCTAAATATAAGAAATCAATATCAACGTAAAGCTGAAGAGGGCAAATACATTTTTTTCATGATGATAAAAATATCATAATTTAAGTCTATTTTTTAAATGTTAAGATAATTCTTTGAAGAATATTTTTAAGAATTTTAACTTTTAAGTTTAATTTAAAAATTTACATTTTACATGTAAAAAAAATAAAAAATAAACAATTAAAAATGTTAAATAAAAATTTAAGAATTTGAATTTAGACTTTTGAAAATATTCATGTTTCTAAAAAACGTTTTGTTTACTGCGGATATTGTGATACTTCCTGGGGGAAGTTGCTATAATCCATAAAGCGCTTCGAGAAGAGGTGGAGGGGCGCTCTGCCACTGGCCATGACCTTTACCTATTTTCTGAACAACAAAAAACTGGTTATCTTTTCTTACATGCAAGTATTTGTTATCACTACGTGGTATTTTAGGATCCAAGATTCATCAGCGTTTATTTGTTTAACAATAAACTATTTGTACTTTTATAAAAATTTGTGTCCTACATAGATACCTGTAAAAAGTCTATATTAGTAATTTTTTTTTCTTTTGGGCAGGGGCGGCCTATCCATTAAGGGTGCACGGGCGCCGCCCCTATCCATGCATCAGGCCCCTTCCAGAATGCCGGGCACATGACCTACAATGGCGAGGGTGTTTTTTTTGAAGCACTGATTAGAGCCATAGGCTCTAATAGGCTTTAAAATAGGGTGGACTCGGGGGGCAGAGAATGTGCTCACAGCCCACCCAGGTGTGTTAGAATAGCGAATGAATATTCGCTATTCTAACACTGATCCTCCTCCCGTCCAATCAGGAAGCAGGTCTGAGACCTGTCACTTGATTGGCTGAAAGGACAGGCGATTCTATTGGAGCCTAGGAGGAGGGGAGGAAACGCACAGCCGCCATAATGGAGGAAAGGGACACAGGAGCTGATGCCCGATGCTCTCTGCCTGCTGCCCGATGTCCTATGCCTGCTGCCTGATGCCCGCTGCCTGGATGGGGTAAGTGCCGGACCAACTGGCAGACGGGGGGGGGTGGTTGTTTGCAAAAATAAACCACCAGCCAGCAGACAGGGGGGGTGGGGGGTTTGTTTGCAAAAATAAACCACCAGCCGCTACTGCTTTTGGGTTATCTATTCAGGTTTTTAATAAGTACCTGTAGATAATATATTGGAAAGACAATCAGCGCAAAACCAGTCCTCCCAACTAAGCAGCTGAACATTTAAGGCCAAAAAAACAAATCCTAGCAAATAAACAAGATAAACAATAGTACAGCGCTAAAACATAAAAAATAACTAAGCAAAAATGTAATATATATATATATATATATATATATATATATATATATATATATATAAAAGTTCATAAGAACCCAAAAAAGTGTCAAGATGTGCATCTAAATTCTCTTGTGGGTGTATCCGTGAAGACCCTTTCTCCCATCGCTGCACTCCCTGCAACCTCTCTAACACACCCTTTCCTCTCTCTGATCACAATCTTATCTGTTTCGTACTCTCCTTGTCTCCCATGCTGCCAACCCACAAACCACTACCTGCAGAAACCTTCGCAACCTCAACCCTTTCCTTCTTCATTCTGCTACTGATGGCCTTTACGACAAAATCACACCCCTGTCTTGCCCAAACCTAACCACTTCCATCTATAACACGCTGTTATCCTCCCTAAACGTACTTGCTCCTCTTTCTAAATGCAGAACCAGGACCCATCTGCCACAATTCTGGCAAACAGACGACACCAGAAGTCTCAAGAGATGCAGCCGTGCTCTTGAGTGAGCATGGCATAAATCTAAATCCCTACAAGACTTTACCCTCTACAAATCTGCCCTTCTCAAATACAACTCCTGCCTCCACACTGCTAAACAAACCTACAACACTCTCATCAAAACCCTCTCATCCAAACCTCGTCAACTCTTTTCTACCCTTAATTCCTTACTTCACCCCTCCCCCCCACTGCCCCCACCCACTAACTTGCTTACCGCTCAACAAATTGCCAACCATTTCAAAAGCAAAATCGACACAATTCGCAAGGAGATATCCAGCATTCAACTTCCTCCTTTATCCAACACATCAGGTCCAACACCACACTCAATACTCTCCTACTGCCCAGTTACCACCGATGAAGTTGATAAACTCCTCTCCATGGCCCACCTCACTACATGTCCCCTGGACCCTCTCCCCTCACAATTATTGCGACCCCCTTCCCGCTCTATCCTAAAATCCCTAACCCACATCTTCAACCTCTCCCTATCCTCCAGCACCTTTCCTTCCACGCTCAAACATGCACTGGTTACCCCTATACTTAAAAAACCCTCACTAGACCCCACCTGTTTGAATAACTTAAGACCCATCTCCCTGCTCATAGAACGCCTTGTCCATGACCGAATGAGTCGCTACAGTCACGGACAACATCCTTCTCGACCCCTACAGTCCGGCTTTCATCCACAAAATTCCACAGAAACTGCCCTACTAAAACTCACCAATGACCTAACTACTAAAACCAATGGCCATTACTCCATACTCATACTCTTAGACCTCTCTGCTGCCTTCGACGCAGTTGACCACCTGCTCCTCCTCAGTAAACTACACTCCCTTGGCCTTCATGATTCTGCTTTATCCTGGTTCTCCTCCTACCTATCTCAGTGCACTTTCAGTGTCACTTACAACTCCATCTCCTCTGCTCTTCTTCTTCTTTCTGTTGGGGTACCCCAAGGCTCCGTCCTTGGGCTCCTCCTATTCTCGCTCTATACCTCTTCCCTGGGCAAGTTGATAACCTCCCATGGCTTCCAGTACCACCTCTACGCCCATGACACCCAGATCTATCTCTCCACTCCTCAACTCACCCCCTTGATCTCCTCATGGATCTCAAACTTACTGAATGGCATATCGATATGGATGTCACACCACTTTTTCAAACTCAATCTTTCTAAAACTGAGCTTGGTATATTTCCTCCTTTCCTTGTCCCCCCCATGACATTGCCATTAGGATCAACAGCACAACCATTGGTCCCTCTACACATGCCAGGGTGCTGGGTGTAATCCTTGACTCTGACCTCTCCTTCAGCTCCCACATCCAATCACTGGCTAAATCCTGCCACCTTAACCTCCGCAACATCTCCAGAAGTCGACCATGACTAATGACACCACAAAGCAACTTATTCACTCCTTATTTCCCGCCTTGACTATGGCAACTCTCTCTTTAATGGCCTACCCTTACGCAGGCTATCCCCCCTTCAGTCTATTATGAATGCTGCTGCTAGACTAATACACCTCAATAACCAATCCGTGACTGCTGCTCCTCTCTGCCAATCCCTTCACTGGCTTCCCCTACCCCACCATATAAAATTCTAAATGCTAACCACAACATACAAGGCCATCCACAACATCGCCCCCAGCTACATCACCAACCTCATCTGCAGATATCGCCCAAATCGTCCTCTCTGCTCCTTCCAGGACTTCCTACTCTAGCTCCCTTGTTACCTCCTCCCATGCTCACCTTCAGGACTTCTCCAGAGCCTCTCTCATCCTCTGGAACTCCCTGCCCCGGTATGTCCGATCAGCCCCTAACTTGTCCACCTTTAGGAGATCCCTGAGAACTCACTTATTCAGGGAAGCCTGTCCCACACCCACCTAACAACTGTCCCCGAGCCACCCCCATCAAATCATTCCCCGCAGCTATTACCTTTTGTACCACCACCCCCTCCCTTTAGAATGTAAGCTCTACGAGCAGGGCCCTCCTGTCCCTTCTGTATTGAACTGTACTGTGATTGTGCTGTCCCCCCTCTACATTGTAAAGCGCTGCGTCAACTGTTTGTGCTATATAAATCATGTATAATAATAACCTTCACCACGTATAATAATAGCAGCTCACCTCACTGCATGGACCCCTGAATTAACAGACAGGTCATGTACGCATTCCCAGACAGGGTAATCAAGGGGAACAAGGATGCCTGGAAACATCCTCTATTGGTGGTGATTGTCAAAGCAAGCGAGATGGGTGTCCTCATGCGCCAGTAAATGCTACAATCTTGACACTTTTTGGGTTCTCATGTGTCCCGCTCGCTATGAACTTTTATGCTTCTATACATATCATATTTGCTGAGTTATTTTTTATGTTTTAGTGCTACACTATTGTTTATCAGGTTTTTAATAAGCCTAGCCATGACAGGTCATTAGGCTGGGGCACCCATGGGAGATACAGACACGGAAGAAGCAAAGCCTTTCTGATGGCAATAACCAATGTGTAACTTCACTTTTGTTGAGAAAAAACATTCCCCTCTGGGTGATCCATGTACATTACAAGGATTTTGACAAACTTTGATGCAGATTCTACCTTTCGTTATTCTGAAGAAATCCCTGTGTGTTTGTCTGTGCCCATGTGCAAAAGTGAGTCTAAAGGGAGTGGTTTCATAATTATCAATCAGCTGCTGCACCTGCAGGACTATTATAAGGACAATTGCAGGGTCTGCATCCCTTTAGATGCGATTTCCCTGTGGGGGTATCTTACCAAAAATTACATTTTTGATGCCTGCGATGTCACCGCTGTCCCCTCTGCTACGGAGCGTCCATCTTCTTTCTGGGTATCGTGGCTCCGGCGCTGTGATTGGCCGGAGCCGCGATGACGTCACTCCCGTGCATGCGCACAGGAGCCGCCACTAACGGCATATCGCCATTAGCAGCGGCATGCTCGTAGACAGCAGCGCCTGTCTTTTTGCAAATATCTCCTAAACCGTGTAGGTTTAGGAGATATTTCTTGGACCTACAGGTAAGCCTTAATCTAGGCTTACCCGTAGGTCAAAGTGGTCTGTAAGGGTTTACAACCACTTAAATAACATTCAATCCCAATATGACTTGTGTCACAATGGTATACTTTATATTATTATTTTTTTTTATATGCTATTTTTTTTTCTCCACAGAAGTGGAGTTACCCTTTAAGCATAAAGAACAACTTGAATATTCTGAACCAGCAACTCTGTCAGTCCTCTGCCTGCTACACTAGAATACGAGAGCTTTCATGAATAATCGTCACTTCTTGGCAGTGTGAAATTGCTCAGTTCAGCTTCTCCATCTCACATTTCTAAACAGCCAGTGAATCTTCTATGAAACTTCAGCTGAAGAGGGCAGAAATTACTTTAGTGCTCAATCAATGCACATTTAGAGCCTATTCACACTCTGTGTTGTACTGCATGGAAACACATTTCAAGTACTATCATTATTATGCGCCTAGTTCACAGCTCTGCATTGGAGAATGGTGAGTTCTTTAAAGAAAATAGGGCATATAGCATTTTGGCGCATTAACATGCATTAAGCAGGCCTACTGAAATGAATGCACAAAAACACATGTATAATGCATTTGTGTGCCTTGGCTCTATCTGTCACTATTTAAAAAAAGACATCCCTGCAAAGAAAGCACTTAAAGAGGAACTGATCTCTGGAAGATACTGGCGACTGATACTAGCTAGTCACCAGAATTGCCTGTGGTCTCCTTGCTGCTGTTCTTTTCCTATTAGGGCTCTTTTTCACTTGCTTTGACTTTAAAACACCTACCGATTCGACATGCCTTTTTGATGTGTTTTTGATGCTTCCGTTATGCTTTTTTGAAGCTTTAACTTGTTCCCGATCGGCCGCCGCAGTTATACTGTGGCAGAATGGCTCCCCTGGGTGAGCCGTTGTAGCTGCACGTCGGCCCTTTAAGACTCTGTAGGAGGTGGTGCGCACGGGCGCCTGGAGCTGATGCGAGTGCCTGGCGGGCGCGATGACCGCCGGGCAACCGCGATCGCTTGTGACAGAGCGAGAACCGGGATCTGTGTGTTTAAACACACAAATCCCAGATCTCTCAGGGGAGAGGAGAGAGATTGTGTGTTCATACTAAGTATGAACACCGATCTCTCTCCTCCCCTAGTCAGTCCCATCCCCCCTACAGTTAGAACACACCCAGGGAACACAGTCAGACAGATCATCTGTTCCTAGTAATCAATTGCTGCAGCACTTAGCAGTTGTATTTCGACACCATTGTTCCTATTCTATTCATGTTTTTAGATGTTAGTATATATTATTTTGTACATTGAATAAAATTTCTATTTGTATACATTTTTTTTCTTTATTTATATTCATAATCTATTGATCATTTGGTGGTTCCCTGCCCATAATATCCCCTTGGGGCATCTCTGTTTCTGTTCCTAGTAATCAGGAACAGCGATCTGTCTCCTCCTCTAGTCAGTCCCATCCCCCCTACAGTTAGAAACCACACAAGGGAACGCATTTAACACCCTGATCGCCCCCTAGTTTAACCCCTTCCCTGCCAGTGACATTTATACAGTAATCAGTGCATTTTTATAGCACTGATCGCTGTAAAATTGTCAATGGTCCCAAAAATGTGTCAAAAGTGTACAATTTGTCCGCTGCAATATCGCAGTCCCGATAAAAATCGCAGATCACTGCCATTACTAGTAAAAAAATAATAATAATAAAAATGCCATAAATCTATCCCCTATTTTTTAGACGCTATAACTTTTCCGCAAACCAATCAATATATGTTTATTGCGATTTTTTTTACCAAAAATATGTAGAAGAATACATATTGGCCTAAACTGAGGAAAAAAATTTTTTTGAAAAAAAAATTGGGATATTTATTGTAGCAAAAAGTAAAAGATATTGTGTTTTTTCAAAATTGTCGCTCTTCTTTTGTTTATAGCGCAAAAAATAAAAACCGCAGAGGTGATCAAATACCACCAAAAGAAAGCTTTATTTGTGTGAAAAAACTGACAATTTTGTTTGGGTACGTCGCACAACCACGCAATTGTCAGTTAAAGCGACGCAGTGCTGTATCGCAAAAAATGGCCTGGTCATTGAGCAGCCAAATCTTCCGGGGCTGAAAGGGTTAATGAAGCTTGGCAATTGCCCTGTGTGTGTTGATTTTCTATTTGTTTTAAAGGGGCCAGTAGAATCCCAGCTCATTAGTATCCTTGTTCAGCAGATCCCCAGCTTATTAGTGCCCTGGTACAGCAGATCCCCAGCTTATTAGTGCCCTGGTACAGCAGATCCCCAGCTTATTAGTGCCCTGGTACAGCAGATCCCCAGCTTATTGGCACTCCCAGCTCTGTTGATCCCCCACTCAGTAGTAAACCCCAGCTCTGCCGATGCCCCACTCAGTAGTAAACCCCAGCTCTGTTGATCCCCCACTCAGTAGTAACCCTCAGCTCTGCTGATCCTCTTGTTTTCTGATCCTCCTCTCTCTCTCCGGTCCCCGCTCACCTCCTGCTATATTACTCCTATGCTGCGCACCATGTGTGCTAGTTTCTCCTGCTCTGGTCCATACCCCGCTCACCTTCCTGCTGCTCCTCGTTGCACACCAGATGTGATGTCTGCACCAGACACTTCGCTTGTTGGTTTCCCAATGCATCCTGGGATATCTCATGCCTGCAATACCTCCAAAACAAAGCAAAGCTAACTCTGAATAAAAGTCCTTCAAAAGCTTCTGATGCTGTAAGCGAGTGATTTGATAGACTTATAAAGAGGCTTTGGAGATGCTCTGAAGCACCAAGAAAGTGACTAATTTTTTTAGGTGAAGCAAAGCAAACACAATGTGTGAACAGGACTGTAAGGTAACCTCTTTATTTTGTGACAGGGGCTTTGGTATTCAGAGTGCTTTAACAAAGTGTGTTCAGTGCCATGTTTTGAAGTGTAAACAAGCCCTTACTGATTTCCCGGGCTTTGTTCTGCACTGTGTTGCTGTGTGTAGGAGGCCATCTTGGTAGAGGCAGGGCTTTGCTTTCTTTTCATGTCATGTCCAGCAAGAAGAAAAGTGAGTAAAACAGTAGTGACATCTCCAAATCTTACTCCAAATCTTGTGAGACGAGCAGTCAAGGCAGTAGTGCCTTAGATCTCACACTTAGTCATTGTAAACGATCACCTTGTTAAACAACCCATTCAGTTTAAAAGAGAACCGAATGGCAAAACATTTTTGTATAGATACAAAAAAATGTAAATACCCTTTTTCCCTTTTTTATAAGTGATCACATTCCCTCTGTTCTCAGCTGCATAAAAGCTCGGGGGAGGACAAGCAGCAGCACACTGAGCTTCCCAGTAAATGGCTGTGCAGCGGGCGCGTGTCAGGACATGTCTGATCATTGGAGGAGACTACACTGCGTTCCCAGCATAGCTAGAGAACTGACCACGGTGTGCTCTCCTGCTTAGTGTCAGTTTTTAATAGGAAAGCAGAGGGACTGGCAGGAACACCAGGGATTTCACATAAAGGGAGCAATACAAAGAGAACAGGAGACTTTCTTATACAAGTACATGGTACAGCAGGCACTGTACCATGTACTCTGTTCATTTATAACTCTGTTCATTTATAACTGAGGCATGTCCTCAATGTCCTTTTCTGCCAAAGGTGGAACATCAGAGATCTGTATAGACCCCTGATATCTCACCAAAGACCCACAACGAGGCGCCTAAAAAACTGTAAAAAATACATAAAATAATAAAAAAATAAAATAAAAAAAAAAAAAGGTAAAAAAAAATTAAAAAACTACTGACACCAGTGGCGGAACTACCAGGGTCACAAAGGTTGCAGTTGCAACCGGACCCTGGTGCTCCACCACTGGGCTTGGAGGGAAGGGCCCTGGCCAGGGGGACCTTTTGTGCTTTCTTACACCAGGGCCCTGAAGGTTCTAGTTACGCCACTGGCATGCAGTAATGCACATTTGAGATGTACATTACTGCATAATTATAAGTGTGATAGGGCTTTAAATTTCTGCCCAGCTCCAAGAAAAGAGCAATTTGCATTTTGGACCTAAAGTGCATTCTTTGATGAGCTCCAGAGTCTTGCCTTCTGCGCAGTGGGAGTGCAATAATAGGTAGATGGGTTCAAGTCAATAACTTACCAGGTGTCTTCATAGGCAGACAAATAAGTGACTTATTTTTGTGTGACGGTCCAGTGCTGGTGTTGGTGAGGAGGCACATCCAGTCGGCTTGGCATCCATTTGTTATCCACATTTTGCTGCCGTTAATAATGTAATCATCACCCTTTTTCACTGCCGTGGTCTTAATACCTGGAGATATGAGAAAGGAACAGTTAGAAAGGTTTCTTGCCTCCCTATAGGCTGATGTTCATATCAATTATCAAATCTCATTGAAGCTGGATATACAACCAGCGGGTTGAACGGGAAAAATAAAAAACAGACACACAAGCTAGGTGGATGCAGGAATCCCCCCCACTGGGACACTGAATTCTGACAAAGAGCACTCTTTGCTATCAGAATACACTCATCAGAGCTCCAGTTGATTGGCTGCAGCCGCTGATCGAAAATGGTTTTCCAGCAGGTCTATTCAACAGAAGTTCTAATGATTGGCTTCTGTCGAACAGGGGGCACTACACCATAGCTCCCAACTGTCACTGATTTGGAGCAATGTCCCTCTGTCCCTCTTTCCTCCTCATTTGTCCCTCATTTTGGTCTGATCTATATAGTTGTATATAAAATGCACTTTTTATGTTTAAAAAGTGTTTCCCAGTGCTAAACCTTTCATCCAATTTCTAAATTGCTGCATTTGTACATTTTAAAAGCCTATAAAGGAATAGTAGTGGTAAAAAAAGTCCTCGTGGATTTAATTAACCTTTTTTTTGGTTAATTCTCCTTTAAGGGGGTGTGGCAGGGGGCGTGTCCTATGCCTACATACATTTGTTAGTAGGTGTCCCTCATTCCCATCTCAAAATGTTGGGAGGTATGCTACACACAGATCGAAATTCACTCATTCCCTGCTGAACTGGAAACATTTTGATTTGTGTGCTATAGCAAAAGTAATCTGAGTGGCTAACAAGCTGCTGGATTACTTTTACAGAAGGAGGAAGGGGGTCCCTTTCCCCTCCCGCTGCCACCGCCTTTACCGGGCTCTCCAGTGCGATCGGAGAGCCCGGTAAGGATGAGACCTGCAACATCTGGCTCTGGGCACACAGTGAGAGGAACTGATGATGTTCCTCCCACTGTGTGATGTCAGAAACAGGAAGTGACAAGGATTTCATCACTTCCTATTTCTGTTCTTTGTTTACCTGCCTATTATCGGCCAGTAAAGCAACAGATCAGACCAATCTGTGTTTGATTGGCTGCACTGGAGGCCAGAGGAGAGATCTGGGATCTAACAGACCCCAGATCTCTCCATAAAGAGGACCTTTCACACCCCATGCTTTTACAAGGGATGTTGTTCATTCTTTGTAATAGCAATAAAGTTGATAATAAAAAGTAAAAAAGTTACAGTGCTAAAAAAAAAAAGTAAATAAAAATAAAAAACAAATAGTAAAAAAAAAAGATTTAAAGCGCCCCCGTTCCCCTGTACTCACGCAAAAATGCAAGAGCGCATGTAGGTCTCACATGTATGTAAAAGCCATTTGCACCACACGTGAGGTATCACAACAAACGTCAGAGTGAGAGCAATCATTTTAGTGCCAGACCTCCTGTGACACTCAACTGGTAACCTGTAAAGGCTTTTAAAGCGTTGCCGGTGGAGATTTTTAAATACCGTAATTTAGCGCCATTCCACGGGTGGACACAATTTTAAAGCATGACATGTTTGGTATCTATGCAGTTCAAAAAGAAATGGCAGCACACCACGACTGGTCCTGAGTCCTTTAAATGTCTCCAAACGTGACACAAAAAGGACACCGAAGGCTGCTAATGGTTGACGCGTTTTACACAAATACTGTGTGTAATCATAAGGTTATTGGGTACATTTAGAGATATTTAAAAAAAAGGACTCAGGACCAGCCAGGGTGTGCAGCCATTTCTTCTTGAATTGCATATTTTACGAAGGTGGACCCATGTGTGGAGTCTATCAGGCAAATCCATCTCACCTGGAGCGGCGCATCTTCCATTTTCTATCTTTGGTATCCATGTAGTCGGCGTAACATCCACTTTTTTATTGTCCCAAACAATTGGGTAATATATTGTGTTTTTGTGTATTAAAATTCATAAAAGTGTATTTTTTCCCAAAAATGTGTGTTTGCAAAAACCGCTGCGCAAATATCGTGTGACATAAAAATATGCAACGCCTCTCATATTATTCTCTAGGGCCTCTGCTTAAAGCGGACCTTCAGTCGTTTTTTCAACTTTCCATCTATTAAATCTTCTGCCCTTGTTGTTTTAACTTTGGATAGTAAATAGTAATTTTTTTTTCTGCCAGTAAAAAGCCTAGGCTTATGACATCATGCACAACTACTGTGCCTCTATCCTTGTCCAGATGTACTACCGGTGGCAACCTACCTCCAATAAGACCTGGTCCACTATGGAGTTTTCCCTTCTAGATGTATATTGACCAATCACAGGCCTTCCTCATCTACTGAGGAAGGCCTGTGATTGGCCGATATGCGCCTAGAAGGGAAGTGCTGATAGTCACGTCCAGCCAGGCACTGTGTATGTGGACACGTTGGTGCTACTCTGGAGCTTTATATGTGATTTTAAAAGTTTTTATCTTGTAAGTGCAACTTGTCTGTTTGGGGGCTTTGAATAAATTTGTATACGGAGAACACTATGGTCTCTATACTTTTTATTTACATGTCCTGAACTCATGGAATCTTGAGCCAAGCTGGGAGGTGATTTGTTTATTTGGCTATTAATGAGCTGAGTTGCCATTAAGAAAAGAGCCATCTGGATTACCCACCATTGATTGGGAAGAGGAAGTGAGAGCAAAGAGCTCGTGGGGAGATCCACATATGAGTTTTGACTCATCTGGGAGGTGAGCGCGCATTTCTACTGGTGGTGGTGTGCACTGCTTTTGAGGACAAACAATCACTGTGGTAGAACTGTGTGAATACACTGATCACAAGAAGAGTTTTTCATGTTTTATTTCTTCATTTTTTCATTTTATAGACTATTCATTTATATGTAGGATTTATTTATTTTAGAGATTTGCACTTTATATTTATATATATTTTTACAGATAGCGCTACATTTATTCATTTACTGTTATTCTTACCTGCTCTGTGCAGTTGGTTTTGCACAGAGCAGCCCCGATCCTTCTCTTCTCGGGTCCCTCTTCGCTGCTCCTGGCTCCTCCTTCCTGTTGAGTGCCCCCACAGCCAGCAGCTTTCTATGGGGGCACCTGAGTCGAGTCACAGCTCCCTGTGTCCATTCAGACAAGGCGCCCCGACCCGGCCCAACCCCCCCCCCCCCCCTCTCCTGATTAGCTAGCTGACTTTGACAGCAGTGGGAGCCAATGGTGCGGCTGCTGTGTCTCAGCCAATCAGGAGGGAGAATCCCTGACGGCTGAGACAATCGTGGACATCGCTGGATAGAGAGGGGGCTCAGGTAAATATTAGGGGGGCTGCTGCACACAGAAGGCTTTTTATCTTAATGCATAGAATGCATTAGGATAAAAAACCTTCTGACTTTACAACTCCTTTAACTGCTTGCGGACCATCCACTGTACATTTACTGTAGCAGGGCAGCTGCTCTGTGCCAGATCACATACCTAGTATGTGATCTGACAATTTTCGGGTCTGGGGCGCGGGCACGCGCCGCCGGTGACCCACTACCACTGTGATTATACAAAGCTGGAGCCCATCGCCAGGTACCGTGGACTCAATGTCTGCCGGCGCCTGCTGATTACACAGTACAGAGACAGAACAGCAATCTGTCTATATAAACAAGGCAGATTGTCGTACTGTCAGAGGGGAAGGTATTGATCCTGTGTTTCTGCTAAACAGGAACTCGGATCTTTGCCCTCCCCTAGTCAAAGCACCTCCTACACAGTGAGTAAGCACAACTTACATTTAACCCTTTGATTGCCCCTGATGTTAACCCCCTCCCTGCCAGTGTCTTTAGTTCAAAACCCAGACTGTTCGGGTGAATCCCAGACAGGTGGCAACCCTAATCACTCTATTGGTGTCACTGGTCCCCAAAAAGTGTCACTTATTGTCTGATATGTCCGCCACAATGTCGCAGTCCCGCTATAAGTCGCTGATCGAAGCCATTACTAGTGAAAAAAAAAATTCCATAAATCTATCCCATAGTTTCTGTAGACACTATAACTTTTGCGCTAATCAATCAATATACGCTTATTGGGATTTTTGTTACCAAAAATATGTAGCAGAATACATATTGGCTTAAATTGATGAAGAAATTTGATTTTTTTCCCCCATTTTTTTATTGGGCATGTTTTATAGCAGAAAGTAAAAAATATTGTTTTGTTTTTTTTTCTAAATTGTCGTTTTTTTTGTTTATAGCGCAAAAAATAAAAAACGCATGTTATGTAAACAAGGCAGGTTGTTGTTCTGTCAGACAGGAAGGTATTGATCCAGTGTTTCTGCTAAGCAGGAACATCGATCTTTACCTTCCCCTAGTCAAAGCACCTCCTCCACAGTGAGTAAGCACAAAGGCATAAAATTTACCCTTTTTACCCCCGATGTTAACCCCTTCCCTGCCAATGTCATTAGTATAGTGACAGTGCATATTTTTTTAGCACTGATCACTGTACTGGTTCCCAAAAAAGTGTCAAAAAAGTCCCCTTTTTTCATTTTGTACATGTGCAGGATAGGGGTCACTGCTCTCAATTTTAAGCCTGGTTAGCACTTATTTACCCATGTACTAAACACAAAGCACTTTTTAAGGACTTCTAAGAGCCTCTATGCCCAGAGCCTAAAGGGATATTCCTCAGTTTTAATGTCCAATTTGTCCGCTGCAATATTGTAGTCCCGCTATAAGTCGCTGATTGCCATCATTACTAGTGAAAAAAAATTAAATCAAAGCTTGTACACGCTATAACTTTTGCGCAAACCAATCAATATACGCTTATTGGGATTTTTTTTACCAAAAATATGTAGCGGAATACATATTGGCCTAAATTAATGAAGAAATTATATCTCACATTTTTTTTTATGTTTTATAGCACAAAGTAAAATATATTGTTTTTTTTCTTCAAAATTGTTGTTCTTTTTTTGTTTATAGCGCAAAAAATAAAAACCGCAGGGGTGATCAAATACCACCAAAAGTAAGCTCTATTTGTGACATGAAAAGGCTTTTTACGGCAAAAGGATAAGTTCACCTTAAAGAAAAAAAAGAATGCACATGTTTTTGCAGGTAAAAAAATGTGCATTTGTTTTTTGTTTTTTTAACTTGGAGCCTGGAAAGCATTGGACCCGTGATCAGCAGATTGCAGGTGCCATGCATGACTCCTGCAGACTTCTCAGTGTATCTGTCTGTTCGTACCTCATACGGGCAGACAGATACACATTGACAGATAGAATGAATGAACTACCAGAGCAATCAACAGCGCCATAGTAGTTGATTGAAACTACAAGCTGAGAGCCGCAAAGGCTGTACTGTAGTTTCCCATTCACAGAGGACTATCAATGAATGACGTGGCCAGGCAGGCTGAGCCCCGCAGCTGCTGGAACATGTGACATGTTCCAAAAGGTGAACTAATTCTTTAAAGCAGTGAATGCATCAAGGTGAAAAACCTTTTACCATTACAATCAATTTAACTAGTTCCTGTGAAGACTGGAAGTTCAGGAAAGCAGCACAGAGAGCAGGAGCTAGCAGCACTGAAAGTTGTAAATTGCAAGTGCTGGGGTAAGAATTTGAACAAATAGTTTCATGGGGAATATTCATTTAATTGTGCAATAAACGAAAAAACACTGAGGGTTTCATACTATTTTAAATAGATTTATCCCATTTCAAGAGATTGTCCATCTCCTTTACCTTAATTCGGATATTAGGTGCAAGATATCGACCCCAGCACCTAGGTCCTAAACAGCTGGACTCCCACCATGCAGTGGGGTAAACCATCAGGAAACTACATCAACACGTTTCATCTTGACACCACATGCTTCATCAGGATATGCATTCCTCATGTGCTGAACATTCATTTAAACTGGCGAGATTAACCCAGTCTTATCCACAATTGGAAATCCTCTTAAAGGGACAAAAACACGGCACATCCTTCTATTTGTTTTTCCATATGTTTTGGATAGGCGCAAAGAAGTGAAAAATAAAGAGGGAGATCGCATGACGGCAGTCTCTTTGTTCGTGAGGAATTACTAGTACCACGTCCTCTATTATACAGACACTGAAAAAAACAAATCCCTAACAAGAAAAACTACATAGGATTTTAAAGGTACCAGACCATGATTATAAAAAGAATCTGTATATTGGGAACCAGCCCTTCTGTCAGGTCCCTTGCAGTCCAAGGGACTAGGAATACCCCGTGGAGTTTGTGGACCCAACGGCTGACTGCTGAGGGTTGAGGGACGCAGCCACACAGGGTCGCAGCCATGGTCCTGGACAGGGAGTTAGGGCGTAAGATTCCCCAGGGAGTGGGGTCTAAGCGCCAGCAGGTTTTCACCAGAGCTTCTGATGGTAAGGATGGACTACTCTGCAGCTGACTCCAGGTCGCGGCCCCTAGAGTCCCCTAGCTCACACTCACGGCTGGCTCTGGAGGATGGAGAGGAAACAGCAGCACAGGGCAATGAGGAATGGTTGGTAGGCAGGCCAAGGTCAGGGCGACAAGCAGACAGGGATGGTCAAGACAAGCAAAAGGTTGGGATAACAGGCAGGCAGGGATGATCAGGAGAAAGCCAAGTCCGTACACGGAACAAACAAAAAGAGCACACGGCACAAATGACACAGGACACAAACAAATTGCCGATCAACACAAATGTTGATCGGCAAGGCTTGGCTTGCAGTGCACAGGTCAATATAATGTTTCCTGTTCGAGTCTGGGGTGGAGCCATGCTTGAGGGATGATTAAGCACACAGGTGAACAGCAATCGGTCTCTAAGCTGAACGCAACAGAGAGACAGACATGAACATTACTGCAGATTCATGACACCCTCTTTTCTTCTCTTTCTTTCTGCTTTTGAGTAAGGTTTTTGTATTGCGTAATTTTTTTCTGTTCCTTCTTTAGGGAATGTGTATCTTTTCTTTAGCAACATCTTTTGAGGTTCCAATTTCTAGCAAAAATTGGGTCGTCCTTGTTATCAGTGGTCACAGTCCTGCATATTGTGTACAAGCTGCACATGGTTTGAGCATCTATTGCAGGTAATATTTAATGTTTATGAATATATGTAAGCAGAGGTTGTCATTCAATATTGTTCTATATGAGCCTGCTTGTTGCTCAGTTTGTTTTGTTTGTTTACAATCTTAGATATTTATGCCAGTTCACCCTCAGGAACCGGGCTTTGTCTCGCAAAACTGGTTGGAGAAGTTTTTATGAATGATTCCCCTACGGACACCTAGGGTTGCTATTATTTCTAATTACTGGCAAAATATGTAACTGCAGCTCATGTAATTTGTTTTTTTTTTGTGTCAAGTTTCATCATTTTAACAATATTTTTAAGATTTTCAAAAATAAATGTGATTTTTGTTATAATCATGGTGTGGTACCTTCAAAAACCTATGTAGTTTTTTTTGTTTGGGATTAGTTTTTTTCAGTATATGTTTTGGATACCTTGATGTTTGGGGTTTGGCACCTTTCGGGGGGAGGGGGGAACGGGTACCTATTTTTGACAGGTATTGTTCCCCACTTCCGAAGATGGCTCAGAAGTTTGGCCCCCCCTCCTCCTTCCTCCGCTGCTAGGCCAATTGGAAAGCACAGCGCGCTTCGCGCAAGTGCAGTAAGGAACCGGCTGTGAAGACGAAAGGCTTTACTGCCAGGTCCCTTACCAGAAATGGCGGCGGCTGCACCCGACAGCTGATCCGAAGATTGGCTGGGGTGCCGACATTGCGGGCTCCCTGGACAGGTAAGTGTCCATATATTAAAAGTCAGCAGCTCTTTAAGGTCCTGATTTAGACCTTGTGGTGCTATGGTAGCACATGTATATATCCAGAAGCATCCTTCTACGGAGAGAAAAAATGTGTGCATTGTGGGCAAGGAAGGGATAAATGCAAAGCAGCTTCATCCCTTAGATATTCGAAAAAAACTAGTGGAAAAAATTGAAATTGGATTTTATAGGAGCAAGCCTCTTAATCCATCTAGACGTTTTGTCACGAGGCATATATCCTTACTCTTTGGGGTTGACACTTTCCACGTGGGTTTGAAGAAGTTTTTAACTTGTACTTGCTTTGGGTGCAACTATTGTATATGTTATCATTGATTGTTGAACCTTACATTACATTTTTGTGTACACTTTATTAGTACCCTTCGCACATACTTCCCGATGAAGTCAGGATGGCGAAACATGTAGAAGACTATGTGTAAAGGATCATATTCAACGTTTCAACTTTATGCCTATATACGCCTCATGATGATACATCAAGATGCATTAAATTCTGTACACAGTACATTTTTCACTACATCTATACCACTGTTTTATGGGTTTTTAATGTGAACTGCAATAAAATTGTAATATTTTAACTGATGACTGGTTCTTTGATGGCTTTGCACCTAAAAAATCCCATTCCAAATGTTTTCATGAGTTTTTTCTACAGAGAGAATTTGATCAAAGTCACCTATTCTAGAGCTAGTATGCAGCTGAAAAAAATTGCTTTTTTTTGCATTTCAGGGAGTAATTTAAAGAAATGTGTTGCCACTTGAATTATGGAGCTACATGTAATATTCTCTCTTAAAGCCGACTTCCACGCATTTCTGCATGGACAACAACATTTGGGCCAATTTTTAATTTTTTTTACTCTGTGTGCATTGTTGCCATGGGGTCCCTTTTAATCCGTCACTTCCCGGCCGGGGCGATTTACGTCATATCCCGTGCCGCCTGTGCTCCTGGCAGATGTGTGCCATCGTTTCCCAGGAGTCAGTGGGCAGCTCCGAAGGATAGCATTGCATTGTTTCAAAGCAGGAAATGATGCGACCAAAGGTGGATCACACTGTCAGCGCTACGTCCGGCTTACAATGCACAAGATCTGGAGGTGCATGCTGGGTAGCCAGCATGCACCTTATCCGGGAAGAGAGTCCTAGTGGGCTTTACATGTCCACAATCAAGATCAAATCGCTCAGAAAGACAAAAATAAGGTAAGTAAATTATAAAATTATAAAAAAAATTTACTGGGAACAGGATTAAAATATATACATGCGTTAATGTATATTATCACATACAAGCAGAGGGGATGCCGAAAAAAAATTAAAATAAAATATCTGGGTGAAACTCCGCTTTAAATGCTCATCCATGAAGGTGTTAACCTCCTCTTGTACACTTTCCTATATAAATTAACTTACAGGAACAAATCAGCTGTCAAATGATTTTACATGGCTGACAATTCAAGAACGTATGGCTTTGCTGTTATTACAACATATATATTTGATGTACATCATCTAATCCTACATTCTGCAACTGAACAAAAACCCTCTGGATTATCCTCTCGTCAATTTGCATGTAAATTACTTTCAAATGTACAGCAGAGACTGGCACAGTGAATGACAGGGCTTAATTAAAATATGTTTCTACCTGGCACTCCAAACCCACTCCTTATTAATGATGAATTGTGACACTTAATAAAAAAAAAATCAACTTATTCACAGCAAATGTCTTTTTAAAAGCTCCTTCAAATGATATTTAATGTTGGCGTGTGCTTTACGGATGACTAACTATTATCAGAGATTCAGGATCTTGGCAATAAATGGCCACTAGGGAACCCAAATTACCTGCAAATGTTCAATCCCTCAGAAACTGGTGAAGATATTGGGACCAAGCTGACGTAATTCTAAAAAAACAATGCTAAATTAACTTGTTCTTTGAGAGAAGATTGGTCACATCTGTAACATACTTAAGATGGTAGATGGCAGTGGATTCCTACCATCCTATAATGTGGAGATAGTGTAAGTTGTCTGGTCATGGAATGAAAGATGGAAACAAGAAAGACCAACATTTAAGACACCACATCCCATACAAAAATTAGTAAGGAAGAAGGGGCTTTAGGCATAGAGCCTTGGGACTTTAAAGGTGTCAGTGTTCAAAAAATATTTGTTTAAACCGTGTTAGGGTAAAAGAGAAATTTTATTACAACAACTAATTGTAATAAAATTTCTCTTTTACCCTAACATGGTTTAAACAAATATTTTTTTTAACACTGACACCTTTAAAGTCCCAAGGCTCTATGCCTAAAGCCCCTTCTTCCTGTCTGGTCATGGAGTTAGGTGCTTCTGCACACAAGGGTTTCCATGTTTGTCTTGGGCTATGGTAGAAATGGGTGAATCTAGCAGTGAAGCATATCAAAGTCCAGATTCAAGTTTATGCAGATGTAAACGCTATACATAAAACCAACGCGTTTGAAGGTCTAAGCCCTGTCCTCCTTATCAGGGCTGGTAAGCATGTAAACAGGTTTGTGGACTTATGAGTGAATAAGTTCTTAGGTATAGTGTTGGTAGGCACAAGCTTGCCAGCAGCTAGTTGTAGTAGCCTACCAAACGCTGTCCCAATCAACAATGTCCCATATTTATTACTTTATATGTAGCCTGGCTGCATTACAGTAATAAATCTAGAGGGTCTCATTGGCCTTTAATCTGGAAATATGGGCAAAATCAGAAATTACATATATGGATGCAGTCTGTAAACACAGCAGATTTTGGTTTTCTGAGTCCCCCCTGTAACAGTGTCATATGTTGTCCTAAATAAATATTTGTAAAACAAGCATTCCTAAAACGCCCCCCCCCCCCCCCCCAGGATGTAATACAGACCGCTCAGGCTGTAATATTCTTTACATTATAGGAGTATTCTTGAGTCCTTTTTTGAATGTCTATGCTGTATGTATTTAATAACCGTTGTTTCCAAACTCCATTTTACAACAGTTAATATGTTGGGACCTCTGAGTTTCTTATTATTCAACCTTTTATTTTTGAGAAACCGGCCCTGTACCGAGGCTTGGTTATGTGCCAGCGAAATATCAGATAGTGTGAAAAAAGTGCAGTGCTACAACTACATATGTACTCCAGGAATGAACTGGGTAATGGGTGAACATGCACAACAATCAATTGTGCAATAACGTGTCAAATGAAGACATACACTAATCAATAAATTCAGTGCTAGTATATGGTACCTCTATCCAATGGCACCTTAGAGATCAAGTGATTTAGTACCAACCAAGTATGAAAAAATCCAATATATGTGTAAACAATATACCAGTGAATTATTTGTGAATAATTAAACCAGCCTCAACGCATATTATCACAATATAAAGTCCATCAATGATGAATGTCATGATGAACTCTTCCACATGAGTATCAAATAAATCCCAAAAGCACAGATGGTGATGTTCTCGCACTCTTAAAACACCCAGGACCGTGCTTCCACCCCTGAGGGAGAGGGGTAGGTACTCTTACCATAGGGCGTGGATGCACATGCCAGCGGCGGTGAGTCAAACGAGCATACAGTATATGGACAACCATGTCCCAGCTCACGATCTCCAAAGATGGAAAGGTACAGACACACGCTCTCAGCGATGGGATGAACAGACCAAACAAAAGAATTCATAAAATTGGCGCAATGTGCATAGCTTCAGCAGACAAAGACCCATCTTTGTCTGCTGAAGCTATGCACATCGCGCCAATTTTATGAATTCTTTTGTGATCACATTTTAATGTACACATCTTGAATGATGAATGCAGCCCCCCCCCATTGCCATGAATGCAGCACCCCCATTGCCATGAATTCAGAACCCCCATCGCCATAAATGCAGACTCACCATTGCCATCAGTGCAGCCTGATCCATGCCCATCTGCAGCCTCGGATATGACAGGGAGGGGGGCGGGACGAGCGCCAACAGATTACATACAGGAGAAACTCCTGTTTTCTTGGCGGCCTCTTTATTACAAAGTCCCACCTCCTATATTGGACAGAACAGTCGTTCTGTCCATCATCCAATGGCAGGGCAGGAGACAGGACTTCCTATTACAGAGGCCGCCGTGTAAACAGGAAATTCCCCTGTATGTACGGCACTTGTCTCACCCCCTTCCTGTCCTCTCCAAGGCAGCCAGAATATATATCTTTTGTGGCCCGGCGCTCGGAGATTCGTTGCAGGCCACAAAAGATCTATATGTCCAAATTACCAGGTGGGCCAATCGAAACCGAACGCAGGCCGCAATTGGCCCGCGGGCCGGACTTTGGACATGCCTGTTATACACTATGTGGGCGTTTTTTATTCTTTTTCTTTGAGCCTTGTGCCACAGTGTGGGTTGATGGCCTTGCAGTAGAAAAAGAAGTGCACCAGTGATATCCACCTATTTTTTGGTTATGCCTTACATGACTTCTCTTTAATTAGGGGGTCATGTCCATCTGGTAACCACTTTGGGTGAAGGATGCAGATACATTTTGTCACCATTTGGAGAAGCCGTCTTCTTTCGTCACATTTAAGGATTGCTGTTTTCACTTTGTTGGGGACTTTAAGACCCCTTTCACACCGAGGGCATTTTGCAGGCGCTATAGCGGTAAAATAGCGCCTGCAATCCGCCCTCGAACAGCTGCAGAATTGTCTCCAGTGTGAAAGGCTGAGGGCTTTCACACCAGAGTGCTGCGCTGGCAGGACGTCAGGAAAAGTTCTGCCAGCAGCTTCTTTGGAGCGGTGAAGGAGCAGTGTGTTTACCGCTCCTCCACCGCTGCCCCCCTAATTGAAATCAATGGGGGAGCGCTGGGATACAGCTGGCAAAACCCCACTATTGCGGCGTATTGCCGGCGGTTTTAACCCTTTCTCGGCCGCTAGCGGGGGTAAAAGCGCCCCGCTAGCGGCCGAAATGCGCCGCTAATCCGACGGTATGGGCGGCTCGGTGTGAAAGGGCTATTACATTGAAACATAGAAAAATGACGGCAGAAAAAGACTGAGTAGTCCATCGAGTCTGCCCATTTTGTTTTTTCATTTTTTCATTAACCTCATTGTCTGACTATAGATTTATGTTTATCCCAAGCATGTTTGAAGCCGTTTAGTGTTGACTGTCTCACTACCTCTATTGGTAGTTTATTCCAATCATTAACCAAAAAAAGTTAATTTTGACCTCAAACTAACTCAAGTTAGTTTGAGGTCATGTTCCCGTGTTCTTGATTTTAGTTTCATATTGAAAAGACCACCTTTCCCACTTTTTAGGAGTAATCTTATAAATACAAACTTTTTTAGATATACAGTATCTCACAAAAGTCAGTACACCCCTCACATTTTTGTAAGTATTTTATTCTATCTTTTCATGTGACAACACTGAAGAAATTACACTTTGCTACAATGTAAAGTAGTGAGTGTACAGCGTGTACATTTGCTGTCCCCTCAAAATAACTCAACACACAGCCATTAATGTCTAAACCGCTGGCAAACAAAAGTGAGTACACCCCTAAGTGAAAATGTGCAAATTGGGCCTAAAGTGTCAATATTTTGTGTGGCCACCATTATTTTCCAGCACTGCCTTAACCCTCTTGGGCATGGAGTTCACCAGAGCTTCACAGGTTGCCACTGGAGTCCTCTTCCACTCCTCCATGACGAAATCACAGAGCTGGTGGATTTTAGAGACCTTAAGCTCCTCCACCTTTCGTTTGAGAATGCCCCACAGATGCTCAATAGGGTTTAGGTCTGGAGACATGCTTGGCCAGTCCATCACCTTTACCTCCAACTTCTTTAGCAAAGCGGTGGTCGTCTTGGAGGTGTGTTTGGGGTCGTTATCATGTTGGAATACTGCCCTGCGGCCCAGTCTCCAAAGAGAGGGGATCATGCTCTGTTTCGGTATGTCACAGTACATGTTGGCATTCATAGTTCCCTCAATGAACTGTAGCTCCCCACTGCCAGCAGCACTCACGCAGCCCCAGACCATCACACTCCCACATTTATTAATTCTTAACTTTGTTTATACCTTTTTGTATTGGCTGTATATGTAGGGCAACACTTTGAATTTATATCTTTGTATGTAGGGTACTATCTGTTATTGTATTTGCAGCCGATTTCTCTTTTATTTGTTTCTTTATATTATTACTGTGTAATATTCATCTTCAGTCTGGAGTGGTTATTCATCACAACACCCTACATTTATACAGGGCCGGTCCCAGGCGGGTGCACGGGGTGCAGTGCACCCAGGCGCCAGAGAGGTGGGGGCGCTGAAGCGCCAGAGTGCTCCCCTCCCTCCTCCTCCTCCCCTCCATGTCCAGAAGTAGCTCTGTCCGCAGCAGCTCACCGCCGCGGAGCGGCCGCGCCGCTGTGCTTTACATTGCTAGAGCCTGTCCCCCCTCCCTCCTCCTCCTGTCAGAGGAGAGCAGCCGCCGGAGATCGGAGCGGCTGGTCTCTGTGTTGAGAGAGACCAGCCGCGCAGTGACTTCGCTGGGGGGAGGGGGGGCGGCCCGTGCCTGCAGCCTGACACAGGTTCTCTCTCTCCTCCTCTGTCTCTCACTCCCGCCTAAGCTGCTGCCTGTCTCGATCTTTTCTTCACCCGGGCGGCGCGGCTGCACACTGTCCTCTCTAGCTGCCGCCCGGGTGTTAATGTGTCTGTCTGTACTGACAGAGGGAGGATTGTCCCTGGGGCGGTCTGTACTAATGGGGGGGGTTGTCCTGGGGGGGCGGTCTGTACTAATGGGGGGTTGTCCTGGGGGGTCTGTACTAATGGGGGGTTGTCCTGGGGGGTCTGTACTAATGGGGGGGTTGTCCTGGGGGGTCTGTACTAATGGGGGGGTTGTCCTGGGGGGGCGGTCTGTACTAATGGGGGGGTTGTCCTGGGGGGGCGGTCTGTACTAATGGGGGGGTTGTCCTGGGGGGGGCGGTCTGTACTAATGGGGGGTTGTCCTGGGGGGGTCTGTACTAATGGGGGGTTGTCCTGGGGGTCTGTACTAATGGGGGGTTGTCCTGGGGGTCTGTACTAATGGGGGGTTGTCCTGGGGGTCTGTACTAATGGGGGGTTGTCCTGGGGGGTCTGTACTAATGGGGGGGTTGTCCTGGGGGGTCTGTACTAATGGGGGGGTTGTCCTGGGGGGGCGGTCTGTACTAATGGGGGGGTTGTCCTGGGGGGGGCGGTCTGTACTAATGGGGGGGTTGTCCTGGGGGGGGGCGGTCTGTACTAATGGGGGGTTGTCCTGGGGGGTCTGTACTAATGGGGGGTTGTCCTGGGGGTCTGTACTAATGGGGGGTTGTCCTGGGGGTCTGTACTAATGGGGGGTTGTCCTGGGGGTCTGTACTAATGGGGGATTGTCCTGGGGGTCTGTACTAATGGGGGGGTTGTCCTGGGGGGTCTGTACTAATGGAGGGGGAGTTGTCTTGGGGGGTCTGTACTAATGGAGGGGGGATTTGTCCTGGGGGTCTCTACTAATGGAGGGATTTGTCCTGGGGGTCTGTACTAATGGAGGGGGAGTTGTCTTGGGGGGTCTGTACTAATGGAGGGGGGGTTTGTCCTGGGGGGTCTGTACTAATGGAGGGGGGTTGTCCTGGGAGGGTCTGTACTAATGGAGGGGGGTTGTTCTGGGGGGTCTGTACTAATGGAGGAGTGGTGTTTGTCCAGGGGGTCTGTACTAATGGAGGGGGGGGTGTGTCCTGGGGGGGTCTGTACTAATGGAGGGGGTTTGTCCTGGGGGGTCTGTACTAATGAAGGGGGGATTTGTCCTGTGGGGGTCTGTACTAGTGGAGGGGGGGTTCTCCTGGGGGGTCTGTATTAATGGAGGGGGTTTGTCCTGGGGGGGTCTGTACTAATGGAGGGGGGGTTTGTCCTGGGGGAGTCTGTACTAATGAAGGGGGGATTTGTCCTGGGGGTCTGTACTAATGGATGGGGGTTGTCCTGGGGGGTCTGTACTAATGAAGGGGGGCTTTGTCCTGGGGGGATCTGTACTAATGGAGGGGGGGTTGTCCTGGTGGGGGTCTACTAATGGAGGGGGGGTGGTTTGTCCTGTAGGGGTCTATACTGATGAAGGAGGGTCTGTACTGAGAGAGGGGTTTATACTTAGTGGGGGTCTGCACTAACGAAGGGGGGTCTATACTTAGTGGAGGGAGGTCTGTACTGAGGGGCGACTAAAGTTGGTGGAAGGAGGGTGACACCATGTTATACCGCACCTGGTGACACCAACCCTAGTGACGTCACTGCAGCTGCAGGCTCTTCTTTCGCCCCTTCCCCTCCCTCTCCCTCTCCTCCGCACGTGCACTGCTATACTAGTGAGCGGCGCTGGCCAGCACAGCCTCCCACCATGTTTCTTCCCCCGCCTTCATATCAGCCAGGGAAAAATAGAATAGAAAAAGGAGAAGAGGATTGTGGGACATGTAGTCCCGAGGACTGGCAGCCCCACTGTAACACGGAAACTGCAGCCCACACAGCAGGCTCAGCTGAATGGGAGAGAGAGAGATACAGGAGCCTGGGAAAGCTTTCAGGGAAGTGCACCCAGGACTCCAGAGGGAGAGGGCAGCGCTGAGGGAACACCATCAGAGAGGAAACCCGGCTGCCCTGCGCCACCAGAGGGAAAGCCACACAGCCTGGTGCCATCCCTGGCGGAGAAAGGAATGGAGTCATTGCCAGAATACAGATCTGGGTGCTACCAAGCGGAGTCACCACGGGCAATTCAGAGTGAGCTTACTCCTGATCAGAGGAACCATCGCTGGGTCAGGTGAGAGGGCCAATCGGCCATTATCTACTAATGTCCATAGGAACTGCATTCTCCTGTATTATATCTGCAGTCTCTGACCTTCTCTTGTATCATGTCTGCAGTCTCTGATCATCTCCTGTACTATGTCTGCAGTCTCTAATCATCTCCTGTACTATGTCTGCAGTCTCTAATCATCTCTTGTATCATGTCTGCAATCTCTGACCAGCTTCTGTACCATGTCTGCAGTGTCTGACTGTCTCTTGTATCATGTCTGCAGTCTCTGACCATCTATTCTATCTTGTCTGTAGTCTCCGACCATCTCCTGTATTATGTTTGCAGTTTCTGACCATCTCTTGTATCATGTCTGCAGTCTCTGATCGTCTCCTGTACTATGTCTACAGTGTCTGATCATCTCCTGTACCATGTCTGCAGTCTCTGACTGTCTCTTGTATCATGTCTACAGTCTCTGACTGTCTCTTGTATCATGTCTGCAGTCTCTGATCATCTCCTGTACTATGTCTGCAGTCTCTGACCATCTCTTGTATCATGTCTGCAATCTCTGACCAGCTTCTGTACCATGTCTGCAGTGTCTGACTGTCTCTTGTATCATGTCTGCAGTCTCTGACCATCTATTCTATCTTGTCTGTAGTCTCCGACCATCTCCTGTATTATATTTGCAGTTTCTGACCATCTCTTGTATCATGTCTGCAGTCTCTGATCATCTCCTGTACTATGTCTGCAGTCTCTGATCATCTCCTGTACCATGTCTGCAGTCTCTGATCATCTCCTGTACCATGTCTGCAGTCTCTGACCAACTCCTGTACCATGTCTGCAGTCTCTGACTGTCTCTTGTATCATGTCTACAGTCTCTGACTGTCTCTTGTATCATGTCTGCAGTCTCTGATCATCTCCTGTACTATGTCTGCAGTCTCTGATTGTCTCCTGTACCATGTCTGCAGTCTCTGATCGTCTCCTGTACTATGTCTGCAGTCTCTGATCATCTCCTGTACCATGTGTGCAGTCTCTGATCATCTCCTGTACTATGTCTGCAGTCTCTGATCATCTCCTTTATTATGTCTGCAGTCTCTGATCATCTCTTGTATCATGTCTGCAGTCTCTGATCGTCTCCTGTACTATGTCTACAGTGTCTGATCATCTCCTGTACCATGTCTGCAGTCTCTGACTGTCTCTTGTATCATGTCTACAGTCTCTGACTGTCTCTTGTATCATGTCTGCAGTCTCTGATCATCTCCTGTACTATGTCTGCAGTCTCTGACCATCTCTTGTATCATGTCTGCAATCTCTGACCAGCTTCTGTACCATGTCTGCAGTGTCTGACTGTCTCTTGTATCATGTCTGCAGTCTCTGACCATCTATTCTATCTTGTCTGTAGTCTCCGACCATCTCCTGTATTATGTTTGCAGTTTGACCATCTCTTGTATCATGTCTGCAGTCTCTGATCATCTCCTGTACTATGTCTGCAGTCTCTGACCATCTCCTGTACTATGTCTGCAGTCTCTGATCATCTCCTGTACTATGTCTGCAGTCTCTGATCATCTCCTGTACCATGTCTGCAGTCTCTGATCATCTCCTGTACCATGTCTTCAGTCTCTGATCATCTCCTGTATTATGTCTGCAGTCTCTGATCATCTCCTGTACCATGTCTGCAGTCTCTGATCGTCTCCTGTACCATGTCTGCAGTCTCTGATCATCTCCTGTACTATGTCTGCAGTCTCTGACCATCTCCTGTACTATGTCTGCAGTCTCTGATCATCTCCTGTACTATGTCTGCAGTCTCTGATCATCTCCTGTACCATGTCTTCAGTCTCTGATCATCTCCTGTATTATGTCTGCAGTTTCTGATCATCTCCTGTACCATGTCTGCAGTCTCTGATCGTCTCCTGTACCATGTCTGCAGTCTCTGATCATCTCCTGTAATATGTCTGCAGTCTCTGACCATCTCCTGTACTATGTCTGCAGTCTCTGATCATCTCCTGTACTATGTCTGCAGTCTCTGATCATCTCCTGTACCATGTCTTCAGTCTCTGATCATCTCCTGTATTATGTCTGCAGTCTCTGATCATCTCCTGTACCATGTCTGCAGTCTCTGATCGTCTCCTGTACCATGTCTGCAGTCTCTGATCATCTCCTGTACCATGTCTGCAGTCTCTGATCGTCTCCTGTACCATGTCTGCAGTCTCTGATCATCTCCTGTACTATGTCTACAGTGTCTGATCATCTCCTGTACCATGTCTGCAGTCTCTGATCATCTCCTGTATTATGTCTGCAGTCTCTGATCATCTCCTGTACCATGTCTGCAGTCTCTGATCGTCTCCTGTACCATGTCTGCAGTCTCTGATCATCTCCTGTACTATGTCTGCAGTCTCTGATCATCTCCTGTATTATGTCTGCAGTCTCTGATCATCTCCTGTACCATGTCTGCAGTCTCTGATCATCTCCTGTACCATGTCTGCAGTCTCTGATCATCTCCTGTACCATGTCTGCAGTCTCTGATCATCTCCTGTATTATGTCTGCAGTCTCTGATCATCTCCTGTACTAGGTCTGCAGTCTCTGATCATCTCCTGTACCATGTCTGCAGTCTCTGATCATCTCCTGTATTATGTCTGCAGTCTCTGATCATCTCCTGTACTAGGTCTGCAGTCTCTGATCAGCTCTTGTATCATGTCTGCAGTCTTTGACCGTATCCTGTATTATGTCTGGGGACTCTTTCTAACAGAAGCCCTCTCTGTGTGGATCAGAGAGACTCCCCTCCAGGTCTCATTAGTGTTCTCTCTTCCTGTATTTTCTTTATTGTTAAAGTGGTTGTATACCCTTTTTGTTAACTTTTACCTACAGGTAAGCCTATAATAAGGCTTACCTGTAGGTAAAAAAAATATCTCCTAAACCTATACGGTTTAGGAGATATTCCCCTCGCAATGAGCCGCTGACTCCAGCGGCGCATGCGCACAGGGGATTCTCGGCTGACAGCCCGGCAAACTCCGGAGCTTGCCGGGCAGAAGTCTCCTGTGCGCATGCGCGGGAGTGACGACATCGCGGCTCCGGCCACTCACAGTGCCGGAGCCGCGATACCCGGAAGACACGCCGAGGGGAGATGTCAGCTCCCTCGGCGTGGACAGGATGAGATGCCGGCGCCTCGTTCTAAGGTAAGTATATCATAATGAGCTAGTATGCGGTGCATACTAGCTCATTATGCCTTTTCCCTTGCAGGTATAGGAAAAAAAAAAAAAAAAAACGCAGGTATACAACCGCTTTAAGAGATCATGGGAGGATTTCAGGGTAACAAAGACTTCTTAGGGGAGCAGCTCTGTATTTGAGTCGTTGCCATAGAATCATTTGTAAATGGGAGGAGTTGGTAAGATGACCACGCCCATGTGGGGGCGCCAGAAATATTTCTGCACCCAGGCGCCGGTGACCCTAGGATCGGCCCTGCATTTATACTGTATTAAAACAAAGTGCAGTGCTGAGGTTAGCATGCTAGCACAATGCTTGGAGTCAGCAAAGGACTACCCTGGGCCTTAAGGCATATGAAAAACTTACGTGCAAAAAGCACAACATACAGCACTGGAGTGAAGTGGGGTGACTGGGAGCCGAGCATGAAGTTGAGCTTTAATACACAATTTAGTTTACTGTATGCAAGCACAACACTTAGAAATTTGCAGTAAGCAGCACTTGCCTTTGTCAATTATTCTTAGCCTAATGTAATTGTTGCAGGACGTATAATTACTTATATAATAGTGCCCTTTCTGTGGTTATGCCCCACTACTCTTAATTATAAATATAAAAAAATGTAAATTATCAACAAGATGTGGGAAACCAGAAGATCAGCAGAATTTCCCCTGACATTGCCAGTGTATGTACTGTAAATGTCAGCAGTAAATTACTCAATGACACATTAAAGTGACGGTTTATGACAGTTAGATATAGACAGCATTGTGTTCTGGATGTCCTCTAGCACAATATGCATGCTACCTCATAGCAAAACACAATAGAAGAATGTGTTCTCTTTTCTTTTGAAAATGTTAAGAACATAAAAGAAAGCATCACATTTCTGAGATTTTTGTCAGTAATTTATCTATAGATCAGTAATATACAGTAACTGTGAACTCTGCTAATGCATTTACCTGAGGCATCACTGAGAATGCAGTTTTTCCATTTTAAGGGGACTAGTAAAATCACTTTGATGCAGCCTATCCATCCCCTAGAGACCAGATGCATCATTGAGAGTATAGCCTATCCATTTACAGGAAATTGATGACATTATTGAGACTGCAGCCTATCCATTTACAGGAAATTGATGACATTATTGAGACTGCAGCCTATCCGTTTACAGGAAATTGATGACATTATTGAGACTGCAGCCTATCCGTTTACAGGAAATTGGTGACATCATTGAGAATGCAGCCTATCCATTTACAGGAAATTGATGACATTATTGAGACTGCAGCCTATCCATTTACAGGAAATTGATGACATTATTGAGACTGCAGCCTATCCGTTTACAGGAAATTGGTGACATCATTGAGAATGCAGCCTATCCATTTACAGGAAATTGGTGACAGCACTGAGAATGCAGCCTATCCATTTAGGCCCCTTTCACACGATCGGACCGTTCAGGTCCACCTGTCAGTTTTGACGGCGGACCTGAACGGGCGCTCCATGTTAGCCTATGGAGCGACGGATGTCAGTGGAGACATGCCTGCTGACATCCGACCCGGTCCGATCCGCTAAAAGCAGATGGATGGCCCTATGTCCAGGTCCGTCGCTGGCGGATCGGATTGGGTGAGATCTGATGAAAACGGACATGCTGTCCGTTTTCATCCGATCCCTCCATAGGCGGCAGCGGCACCTGACAAGCCCCTCCCCCCTCAGTGAGCAGAGAGGGACCTGTCATCCGCCGGCTCAGCGGAGATCAACGGACTGATCTCCCGCTGAGCCGGCGGACAGAGGCGGACTCCGTGGAAGCGGAGTCCGCCTCGTGTGAAAGGGGCCTTACAGGAAATTGATGACATTATTGAGACTGCAGCCTATCCATTTACAGGAAATTGGTGACATCACTGAGAATGCAGCCTATCCATTTACAGGAAATTGGTGACATCACTGAGAATGCAGCCTATCCGTTTACAGGAAATTGGTGACATCACTGACAATGCAGCCTATCCATTTACAAGAAATTGGTGACATCACTGAGAATGCAGCCTATCCATTTACAGGAAATTGGTGACATCACTGAGAATGCAGCCTATCCATTTACAGGAAATTGGTGACATCACTGAGAATGCAGCCTATCAGTTTACTTTAAAACGGTGACATCAGTATGAATACAGCCAATACATTCAGTAGAAACTGGTGGACACTGAGAAAGCAGGTTATCCCAGGTTATCCATTGATCTGAAATCAGTGACATTATTGAGAATGCAGTTTATCCAATCACAGGAGACTGGTGACATCACGGAGGATGCAGCCTATCCATTCACTAGAGCAGTGTTTCTCATTTTTTTTTTCAGTCAAGACACCCTTTAAAAGTCTGCACAATCTCAAGGCACTCATTGTAAAAATATAAAATATAATAAAAACGAAACTAATCATTTTTCATAGTGCAGCAGAATCAACACACATAGGATGCCCAACATTACAGGTGATTTATTCTTATAAAGCAAATACATGCTTGCACACTGGTACTGACTAGTATTCCAGCATTTCTTGTCCCTCATATTCTATCTCACCTGCAGCTTACGTGATACAGATAGCTAAAACGATAATTGGTATCATGAAGCTGACTTTGCCAAACTGGTGTTGGAACTATGCATTCACCATGTAATGGGAGGTCAATCAGCCACAGCTCAAGAAACCCTTACCAACCTCTGGAGGAACCCTAAGGTTTCAAAGGACCCTGGTTGAGAATAGCTGCATTAGAGACTGGTGACATATTTGAGAACACAGCCAATACATTCAGTATGGACCTGAAACATCATTGAGACAGCAGCCTATCCATTCACTAGAGCAGTCTATCAATTAGAGACTGGTGACATCTGTGAAAATACAGCCTAATCATTCACAGCAAGCCAGTAACATTACTGAGAATACAGTCAATACATTCAGTACAGACTGGTGACATCACTGAGAATGTGGCCTTTCCATCCACTAGAGAGAAGTAGTGACATCATTGGGGATGCAGCCTATCCATTCACAAGAGACCAGTGACATTGATAAGGAAGCAGTCTATCCATTCACGAATTACTGATGACATAACTAAAAATACGGCCTATCCATTCGTTAGACACATCACCAAGAATGCAGCCTCTCTGTTAACTAGGGACTGGTGACTGAGAATGTGTAGAAATTTTGCAAAAGCAAGGACTAAACTATGGCTAAAGACTTTCGTACACTCATCCAACCAAATGGCTTCTTCTAGTGTATGTCTGCAACAAGTACCCTTTTATGTCTAATGTAAATCACAAGTTCAGACCCTCAGTATCACTTACTTGCCACATCAGACCCAGCTCCAGCTTCACTGACCCCCAGGCATGCCACGACATCTCCGGCTATGGTTGGTGCCAGGAACTGGTGTTTCAGCTCGTCACTGCCAAATCTGTGACACAAGAAGGTAAATCAGCTTTGTCAAGGCATGTATACATACATAGTCCGTTTATGAGAAATACGCTGGATCAAGTCTCTTGGGGCAACCATACCTCAGGGTCTCAATGAATGTGAAAGCTATAGACCCTTTTTGGATGGTTTTTCCTCTGGAAAGACTGATTAATCAATAGTCAAAGATACATCTCTTGGGGCTTCTTTGTTTTGTGGTCTTCCATCTTTCTTTTCTTTGTTTCTGTTACAAACCTAAATGTCTTTGTTTACAAATGAGTTGTATCCTAGATCCTGGAAGGGTATCTCTATCCTCCTATCCTGCACTGTGTTCAGGATTCCCTAGATAATGGACTGTGTATTTTGGATGAGATGATTCATCCTTTTGGGTTTATATTAAATATTGTCTATGGCTCTTGGTAGTCCATATTGTACTGTATAATTTGTAATGGCATATGCATTCCTCTTTACCAGATATGGATGTTCTCCCTTTTCCAAATGGGTTTTTCAAAATTGCCAATTCAATGCCCATTCCGATCCCCGGATGTTGTTTCCGTGGGCCAGGATGTTTGGATGGTTCGGAGGATGCGTAGCCACGTCTGGATGACATGTGCTGCGTTACCTCCGAATTGGAGTTACCATCTGCACAGAAGCGGAAGTGACGTTGATGCGATTGCGCGATATAACGCATATCGCGTCACTTCCTCCTGTGCACTATAAAAGGGACACCATCGCGTCTCTCGTCGCCATGCCTTCCTGGTTGACATTGTGAAGCCACGCTTTTCCTTCTCCCGGATCGCTAGTCTTTGAATTTGCCTTGGAACATTTTCAACATCTCATATGGGACTTTTTGACTGAGCTGTTTTTGATCTATGAGACAACTCAAGTAAGCATATACCATTATCCAATGTGGGGCCAGCCTTATGGGGAGTAACATTCCAGACTGACCCCACTTCCCCTGGAATTGAGACTCATTTTCTTCCTGGGGATTTACCATCCTTTTTTCTTTTTGCTTTATTTTAGCCCTCAGCACCCCTATTTCTATGCCCTATAGGTTATCCATGGTTGGTTTCTTTTGGATGGGAATACGTGGCATACACATGGGGCAGGCCTTTAACGGCCCTAACAGGACATCCACGTTCTCTGGAGGAATGCTTCTGCCAAACATGCATATTTTTTATAAGTGTATGTTCTATGATCAACAGATGCACATTTATAGGTATGAATTTGCATTGATGTTTTACAAACTATGATATATATATATATATATATATATATATATATATATATATATACTGGCATTTTTTTTTATATACTACTAATGGTGGCGTTTCAACAACTCATAACGGGCCTGGGATGTTTTTTCAGAAGTGGTATTGTTATTATTATGAAGAAGATTCATAACATAATTTTGAAATGCATTGGATATCCCTCTCTGCAGTGTTCCTTATTAGAAACCACAAGTAAAGGGAGCAGCAAGTAGACTGGGACTACCACTTTATGGTTCAAAAGAGCCCATGTGCAATGTTTGCAATTTTTATTCATTCAGTGTGTTGACAATATTTCAATGATGTGTTGCATTTTCAACATGAGATCTTTTTAATAGTTTTCTATAATAAAATACCATTTTTTGCATAAATTCATTATGTATATTTTTTATTTCCCATAAAATCCCACCTTTTGAGCTTATTTACATATTATCAAGGGATGGTGGCAATTTACATCTGTGGCTTCATGAATCACCAAAATTATCATCACATAGTCTGTTTACTAGGACTGAGCGCACACACCAAATGTCAGAAATGTCCAAATTAACAACATTCGGGACATAATGGGTAGAATTTATTAAAACTGGAGCAGCCAGAGTCTGAAGCACCTGTACATGTTAACCAATTAGCTTCCATCTCTAGCTTGTTCAGTTAAGTTTTGAAAATAAAAGAAGAGTAGTTGAATCAGCTGAACCAGATATCTCCAAATCTACCATGCTTGTCCTGAGGTGTAAACACCTTCTTTCAGTTTCTATTATCTTTTTTACTTCTGTTTTACAGTCTAGAATGATTGGGCATGTTTCCTGTTTCCTGAATCTAGGGATTAGAACAGCTTTTCACAACCAGGGTTTGGTGGAACCCTTGGGTTCCTCCCATAGGTGTGTGCAGCCTTTTGCATTAGGGTGTACACCTCAAACCAATATATTGGTACCGATCCCCTGTATTTTTCTTCCGTGGCAGCTGAATATCGGCAAAAGGGAGAGGAGGAGAAGCCTACTTTCAGCTGCTACAGGAGTAAAATACAGATCAGTTTCACTAAACTCCACCCCCGCCGCCTCTCCAGGTCCTGTCCAGGTTCTAGGGGTCGGCAAAGAAGGATCGCAATTTACCTGTCACCTGCCCACGATCGAGAGGTAGATCACGATTGGTGGGTTGCCAACCCCAGGATTAGGGTGTGCCCAGGCACACCTGGCTTAGTTACAACAGCCCATCCGGTTCAACCTGTGTAGGTTTATGTGTGTCAATGTCGATGGGTATTTCCAATATCCCTGTGTGTTGTGTTCTTTAAGATGCATGTTCAAGAGTCATTTAAAAATATCAATACTCCCCACTGACACCACCATTTGTGGAAGAGAGTTCCACATCCATATCACCCTGACAGTGAAAAAACCCCTGTGTAGCTTAAGGTTAAACTGCTTCTCCTCCAATCATTGTGTGGCCCCGTGTCCTCTTACACTCCCTGAGACTGAATATTTTTTTCCTACGCTGAGATTACCATTAAGGTATTTGTAGATCGATATCATGTCCCCTCTTAGGCCTTGCTTCTACAATGAGAATACATTTAACGCTTGTAGTTGTTCCTCATAATTGAGATCCTTCAATTCCCTTATTAATTTTCGTTGCCCTTCTTTGGACTCTCTCCAGCACATCCCTTCTAGGACAGGTGACTAGAACTGGACGGAATACTCCAGATGTGGCCTAACCAGAGTTTTATAAAGTGGCAGGATTATTGTTTTATCCCTGGAACATATCCCCTTTTTTATGCATGGTAAAATTCTGCTGGCTTTGGTAGCTGCAGCTTGACATGGCATACTATTGTTCAGTCTGTCATCTACTAGGACCCCCAGATCTTTCTCCATCCATTATTCCCCCAGAGGTTCTCCCACTAGTGAGTAGCTTGCTTTTATGTTTTTAGCCCCCCAAGTGCATTACCTTACATTTCTCTGCAATAAGCCTCATTTGCCATGTAGTTGCCCACTCCATTATTTTGTTCAGGTCTTTCTGTAAAATTTCCATATCCTGATGTGAAGTTATTGCCCTGCTTATTTTTGTGTTGTCTGCAAAAACTAAGATTGAGCCATCTATACCAAACTCTACATCATTTATAAATAAATTAAACAGAATTGGTGCCAAGACAGAGCCTTGGGGCACCTCACTTACCACTCCAGACCAGTCTGAGTACACGTTTTTTTATCACGACCCTTTGGATGCGCCTCTGTAACCACTTTTCTATCCTAGAACAAACTATATGGTCCATGCCTGCAGACCTCAGCTTGTAGATTAAGCCCCCGTTCACACCTATGTGAATTAGATGCGGCTTACACCGCATCCAATTGGCAGGACATTTTAAAATACATTCATTTGAATGTATCTTGTTCACATATGTGCGTTGCATTCGCACTGCGCATTGCACAAAAAACGTGTGTGTTTTTTGGGCATTGCGGTGCGAACTTCAAGCCTATTATCTCCTATGGGAACGCATCTGATTCGCAGATGCATTACATTCTGAACAAGGATTTTCTCCTTCTCCTCACTACACCTCCCCCTCTTCCCCCCCTCCCTCCCCCTCTCCCTGCTCACTGATCCGCAGCTACAACGCAGTGAAACCTTTGAATAGCAGATTTTTATCTTCCCAGTGAAACCGGAGCTTCAATTCGCACCGCACATGTGTGAACCCAGGCTCAGTGTTTCATGGGGAACTTATCAAAATGCTTTTGCAAAATCCAGCCACATCCCTTGCACATGCCTATGGGTCCTCAAGAGGTTGCCAGGGGTTCCTTGAGCAATGGGCAATAAGTAACCACTGACACCAATTATCTTTTTTATCTATACGTCTATAGGGGTTCCTTGAGCCTGGAAAGTTATTTCAAGGGTTCCTCCATGGTATAAAAAAAAAGTTGAGAAAGGGTGGATTAGACATTTGGCCAGTGGCAGCTGTTACTTAAAATTTTTTGGGGGGCGCAAACAAACAGAAAAGTTCTGAAAAAAAACCCCCATCAATTGCAGCATCACCGTGCCCATCAAACACAGCCACTGTGCCATCAAACGCAGCCACTGTGCCCATCAAACGCAGTCACTGTGCCCATCAAGAGCAGACACTGTGAAATCAAACGCAGCCACGGTGCCAGCAAACGCAGCCACTGTGCCATCAAATGCTGCCACTGTACATCAAATGCTGGCACTGTTCCCCATCAAATGCTGGCACTGTGCCCACCAAATGCTGTCACTGTGTCCCATAAAAAGCTGCCACTGTGCCCCATGGGTGACGGCGGCAAGCGGTGGGGCCTTGCAGTGGGTCAGACAGCGGCTCCTGTGTCCTCCATGCACTGTCCAGACATGTCCAGATAGAGGATCGGGGAGAATGAAAATTCCTCCAACAAGCTTTACTAGGAGAGAAGTGACAAGGCTGCTATTTACTGTTGATGAAAAAAAGGTATTTAGCAGTTTATATTTACTAAAATAATTGCATTTCCATGTTCTGTGTACTGTGGGAGACCAGATATAGCGAATGCAGAGTCCTGGGTTTAGTAAAAAACACTTTAAGGCGGAATGTCACTCTTTCAATCATGATTGACTATTTTTAATTCTTATGCTGCTAGCAAAGTATATCATATTTAATTGTTTTAAACATTTTGTTTTACATTTCTTCAGTTACATTCCGTTTTCCAGGCCTAGGCAAAATATGTCCCAGAAACCAGGACATGTATAAAGATGAAGAATTCTGACACCTTTTTCTGACCTGTAATTTAAAAATGATTGATGCCAGACAGCCAGGCAACCAGCATTTTCAGAAGGAAGCCAGCGATGGGGACCCCCATTCACCTCTTACGACAGGTGCACTCTAGAGAAACATATAGGCTGTCAGTTTGAGTTTGAGTCACTCCACCAGTGTAAGCTCCCGCCCTGTCAGATGGATTTAAATTTCAAGACAGTGTGTAGAAATTGACAGCAAGTTAATATAAAGAAGGAATAATAGCAGATACACAAAATGCAGCTTCAAAATCATTTTTACAATTTTTTTTTTTATATATACAGACAAATGGAGATTTTTTTTTCCTCATCTGCCTCCAGCTGTTATGCAAGAACAGTTTTAAATTATATATCAGATATGTCTCCACGTTGCTTTGCATAAGTAATTTTCACTTACTCTGCAGTGTCAACGGCATTATGCAAATCGCTCTGCAGATTTGACCTTTAAAATAAAAGAAGGCACGGATAACGTCTAAATTACAGGATGAGAATGGTCCGCTCTTTTTTTTTTTTTTTAAGCAAGCTGCGAGGGCACACTTCGATGGCGGAAAGGCAAATATCATTTTGCGGCGTATCTCCTTCTAACATTTTTCAATTTATTTTCACATTTCCAGTTCCTTTAAGGTGTGCGAATTAACAGGATGCTCAGACGGACAGGGCCATTATTTAGCTTTTCCATTTTTTCAAGCGGATTAACAAAACACAAAACTCTATTATGCCATTTCGCATCATCAAAGTTCACTTGGCGTGCTGGAACTTGTTATAAAATGCGCCTAATTAAAAAGAAAAGTTTTAAAAATGAAGATTTTTTCTTAAAAGAGAACAGTCACTGTGATTCAGCCGATAGACTAGACGCATAAGCGAAATTTTGCAGTAATTTTTTTCTACAATCATGTTTTTATCAAATTCGGGGTATCTTCTTTTAAGGTTTTCATTTACTTGTTTTTTTGCCAGTAGCTTTGCAGTGAGTCTTTCAACGTTTTTTAACGATTGTGCAATAGCGTTTATTAGCGTTTTTAAAAAAAAATAAAAGTTTTTCTTTTTTTTAATAGATCAAAAACGTTAAAAACGCTGGTGAGCCACGTTTTTGAGCATTTACATAGTTAGGTTGAAAAAAGACACAAGTCCATCTAGTTCAACCATAAAAATAAATAAATAAATAACATAAAAAATATCATACTATCCCATATACCCAATCCTATACCCACAATTGATCCAGAGGCGAAAAAAACCTCAGAAAAGCAGGATCCAATTTGCTACAGCAGGGGAAAAAATTCCTTCCTGATCCTGATCCCCCGATCGGATTTTCCCTGGATCGACTTTACCTATAATTGTTAGTACTCAGTTATATTATGTACATTTAGGAAAGAATCCATTTCTTTCTTAAAGCAATCTACTGAGCTGGCCAGAACCACCTCTGGAGGGAGTCTATTCCACATTTTCACAGCTCTTACTGTGAAGAAACCTTTCCGTATTTGGAGATTAAATCTTTTTTCCACTAGACGTAAAGAGTGCCCCCTTGTCCTCAGTGTTGACCGTAAAGAGAATAACTCAACACCAAGTTCACTATATGGACCCCTTATGTATTTATACATGGTGATCATATCCCCCCTTAATCTCCTCTTCTCAAGAGTGAATAAATTCAGTTCCTCTAATCTTTCCTCATAGCGGAGCTCCTCCATGCCTCTTATCAGTTTGGTTGCCCTTCTCTGCACTTTCTCCAGTTCCCCGATATCCTTTTTCAGAACTGGTGTGTAAAACTGAACTGCATATTCCAGATGAGGTCTTATGCCGCGTACACACGGTCGGACTTTTCATCTACAAAAGTCCGACAGCCTGTCCGACAGACTTTCAACGGACTTTTGTCGGACTTTTGTCGGACTTTTGGCGGACTTGCGTCAGACTTTCTTACGAACAGACTTGCCTACATACGATCACACAAAAGTCCGATGGATTCGTACGTGATGACGTACACCGGACTAAAATAAGGAAGTTGATAGCCAGTAGCCAATAGCTGCCCTAGCGTGGGTTTTTGCCCGTCGGACTAGCACACAGACGAGCGGATTTCTGGGTCCGGCGTAGTTACGACGTAAAGATTTGAAGCCTGTTTCAAATCTAAAGTCTGTCAGATTTGCGGGTGGAAAAGTCTGCTGAAAGTCCGCTGAAAGTCCGGGGAAGCCCACACACGATCGGATTGTCAGCCAGCTTTAGTCCGTCGGCGTCCGTCAGACTTTTGTAGACGAAAAGTCCGACCGTGTGTACGCGGCATTACTAATGATTTGTACAGGGGAAAAATTATCTCTCTCTCTCTGGAGTCCATACCTCTCTTAATACAAGAAAGGACTTTGCACGCTTTGGAAACCGCAGCTTGGCATTGCATGCTATTATTATGATTAACGTTTATCGACGTTTATCAGCGTTTATGAGCATTTGGCATTTTTGTGGTCAGAAAAAACGACTCCTGAATGCGATTTTAGGACGTTCAGAAAACAGCCCATAAACTCCACTGTTGATAAACGCCCATCATGTCTGCATGGACACATAGGATAACATAGAGGGAAGTTTATGGGCTGTTAAAAAAAAATGCCCAAAAACTCCCAAAAACAACCCTTTATGAGCTTCAGTGTGCATGGAGCCTAAACGGTATCTTCAGATTACAATCTACAAAGGAATATAACCAGGAAAATACGTCATGGTGCATACATGGGTGAATGCCCATGCAAAAAGGCATTGGCGCATGCACAAATGCACAAATACAAGCGCATACAGCCATGCACTTTTACAGTGCCTTGAAAAAATATTCATACCCCTTGAAATTTTCCACATTTTGTCATGTTACAACCAAAAACGTAAATGTATTTTAATGGAATTTTATGTGATAGACCAACACAAAGTGGCACATAATTGTGAAGTGGAAGGAAAATGATAAATGTTTTTCAAATTTTTTACAAATAAATATATGAAAAGTGTGGCGTGAATTTGTATTCAGCCCCTCTGAGTCAATACTTTGTAGAACCACCTTTCGCTGCAATTACAGCTACAAGTCTTTTTGGGGATGTCTCTACCAGCTTTGCACATCTAGAGAGTGAAATTTTTGCCCATTCTTCTTCTTTGCAAAATATCTCAAGCTCTGTCAGACTGGATGGAGAGCGTCTGTGAACAATTTTCAAGTCTTGCCACAGATTCTCAATTGGATTTAGGTCTGGACTTTGACTGGGCCATTCTAATACATGAATATGCTTTGATCTAAACCAGGGGTCTCCAAAATGCGGCCCTATGCTTGCCTTTATTTGGCCCTTGGGGAACTTTTCCTTCGCTGATACAATACACTATTCCTCCTTCTGATATCAACGATGGGGCATTTTTTCTCCCATTGACGCCAGCGATGGGGCACTATTAATCCCACTAACCCCAATGATAGGGGATTATGCCTCCCATTGATACCAATGATGGGGCTCTATTCCTCAAACTGACAGCAATGATGGTGCACTATTCCTTCCTCTGACACCAATGATGGGGCACTATTCCTCAAACTACAAACAAGATATTTGGGGGGCACACTCTAAAAAATGCATTAAAGATGGTGCAGCCATAAGACCATACAGTAGAAGAAAAATATTACAGCGCACACATGCAAAAAAGACATTTACCTCAAGCAAGGCTAGTTTAAAACACCTAAGCATTTCTAGAAAAACATTTTCAAAAAATATGGGGATTTGGTCACACCATATTGCTATATGGTGTGACCAAATCCCCATATTTTTTGAAAATGTTTTTCTAGAAATGCTTAGGTGTTTTAAACTAGCCTTGCTTGAGGTAAATTTCTTTTTTGCATGTGTGCGCTGTAATATTTTTCTTCTATTCCTCAAACTGACACCAACAATGGGGCACTATTAATCCCACTGACACCAGTGATGGGGCACTATTCCTTCCACTGACACCAACGATGGGGCACTATTCAGCCCACGGACACCAGCAATAGGGCTCTATCGCCCCCTAATACCAAAGATGCATTATTTACTCCCACTGATGCCAGGATGCTTTTTACTTCCAATGGCCACAGTTCGGCCCTCCTAAAGTATAGAGGATATTAAACTGGCCCTTTGTTTAGAAAGTATGGAGACCCCTGATCTAAACCATTCCATTGTAGCTCTATGGAGACCCCTGATCTGAACCATTCCATTGTAGCTCTGGCTGTATGTTTAGGGTCGTTGCCCTGCTGGAAGGTGAACCTCTGCCCCAGTCTCAAGTCTTTTGCAGACTCTAACAGGTTTTCTTCTAAGATTGCCCTGTATTTGGCTCCATCCATCTTCCTATCAACTCTGACCATCTTCCCTGTACCTGCTGATGGTGTGTTCAGGGTGATGTGCAGTGTTAGTTTTCCGCCACACATAGCGTTTTGCTTTTAGGCCAAAAAGTTCAATTTTGGTCTCTTCTGACCAGAGCACCTTCTTCCACATGTTTGCTGTGTCCCCCACATGGCTTCTCACAAACTGCAAATGGGACTTCTTATGGCTTTCTCTCAACAATGGCTTTCTTCTTGTCACTCTTCCATAAAGGTCAGATTTGTGGAGAACACGACTAATAGTTGTCCTGTGGACAGATTCTCCCACCTGAGCTGTGGATCTCTGCAGCTCCTCCAGAGTTACCATGGTCCTCTTGGCTGCTTCTCTGATGAATGTTCTCCTTGCCCGGCCTGTCAGTTTAGGTGGACAGCCATGTCTTGGTAGGTTTGCAATTGTGCCATACTCTTTCCATTTTTGGATGATGGATTGAACAGTGCTCCGTGAGATGTTCAAAGCTTGGGAAATTTTTTTATAACCTAACCCTGCTTTAAAAACTTCTCCACGACTTTACCCCTGACCTGTCTGGTGTGTTCCTTGGCCTTCATGATGCTGTTTGTTCAATAAGGTTCTCTAACAAACCTCTGAGGGCTTCACATAAAAGCTGTATTTATACTGAGATTAAATTACACACAGCTGGACTCTATTTACTAATTAGGTGACTTCTGAAGGAAATTGGTTCCACTAGATTTTAGTTAAGGGTATCAGAGTAAAAGGGGCGGAATACAAATGCACGCCACACTTTTCAGATATTTATGTGTGAAAAATTTAGAAAACCATTTATTATTTTCTTTCCACTTCACAATTATGTGCCACTTTGTATTGGTCTATCACCTACATCCCATTAAAATACATTTACGTTTTTGGTTATAACATGACAAAATGTGTAACATTTCAAGGGGTATGAGTTCTTTTTTAGGGCACTGTATGTGTGGAGAGGTGCAGCATAGTGTGGCGGCAATAAAACACTCAGAGTCCAGTTTGCAGAAAACAGAACTATATTGAAATTGAAGTTCAGTAATGCACAACCAGTGGGAAGGCAGCTGCCCAGGCGAACACACAGGATATACAGCGATGAGAAATAGCAGTAGGTCTCAGGTGTGCCAACAGCATTTGTCTCGAGGAGTGGAATGCAGCCTGGCAGGTCAAGTGAGGAGGCTTGCTGAAAGGATGGCTTGTCCTTGCACTTTCCCTACTTGTCTGGAACCTTTTCCTGATTCTAAGCACTGCCCCTAACAGACGGGTGACCTGTCCTTAATTCACATAGTAAATGTGAGCCGAACCCGGGAGCCAGGGTCTGAAATAGACTCTGCCCAACCCAAAATGACCGCCAAAGTCACATGGGATGCTAGTATTCAATTGGAAACTGCCTCTCAGTGACTGAGGAGATCAGAGAAAAACAAGGCTCCTCTTGACCTCCTCCACCTGCATTGCCGCTACAGATGAGCGCCACCTGCAGTGGAGAAAATAGACTGCACCTGCCTATATATGGACCAGACAGCAGGACTAAAGAAGTGCTTCTGCCAGACCTTCTCTCTCCCACAGATAATACCCATACCTCTCTAACAAGATGCTTTGGTAGTAGGAATGAGGCATGTTCAGATCCTAGTCCAAACCAACTTAAGGAATCCCGCCAGGTATACATGCGACAACAGGACGGGAATGGCTCAGACACTTATGATTGTCCAAGGACAGTAACAGCTTCATAGTGGGATTGCTCAGGTGGGTTCGGACCAAGAACTCAACACACCTGAGCTCATCCCTATTCAGCAGCAATAAATCCATGACCACATGACGTGCCAGGTCCTGAGTCTTCTATCTTCTACAATTCAGATTAGGAGGGTCCTTCTTCAGGTGCTCACATTGATGCCTGGGTGATGTGGACATTTCCTATTGGCTGTCCAGCAGTGGGGTTCTTCAAGGCTCTAGATGACCGTAGCTGCATTTTAAAATTTCAGTAATGGTAACAAGATATGGTGGGCACAGACTGCAGTGCTGCATCCCTAGTCCCCACTCTTAGAAGTGGTGCTGTGATTCAAGTAAACAAAAGAAACGCTTTTTAAGTGTTTTGAAAAAAACAATACAATACAGTTCTCAGACTTGGAAGCTGCAAGGGACAGATGCATCATTGGATCGATGTTGCATCCACTTAGGTGAGTATAAATGTTTATCTTTTTTAAAACCCATACTTCTCTTTTAATGCTTTGTTAAATCAGTAAAAGTATTTTTTGGAAATACAAGCAGTGCAAGTACCTGGATTTGACCTGGTATAAGCCTCCGGCAGTTCCTGTGCTACAGGGCTGGAGTGTGAGAGGAAGAAGCAGCACAAGGAGCCAATCAGTTTATGCTTATAAGATGCACGCTGATAGGAAGAGAAACAGAGAGCTGAACTCATCATTGCGCTGCTTCTCCCTTTAGGCCCTGTTCACACTAGAAAACCGCATTCCAATCACACTGCCCTTGCGATCTGCAGTGGATGTCAGTGCAAAATTAAAGTGGAGTTCCACCCACTTTCACAACTCTTCAGCATCCCTCACTAAACTGTCCACTGTAAACAAATTGGATATTTTTTAATTTTTTTTCTCAGTACCTACTGTATATCTGCTGTATTCATTTTTCACTTCCTCCTCCCTGGCTGCGGCCCATGGCATCATTTCCTGTTTGCAATGCCTTCTGGGAAGGGGCGGCAACTTTCTCTGAAACTGCCGTTGCTATGGAAACCTGACCTGAAACCTATTACACCGCTTGTGCTGCACTGAGCATGTGCGAGATCTGCAAGGATGAGATCCAGGAAGAAATAAAGTCTGGCTTCAGATGCCCACACTTAAGATGGCCACAGCCTGCTGTAAGTTTATAAAATAACAAACTACTGCTATAAACTAACAAAACAGACCTTAGTTTACAGACTAACTTTACTAGAATACATTAAGCTTGTGTATTATAGGGGTATTTTTATTTAAAAAGTATAATTTTGGCCGGAACACCACTTTAACAACACTCCAAACGCAGGTTGCAAACGCAGCAAAAAAGATCGCATGGTAGAAAAGTATCATACGATCCGGCTGCAGTGCGTTTCTAAAAGAAGTGCATGCACTATTTCTGGTGCGGTGCATTTCAGCTCATTTAAGATTGAAGGAGGCTGAAAACGCACTGCACAGAACAGCATGTGAATCGCACAGGAACGACACAGCGTTCCTGTAAGATTTACATGCAATTCCTAGTGTGAATGGGCCATTTCTGTTTAGTAAAAGGCTGGGGATGAGCCCAGCACAAGAGGTAGTGGGATGAATGATGTTGGTCATCAGACTAAGGACATCTAAAAGCAGAGGTTAAAATCTCTGTATTAAAGCTGAATAATGCTAGTAGTAGTTAGATTCAGCTAGGAGCAGTTCTTTAACCACTTGCTTACTGGGCACTTAAACCCCCCTCCTGCCCAGACCAATTTTCAGCTTTCAGCGCTTTGAATGACAATTTCGCGGTCATACAACACTGTACCCAAATTCAATTTTTATTATTTATTTCACACAAATAGAGCTTTATTTTGGTGGTATTTAATCACAGCTGGGGTTTTTATTTTTCGCTAAACAAACAAAAAAAGATGGAAAATTTTGAAAAAAAAAAAAAATCATGTTTCATAGTTTGTTATAAAATTTTGAAACCAGGTAATTTTTCTCCTTCATTGATATGCGCTGATGAGGCGGCACTGGTGGGCACTGATAGGCTGCACTGATAGGCACAGATAAGGCGGCACTGATAGGGACAGATAAAGCGGTACTGATGGCCATTGATAAGATGTCACTGATGGGCCGCACTGATGGGCACTCATAGGTGTTAGTGACAGGTACCACTAATAGATGGCATTGATGGGCACTGGTAGGTGACACTGATGGGCAGCACTGTTGATGAGGCACTGATTGGTGACACTGATAGGTGGCACTGATAGGTGGCACTGTGGGCACTGATGGGTGGCGCTGGTAGGCGGTGCTAGTGGGCACTGGTAGGTGGCACAGGTGGGCACAGATGAGCTGGCGCCAGCTCTCCTTGATCAGGGCTGATGTCCCTCTGAGAGCCGCCGGTGATCGCCTTTTTTTTTTCTCCTTGCTATCAGCGCGAGGAGTAAAAATAGCCGATTACCAGCTCTGTTTACATCACATGATCAGCTATCATTGGTTGACAGCTGATCACGTGGTAAGGGGTCGGGATTGACCCCTTACTCCGATCTGTGATCAGCCGAGTCTCGTAGACTCGCTGATCACAGAGCGTGCCGCGTGCGCCCTGCAGGGGTCGTGCAGACCACTTGGGCACGGGAGGATGTCTATTGACGTACTCCCAGCAAAGTAGGTCCATGCTGTAGCTGTCATTCGGCTATAGCGTGGATCTGAAGGAGTTAACATTGAAGGTGTTGCCATCACCAAGCCTTTTTTTCAGTTCTATTGAGTGTCAGGAAGATATCCCGATTCAAAGCCTAACAGTGACACAGATAGCAAAGGGGAGATTTCCCCTCACTTTTTAACTCCACCAACAGGGACAAAAGACAGACTGCGTTCTAATCAATGCATTGCATCCGCATGGATGTACACTCTGGGATACACTTGGAGATCCGTGCAGCCGGTTGCCTGTCATTGATTTGAACAGGCTGCCTACACAGGGCTGCAAGGGACACCTGTGGACACTGTCCCCGGCTGGTGAGAATACTGCTCTGGTACTTGCTTCAGCTACTCATGGGGGTCCCTGGTGATAAGATGGATGGTCCTTTAGTGGTGACAGCTTCCCCTCTACCTCTGGTTCTCCAGCCGGAAGAACCATTACTTTTGGTTGGATTGCAAGCCGCAGTCCCAACCCTGCGCTGCTCTATTGCTTCTGGATAGGCCCTCAGACAGCCTAGCAGCCAGATGTCCCAGGGATAGGCCTCAGGTCTCTGGCCTAGCAGCCCTGGGCAGTACAACACGCGTCCACCCAGACAGCCATCCTGGTGGCACAGAACCCCGATCACCTGACTCCACCCAAATAAGTAGGCTCTCCCAGCAAGCCAAGGGACCCAAGAAAATCCCTGCCCATTGGCTGGAACACCCCATTCATTCCTAATCTGTCCTTGCAATGCCCTTGTCTTATCTAATGCCACCAGATACCCAGCCATCTAGTGACAGAAGAGAAAAGTGCAGCAATTCCAGAATTAGGGGGAAATCAATTGATCTCCTATCAATTGGTCAAGGAAATTATACTTGGCAGGTAAATTTACTAACAACCCTGCCTAAACATCAGGGTGCTACATAAATAACTAGATTTACGAATCTAAACGAAACAAAACAAATTTTGTCATACACATGTCTATTGATGGGTGCCCTGGGGCCGGGTTTTGCAAATGGGGATTCCAAAGGCAGCTATCTTCGCCTGTTACCTGTCAGATCTGTGTAGCACGGAGCCAAGTGAAGCACTCTGAAACTCCTCCTTGGTTCTGTGCTACACTGATCTAATAGGTGGAGCTGTACATAGGAGACTGCAGTAGGCTGAGGAATAAAAAAAAAGCCTGATGTGCCCAATAGAACCGAGTCGACTGCACTGCTAAATGCGAATGCAGGTGAGAGAGCTGCAGAGGGAGGAGGAGGGGGGGGGGGGGGGGCTGATTGTGCAGAGAGAGTAGAGACTGTGAAGTTTTGGATGTCCTGTGGAGGTCAGAGCTAGGGGTGGGAGGGTGGAGATTGTGCAAAGTGAGAGCTGTGGGTAAGGGGATTTGTACAGAGTTAAGAGAGCTGGGGATGCAGAGGTGAAAGATGGGGGGGGTTGCAGAGGTTTAGAGCTGTAGATTGGGGTGAGCTGTAGATAGGGGTGCAGAAGTGAAATGTGGAGGGGGGAAAGATAAGCCGTGGATGGGGGTGCAGATGTGATTGTGGACTGGGGGTGTAAGCTGTGGATGGGGGGAGTGTAGAGGCGACATGTTGACAGAGCTTAAAGGGGGAGTTGTGGATGGGGGGGGGCACATGCTAAGGCGAATTGTGGAATGTGTGGGGTGGGGGAGTGGGTGAGCGAGAGGGTGAGCTGTGGGGGTGGGGTGAACTGTGGATAAGAGAAGAAAATGTAACCTGTGAATGGGGCGGGGGGACGGGTGAGCTGTGGATGAGAGTAGAGAGGGTGACCTATGTGTGGGGAGGGGAGAAGGTGAGCTTTGACTACACCCATTATTTGGCAACACTTTACTTCTCTTTCCCGAGGAATGGCGGGATTGGGGGTGGGGTTGGAAGTGGAGAGTTGACTGTGGAGGGTGGGTTCCTGCAACTATTCTCTAAGAAAAAAAAAGCCCTGTACAGAACACATTAGGGGTCAGAGAAAAGACCCACAGCATACAGTGCAGGACACGGGTATTCAAAACTAGTGTCAAAAGTTCTCATCAAGTTTGAAGATTCTTCAGGTGGTCGTAGCTCGTCTTTTGCAGGTTATGCTCTTCAACATTTTTAAAACTCAACAACAGAGTCACTTTAATTAAAAAAAAATTTTTCTTGGAGAGTAGTTCTAAAAACCATGGTGGAGACAAACAATCACTGACTTGGCACTCTGTAGAAACCCATCCATATAAGCCAGATTGTAAAACCGTTAAATAGCCTCAACAACAGAGAAGGCAAGCAATCCCTTTAATGAAACAAAGTAATGACTTTTGGCTGAAACATTAGTCAATGGGACGTTTAAGCTGTCCCCTGTGGGCACGCTTTATGGCAATTATTACTAGAAAGATGGGCACTCTCGGAGGCCAAGAGCCTGGCACCGTGCCCAAGTCATAGGCTTGATTTGTTTTACTGAAAGCCCAACAGCGAACTGACGGATGACCAGCCAAAACAATGGCTTTAATTATTTGAAGAACCAATCATGTAAACGTAGAGGTTTTATTTGTATGAAAAAGACCTGCTTCAAAGAACTGAACGCTTAACTCTAGATGAAACTTTTTTTGGATAGAGTAAGAATGCATTAAAACCTCAGTTGTCCTCTATGTCCCTTTTTCCCCTCTGGTCCTTCTGACGGTTCAGAGAGGAGTTTAATTGAAATCACCCCATTAGAGATACTGGTTAAGCACAATAAGTGCTTGGCGTGTATTTTTTTTTGCTATAAATTATCAACTGATATGTAATCTAATGGTGTACATTTTGGAACACCTCTGCTAAACTGGAAGATTTGGATAGCTGATATATATTATATAATATATGTTCAATTCATGAAGGAGTGTGTGCACACAAAAGAAAAGTGCCTGGGGAGAAAAGCATTATAGAAATATTTGTGGTATTATTATTATATGTAATTAACAGAATTCCGGTATGGATATTTTTACGGTCCCGCTTCGTCCAATGTAACTATGTACATACCATACCTGTTGGATCCCTCTTGAAGCGGGAAATGACGAAAGTACATAACGCTATTGCAGTAATCTCCACATGCTTCCGGGTCCAGTGCTGAGCGGCTGCCCTGCTGCATTCTGAACACACAAGGTCACCCTCTCAGCATGGGTGCCATTCAGAGAATGCTTTGTATTTTCTCAATAAATGAAACGCATTCTCTGAATGGATGAGGTTGTGATGTCACTGTTTTATCTCATCCAATCAGAGAACACTTTGCATTCATTCAGAAAATGTAAAGCATTCTTTATATGGCTTCCATGCCAAGTGGCTGACTTCTCATGTTCAGAATTCAATAGGCCAGCTGCTCAGCATGGGACTGAAGTGGAGATCACTGGAGTAGCAGTGTCTACTTCAGTGATTTCCAGCTTCCGGGGGAATAGGCCAGGCAAAGTATATACACAGTTACATTGGTCCAAGCTGGAACAATGGAGAAATCTTAGATGTATACTCACAAACATCATCAGAAATAAGGCACGTCAAAGTCCACAATGTACTTGAAGTGGCCTGGTCACCCAGACATGTCCCAAGCACGAGAAGACCTTCAAAAAGGCTGATGCATTTCGAGGGGAGATCCCCTTCTCTTTAGGGCCCTGAGGAAGATTTTGTCATGCTTGGTGACTAGGCCGCTTCAAGTACATTGTGGACTTTGATGTGCCTTATTGCTGATGTTGTTTGTGAGTATACTGCTGCTCTTTTCTTGTCAAAAATTGTTATTGTAAGTAAAAGAAAGGAAAGTACATACATAATCAAAAGAAAATCGTCTCACATAGTGCATATGGATTAACAACCATCCGAACACAGTTTCGTCGGGGACGAGTAGAGACTGGGGTTCACTTTAGATAGATTATGAATGTGAATGTCTACGACCATCTTCAACTAACAGTCGTAAAAGGATAAACAATTGTTACTGATATAATAATCAAGAAGTGAACCTATCGTAGAATGTGGATGGAAATAAGAGATGATACCGTTAGCGGGTGTTGCAGATAGAAGGAAATGTAGCACTAGAATAGAGGAGGGGTGGAAGAGAGAAGTATAGGTGCGAGAGTGTCTAGGATCCTAGAAGGTGCGTTGCCAGGGAGTGTTGACTGTAGAACATGCACGCCCATTGGGTCAGGTAGGGAAGACAGAGAAACAGGTCCAGAAGGGGGGAGATCTCCCGTAGAGCGGTCCCAGTCCAGGACATGTTACAAGTGAGTAAAAGAGAGGTTTGACTACCAAGGCAGTAATAAGGAATGGTCGAAGTCAGGGGGTAAGCAGTGTGTAATCCAAGGTTGCCATATCTTTTTTAAATTTCCGTATTTTGTCGTTTTCAATGGCTGTCATTTTAGCGTAAATAAGGGCCCTATTCATTCTATGCTTAGCTTCAGCCACAGCCAAAGTCTGCGATTCCCACGCCTTAGCTATAGTTTGCTTGGCCGCCGTGCTAAGTTGTAAGAGCAATTGAAACTGGGTACGGGTAAGCTCAGCCAGCTTAAGGTTTGAGAGAGCCGTCGCCCGGTCAATGTGGACATTAGTTCCTAAGGCTTTGGAGGCCAATTCAAAAATGCTCTTCTAGAACTCTTGGGCTACAGGGCATTGCCAGACGTGTATGTGGGTGCCAAGAGCTGAGCAACCTTGAAAACACAACCCCGTGTACGATCCTTGCCGGTACAAGAATCCAATGTGCTAGGACCTTGTAGTTAGTTTCAATTGCGGAGACGTTAGGTGAGGAGGATTTAGTGGCTAGCCATATATTAGACCAGTCTGCGATCTCAAATGTGCGCTCAAAATCATGTGCCCATTTATCGGTATAGGATGGAAGTACATTATCTGGAACGGTGTTCAATTGCTGGTATAGGATTGACATGAGGCCCCTAATGTGGGTCGCTCTTACAAACACATTCAAATTGCGTCATCTGACAGAACATGATCCTGTTCTGAGAAATTACATATAGAAGTTTTTAATTTGTAGGTAGCGGAATAGTTCCGATATGGGGAGTCCATAAGTCTCGCAGAGGGTAGGGAATGTATTTATAGAGTTGTTGGAGCCCAGGTTGTGAAATCTAAGTAAATTAGCGTCAGACCAGGCTATAAATGCAGCAGGGGATTCCCAGGCTGGGTAAAATTCAGGGTTCCTAAGGAAAGAGAGGAGTGGGTTATGAGGTGATTGTAGATTTCGCAAATCCCTAAATTTGTTCCATATATGTAGGGAATGTTGTGTGATGGGGTTTATGATAGAGATTCTGTCTTTCGGTTGTAGCCATAACATAACATGTTTGCCAAGGATATGGGGTAGCAGTCTACAGTTTTGACGGCTACCCACAAAGATGTTTCTCGTGCTACATGGTACTTGGGCAATTGCGCTAGTTGTGCCGCATAATAGTAGGATGAAAAATTAAGGATTCCTAGCCCGCCACTGAGTTTGGAGAGGTATAGGGTAGATTTGGGGATACAAGGTTTGATGGCGCCCCATATAAACATTACTCTGCGTTGTAAGAGGCGTAGGAAATACGATGGTACAGGGATGGGAAGAACTCTAAAGAGGTATAGAAATTTGGGTAGTATAGACATTTTTACAGCATTGACTCTACCCAGCCAGGATAGGGGAAGAGAGGACCATTGGGCCATGAGGCTGGTAACCTGTTTTAGTAGGGGGAGAGAATTAATAGCAAAAAAGTCAGACATGGGGCAGCGAGTTGTACCCCTAAGTATGGGAGGTCTGAATACAATTTTGCAAACAGAAATAATAAATACTCCTAAATTAACACTATTGGGAATAATTCCAGATGGAGTTTTACCAGTTGATATGCACATAATGTGGACTAGATCTCTCTACCTAGCCCGTAAACTTATCCTACAAAAATGGACAGTTAAGGATCCACCAACCCATAAACAGTGGTGTAATAAAATAAATTATATATTAAAAAAAGAAAGATTAACATATAAACATAGAGGAGACCCCCAGAAATTTAGTAAAATCTGACATTACTGGATTGATTCGAGTAATTTGAGATTGATCTTGATCTTGATTTATAACATATTAAGATGATGGGAGTTGAACAAAGTAAAACCAATTGAAAATCAATCTGAGGTGTATGTTTATTGTTGGTGTGTGTGTGGTTAGTTATATATGAGTTTTCAATTTTTTTTTTGTATTTGTTTGTTTCTTAGTGTGAATATGTGTATATTATGAAATGAAACCATGGTAAATTATTTTTTTAAGTTAAGTTTGTATAAAAAATATCTTTTTCCTATTTGTATTGAACAAGCATTATAAAAAATAAAAAAAATATTTGATATAAAAAAAAAAAAAAGTATGGGAGGTAGTGCAGCACCCAGGTGAATGGCAGAGAGGATTTGGCTTGTTGGAGTTCTGTGGGTAATAGGGATATATTGAGAGTGTTAGGTTAACATATAGACCAGAGGTGTGGGCAAAGCCCCTCAATGTAGAAAGCAATTTGGGGGCGGAAATGTGAGGGTAAGTCTAGTATGCCGTCTGCAAAGAGGCACACTTTGTGATGGTGGCCTCCCAGTTCTATTCCCTTGACATCTGGATCCGATCTGATCAGTAGTGCTAAAGGTTCAATGAGTAAGGCAAATAACATTGGGGAAAGGGGACAACCCTGTCTAGTGCCTCTTCGAAAGTCAAACATCGCCGATTTATAACCAGCGTACTTAATGTAAGCCCACGGGCTATTATATAGAGAAGATACCCAAGACAGGAAGTGATCCCCAAAACCCCAGTGCTAAAGGGTGTAACGTAGATATGGCCAGGTGACTGAGTCAAATGCCTTCCTGATGTCAAGGGATAGAAAGCATGTCGGGATGCCTCTGGATTTGGCGGTGTGGGAGAGTAGGAGGGTGCACCTGACATTATCGCCAGCTTAATGAATTGGAACAAAACCTGGTGTATTATTAGACCTATAATATTATTCAAATGGGTAGCGAGGATCTTGGCCAGTAGTTTGATATTGAGGTTTAGGAGAGAGATGGGCCGATAGTGTGTCCAAGAAGAGGTATCTGATTTATCTTTGGGTAACTTAGAAATAATAGAAGTCAGCGTTTCGGATCTAAATGAGTGTCCGCCTAGCAGAGAGTTGAAAGCACTTGTAAGCATAGGCGTCAAAATAGGTGAAAATTGCTTATAATAGGTTGCCGAAAACCCTGGTCTTTTATGGGGTTTCAATACTTTAATGGCTGTTGTTACTTCTGTGTCTGTAATAGGATGCTCAAATAGATCCTGTTGATCTTGGTCAAGTGTTGGAAGGGAAACACGGGAAAAAAGGGCGTCTTCGTTAGCAAGGTCAAATTCCTGAGAGGGTGGATTAGAGTTTGGCGAGGTTGGAACGAAACACTTCTAGTATTTTAATGGGATTACTCGTGTATGTATTACGAGCTATTTTTAAGCGTATGGATGTTGTGCGGTGGTGAATCGCCCGCAATGTGCGTGCCATAGGTGTGTTGAGTTTATTGGCCTTGAGAAAGGCTATGTGTTGGCGTTTGCAAAGAAGTTTGTCTGCAGAATCGGTAAGGAATAAGTCAAAATAAAGATGGGCTTTATCTAGGTGTGAGTTGGTAGTGGAATTAAGGTTGGACTGAAAGGCCGTGTGGCATGCATTGAAACTTGCTTTTAGTTTTTGGAATAAGGTCTTGTGGTCACGCTTAAGGGACGCTACTTGTTGAATCAATTTGCCCCGAATAAAGGGTTTATGGGCTTCCCATAATGTCAGTGAGGGAATATCGTTTGTATTGTCGGTAAGATAATCTTTAAGAGGTATTTCTATGTCTAATTGGTGAGAGGGGTGGAAGAGAGTGGTATTATTTATACACCAAGATGTATCTTGCGCTCTAGGTATTGGAGAGACAATTGTGGTGCACACTGCACAGTGGTCTGTCCACGAGAAGGGAATGATAGTAGAGGATAAATTCTTTGGGATCATGCTTGCTGCTAGAAAGGTGTGGTGAATGCGAGAAAAGGATTTGTGTGGGTGAAAGTAATGAGTGAACCGCTTCCTAACGGGGTTGGCTTCGCGCCAGGTGTCAACTAAATTGTATTTGGAGAGTAGATGTTGGAAAGTCAGTTTAAGCGGGCTAGAGGACGGGGCTGGAGGGGATTTATCTAGGAATGGGGATAATACTTGGTTAGAATCTCCACAAAGAACTACCGTTCCAAATTTATGCTTATCACCCACAAAGAGAAGGTGCCACATAAAAGCGGTTGCGCGCTTGTTAGGGGCGTAGTATGACACAATCCTGATCGCAGTATCCGATATATGTTCCGTAAGGATCAGGTACCTACCCTCAGGATCCTTGATTTGGGATGTGAGGGAGAATATTGTGGAACGATGAAAACCACCTAGGGTTCCACGTTGTTTGATTGAGGCTGCAGCCAAGTAGAATCTCATCTTGCAAGCAAATTATATGGGATTTGGTGACCGCAATGGAGCACAGTGCCTTGGTGCGCTTATGTGGGATGTTGAAACCTTGAACATTCAAGGAGAGAATGTTTAAGGGGGCCATAACATTAATTCGTAAGTCAACTACATTGAGGACATATCCAGGGTAAGGAACCGCTTCTACCTTGGGGAGAAGAAGAGAGCGGAGGAGAAAGATAGTAGCAGAAAGAGGAAAGAGAACCCAAAGTGAGTGAACAACCCTATTTAATCAATCAACAGAAATGTGGAAATAAAACATAACAGAAGGGTATTGGAGCGTGCCAGGGGAGCGACAAGTGGTCCTCTAGAGGCTCCAGGAGCACCGTCAGGAACCTGCATAACAAGGGCAGGAAGCTGAGGGTAGCAAATGGAGGAGCAAGAAATTCCAGTGGGAGAACAGCACCGGAGGATAAAACAAAGTAAGCATTGTGAACATCGGCATGGCAAAATTAGTAGAAAAAGCCAACATATATCTAACCTAGTGGATCTAATCAGTGAGTAGAACCGAAAGTTACGTAGCGTAAGGTAATAGATTTCAGTAACACTTAACTTAGGGGTGTAACATAAACACCCTTTGTATACTGGATTGTGGGTAACCTATATGGAAGGTAAGCAAGCCCCAGTATATCTATACCATAGTGCCATATGGCTCTATAACATTAAAACAGTGACACTCAGGAACCGCAGTGGTGTTGCGAAAAAAAGAAAATCAACAAAAATACAATTAAAATTAAAGAGAAAGAAAAAAAAGTGTGGGGGGGGGGGGGGGGGGAGTGAATCTGAAGTAAAAGGGCTTCCTGAAGATGGTGTCAACTTTTGGTTCGGAGCTTATCAGCTGCATGCCGGTCAGGAGAGGCCAAAAGGTGAGGTCCTGAGTCCAGGTAATCCCAGGCTAGTTGTTTCATCAGGATTGGTGACTGAAGAAAAGATCAGAGTTTGTGCGGGAACGTATCAAATGCTGACAAAGGAGAGTTCAATCAATCCCTAGGATCAGTGGAAGGGACAGGGTATGTCCTGTTGTTAAATGTATGAACGTGGTCAGTCCATCGAGTCTTTGGTGGGTACTGCAAGGTTATCAAAACGGCCGTGTTTATAAAGGCTTTGACGGGGGTGGACTGGGTGATCTTTGCCAGTATTCGTGGATTTTTACCCCACTGAGGGGACTGCTCAGGTAGGCCCAAATCCTGCAAGGTAGACTGTAATTCAGCAGCCGTACAGCAAACGTATTTGGTTTCCAGATGTGTAAAATGTAACGAGAAGGGGAAACCCCAATGGTAAGTGATCTGGTAACGCTGCAGGATTTGGAGGTGAGGTTCGAGAGTGCGTCTCTTGGCCACTCTGAGTTGGGAAAGGTCTGCAAACAGTTGGTAGGTATGACCTTGAAAGGTCAGTGTGCCCTTGCCCCTGGCTGCTGCTAGTAGCTGCTTCTTGGTGCGATAGTAGTGGAACTTCGTTATTATGTCCCTAGGTGGGCCATAGGCTTTGCGAGCAGATAGGGCCCTGTGAACCCTGTCAATTTGTAATCTTTCAAAAAAAAAAGAAAGAAGGACAGCGCCCTCTAAGTGTAGCATGTATGTTAAAAATATTTATTACAATAGATAAAAACACTCACATTTGAGTTGTTAAAAGCCAGCATATAAAGTAGTTTCATCCGCGTGCTCTCGGGGGATGTGGGTGTCACGGGCCAGTGGGGGGGTTCCTGGGAGGTGAGTCCTATGACCTGGGTCCTGGTAGCTGTTCCGGTGGTGCCGAGGGTCCTCAGAGCCTCCGGGCGGCCAGGATGTCGATCATGGATCCTCCGTGGAGCGCCGTGCTGACCTGCGTCTTCACTTCCGGGAGTGGGGTGAGGCGGGCGGTGCTTCGCGTTCGGAGCATGCGTGCTCCTTCATCAGGCTATGCTGGTAGCCATATTCAGTGTGGGAATTTATACTATAGGCACTGGGAGGGGTGGAGATGTGATTGAGAGGAGGGCGGGACTATGTATAATGATTGGGCGCGTAGGTAACCATGGAGATGGGGTGTACACAATGTGGAAGGGGAGTGAAGGGAGACGGGGAGTGGGAGGGGCTGGGAGTGAGGAGGGGGGGGGAAGTTATGCAAATGAGTATGTTGTGGTAAAAACATATATGTGTGTATATGGATCGTGGGGTAAGGAGAAGGCGGTCTATATGAAGAGGAATGTTGTATTGATCATGGTGGACGGGAACAAATATATATATATATATATATATATATATATATATATATATGAGAAGGGAATACAAAAAAACGGTATATAATTAAAGAGGTATATAATTATAGGGAGAGATGGGTGGTATATATGAGAAGAAATGACGCAATGATGGAAAAGGAATAAAACATGTACAATGTATATATGTGTGTAAACATAAAGAACCATTTATATAGGATCCTTTCACACACATATACACATATATACACATTTAAATAACACGTTAGATTGGGACAAAAGGAGGGGGGGGGAGTGTGTTTCCAGACAGGTATTTGGGAATGAGAGGAATGTTATGGGGAATACTGGGAATAAATAAAAATAAAAATAATAAAAATAAAAATAAAGATAAATGTAAAAATAAAAATAATAGTAATAAAAATAAAGAAATTAAAAATAAAAATGGTATGTGTTATACACTAGGGCTATGTGGATAGGGGTAATGGGTGGGATACAGGTATACACTCACACTATTGTACGGGTATACCCATACTCGTGTTCCACGTAGACTGTAAGTTAATGGGGTAGTGACTAGATGATGGATAAAACAATGAATCAGAACATTTGGGCGCGTAGGTAACAATAGAGATGGGGTGTACACAATGTGGAAGGGAAGTGAAGCGAGACGGGGAGTGGGCGGGGTGGGGAGTGAGGAGGGGGGGAAGGAGATATGCAAATGAGTATGTTGTGGTAAAAACAGCATAGCCTGATGAAGGAGCACGCATGCTCCGAACGCGAAGCACCGCCCGCCTCACCCCCACCCCCGGAAGTGAAGACGCAGGTCAGCACGGCGCTCCACGGAGGATCCATGACTGACATCCTGGCCGCCCGGAGGCTATGAGGGCCCTCGGCACCACCGGAACAGCTACCAGGACCCAGGTCACAGGACTCACATCCCAGGAACCCCCCCACTGGCCCGTGACACCCACATCCCCCGAGAGCACGCGGATGAAACTACTTTATATGCTGGCTTTTAGCAACTCAAATGTGGGTGTTTTTATCTATTGTAATAAATATTTTTAACATACATGCTGCACTTAGAGGACGCCGTCCTTCTTTCTTTTTTATTGTTTCCAGAGCTTCTTCTAGCTTTTATAGACTGGCTGCGTTCCATTTATTCAGCATCATTTTATCCTTAAATGGACTAATACCTGAACTTGTTGTGAAACATTAACTACCACCACCAAGTTCCCCCTCTCAGGAAACCCCAACCCACCCCCTTCCCCCCACCATTTTTAGTCATATGTACTCGGCTACATCCATTGTGCGCCATATTAACCCCTTGATCGTTTATTAATTTCTAATCTTTCTACTGGAATGCCAGGCAGCAGTTCCTGAAATAAGGCCAGCACAGTAGCTTGTAGATCAATCATTGTTTCAGGGATCCCCCTGATCCTAATATTGGAGCGTCGGTCCCTATTCTCCTGATCTTCTAAGCGTGATTGCAATACCAGATTCTCCTCTATAAGATTCTAAAACTCTGCAATGTAATCCCGTGTGTGGTTTTCCAGCTCATCCACCCTGGATTGTAGAGTGAGTGCTGTCTGTGTCAGTCAGACTCACCAGTATCCTCCAGGAGCTTCTGGGCTTGCAGCTGAGATGTGGCAGACCGCGGCGTGCTGGGCTGTGAAGGGGAAGCTGGCGCCATCTTGGCAGATGTCCTGGCCAGCGCTTCTTTAATGGTTCTGTTCTTCAGCTTCCTTCTGGAGCCTCCAAGAACCACAGCTACGAGTGCGGCGTGTTCCCCACTTCTACAGGTATCCACGGGTGAAGTTAGGGTGGTCAATGACTGGGGTGAGCTCCTGTATAGTTCTCCCTGGAGCAGAGCTCTAAAACGGCATTACCCCTCCGTAGGCTCCACGAATGCGCTCCCCCCCTGCAGTGATAGCATTTCTTACTGACTACTAGGAGAGAGGTTGAGGAAGCAGATGTGTGTCCAGTGCCAGGCTCTGCACTCGGGGAACCAGCACAGACACAGTTCCTGCACACACAGCAAACTGAGCTCAGGAACTACTGCTGCTTTTTTAATATAAAGTTATCACAAAGGTAATGTGCTAGGTTGCTATGCCCTCTGTTCCTTGTTTTTGTAATGGTGTAGCCAATGCCTGGGTAAGTAAAATGACAGTGGGCTCTGTGTCAAGGTGGTGGTAAGGGATACACACTGTGACCCCAGCTAGCTAAAGCAGGCAGACCACTCAAGGTTGCTGCATCCCGCTGGCTTGGGTGGAACTTAGACCCTATGTACAGTGCCTAGAGCTGCCGGGAATGGAGAGGCCTCCCAAGACAAGGTGTTCCCTTGACAATATTGAACGACGTGATTGTGAGCCGTGAGGAATGGCCTGGGTTACTAACCCTCCTATTTCTGAAATATCTGCAAAATGCCCTTGCAGGATTCTGAGGCTTAGACAAACCTGCTGGAAGGAGCATTACAAGTGGTATATTAATAATTCAGCTTTAAACTATTCATACAATTTGAATATTGTTAATCAAGCTGCAACTTCATGTGGCTTCCAGAATGAGATTAATCATTAATTTGTCATTACCTTGCCAATGCTGGAGTAGCCATGTCAGACTGGACTCCTATGGCCATGGGTATCCCACCACAATTGATATTTCCAAGTTCTTCTGCAATGGCGATGCTGTATGAAAAGTCCAAACCCATTCCGCCATATTCTACAAACACAAGGAAAATATTCATTCATTCACTTAGTAATACATTTGATAATTAATGTATTGGTTCATTTTGTTAATTCAGTTATTCATTAATTCTTTCAGATTGCAGTGCCCATTTTTCTACTAACAGTAAACATTCAATATGTAATAAAAAATGCCGCGCTGGAGCAATAAAATAAATAGAATAAAATAAAATAAAGCAGCAGTAAACAGTGTGACAACACAAATAACAGTAATAAAAAATAAACTGCGCTAAATGTCCTTTAGTTGGTAATGACATAAATAATCAATGATGTAGTCCAAATGTCACTTTGGGTGAGAGAAAAAAACACTCTAGATCTTCCAATTGCCACTATATGTATGGAAATATTCACAATCCAAAAGATCACGAAAATGAATTGCCCTTACCAGAGCGCCAAATATAGTAAGCGGATGGCTTCAAACCCAGCCGGGGCCTTTGGATAAGGACCGATCAGCTCTATCAGATTTCAGGCGTGATACCCTCAATACAATACCGAAAAAGAAACAAAAAAACTTGCCATAGTATAATATTGTTTTGCAACGAAACATGAGCATGCACCTGACACCAACACCCTTTTGTGCATTTAAAAACGAAGGTGATGTCCCACCACCACAGCTGTTGAGTGTGCTTACCAACTCACAGACTTTACATTCATTGGACTCTATGTGGCACTGGGAAATTGATAGTTGTATCAGGAAATCCTCCTTGCTACAGTGCTCCTCTACTCTGATTCCTTTCCCATGTGTGGTTTGGCTGTGCTCACCTATGGTGGTTCTAAAGGCAGAAAGTTTTTTACCTTAATGCATTCTATACATTAAAGCGGAGCTCCACCCAAAAAGGGGACGCTCTGCTTGTTTGCTCCCCTTCGTTGTCACATTTGGCACCTTTCGGGGGGGGGGGGGGGGAAGCAGATACCTGTCGAAACCAGGTACCTGCTCCCACTTCTGCGTTAGATTGCCGCAATCAATGTGCGGCGATCTACGCAATTTCTGGCCCCTTCCCCCGCTGTCTTCTGGGAGATGCACAGGTCTCAGAAGACAATGGGACCATTCAGAAAATGCAGTGAGACTCGCGCATGCGCAGTAGGAAACAGGTTGTGAGGCCCTCAGTAAGGATGCGGGTGCCTGCACCCATAGCCAATGGATAGATCGGCTTGGGGCGCCGATATCGCGGGCTCCCTGGACAGGTAAGTGTCCTTATAATAAAAGTCAGCAGCTACAGAATTTGTAGCTGCTGACTTTTCATTTTTTTCCCCCAGGCTGGAACTCCTCTTTAAGGTAAAAAACCTTCTACATGCAGCTCCTCCCGCCAGCCCCCTAAAAATTTACCTGAGCCTGATCTTGATCCGGTGATGTGCATGAGAGCACAGGCTCTCTCCACTCTCTCTCTCTGCTCACTGGCTCAGACACAGCAGTGGGAGCCATTGGCTCCCGGTGCTGTCAATCAAAGCCAGTGAGCCAATGAGTAGAGAGGGAGGGCAGGCCGAATGGAAACACAGAGCAGCGGCTCGGCTCGGGTGCCCCCACAGCAGGCTGCTTGCTGTGGGGGCACTCTTCAGGAGGAAGGGGACAGGAGTGCCGGTGAGAGACCCAAGAAGAAGAGTATCGTGGCTGCTCTGTGCAAAACCCCTACACAGAGCAGTTAAGTATAACATGCTTGTTATTTTTAAACAAAACAAACAAAACTTTAATATCACTTTAATGCATTAAGGTTAAAAACTTTCTCCATACAGCTCCCCCCCCAAATACTTACCTGAGTCTGATCTCGATCCAGCGATGTGCACAAGAGCCGAGGTCTCTCGGCTCTCTCTCTCCTCACTGGCTCAGACACAGTAGCGGGAGTCGTTGTCAATAACAGTCAGTGAGGCGGAAGCGGGGGGTTGGCACTCACAAGTGCCCCCATAACAAGCTGCTTGCTATGGGGCAATCGTCAGGGGTGGGGTGGGGGAGGAGCCAGGAGCAACAGCAGGAGGCCAGAGAAGAGGAGGATCGGGACTGCTCTGTGCAAAACTACTGCACAGAGCAAGTTTAACGTGTTTATCATTTAAGAAATAAAAAAAAAATCTGCCTTTACAATCCCTTGAAATCCTCCAACTCCAACCAACATTCTCTTGTTTAGTTTTGGAAAAACAGGTTTGGGGAAAAGTTTAACATTTCTGTCAGGTTTTTATTTAGGTCTGTGACCTCAGTTGGCCTCCTGTCCCTGTGATGCCCATATAAAAATGGGAGACTGGTCAAAACCATAAGACACAGACAGCAATAAAAAAACATTATCAGAAGATGTATCCCTTCTCCACTCTACTAAAAACGTTTTTAGTTTTATTAACTAAAAGTTCTTTTTTTTCTTAAAGAGGAATTGCAGTCTGCTCACATAATTTCTAATAAAAACATCTTTGCCATTCTGAAGCTTCCCACCAACCACTTTGCATATTATTTTATATATACTGTTATTCTGTACTTGCCAAATAGGCTGCAGAAATCTCCCCCCACTGAGTCTGGCTGCAACCATTTTAACTGTGGGCAGCTGAAACTGCTGCCTGTTCACTTCCTGGATTTACACAGACACACAGAGGCACAACTCCAGCTCTGCAGCTCTCATTAGCCCTCTTATGACTCGCCCGTCCCCTCTCTTCCTGGCAAACTCTCACAAGAGTGGGAGAGAGAGCTGTGAATGATGTCATAAGCCTAGGCTTTTTACAAGACAAGAAACAGGAAGTGGGCTATATAAGGTATTTACTGGCAGAAATTTTTTTTTTTTACTAACCAAAGATAAAACAACAAGAGCAGAAGATTTAATAGATGGAAAGATGAAAAAATGACTGAAGTTCTGCTTTAACCACTTCAATACAAGGCACTTTCGCACCTTCCTGCCCAGGCCAATTTTAAGCGTTCAGTGCTGTCACTTTTTAAATGACAATTGCGCGGTCATGCTACACTGTACCCAAACTACATTTTTATCATTTTTTTCCCACAAATAGAGCTTTCTTTTGGTGGTATTTGATCACCTCTGAGATTTTTATTTTCTGCTAAATAAAAAAAAAGACCGAAAATTTTGAAAAAAAAATGTTTTGTTTTTTTTTTTGTTTCTGTTACAAAACTTTGTAAATAAGTAAGTTTTCTCCTTCACTGATGGGCACTGATAAGCTGCACTGATAAAGCAATACCGATGAGGTGGCACTGATATGCTGCACTGATGAGCATTTATAGGCAGCACTGATGGGCGACACTGATGGGCACTGAAAGGCTGCACTGATGGGTACTTATGGGTAGCACTGATAGATGGCATTGTTGGACACTGATGGGCACTGATAGATTTAACTGACAGGCATCACTGATGGCACTGGCAGGCATTTTGATTTGGCACTGATTGGCAGCTACCTGGGCACTGATAGGCAGCTGCCTGGGCACTGATTGGCATTTTCCTGGTGGTCTAGGGTGGCATACCTGGTGGTCCAGTGTTGGCCATCCCTGGTGGTTTTGGACGGGCATCTGAGAGGGGGCTACTCTGATAAACAATCAGCACAGACCCCCCCCCCCCCCGTCAGGAAAGCAGCCGATCGGCTCTCCTCTACAGGCGTCTGTCAGTGAGGAAAAGCCGATCAAAGGCTCTTCCTGTTTACATCGTGATCAGCCGTGATTGGACACGGCTGATCATGTGGTAAAGAGTCTATGTCAGAGGCTCTTTCCCGAGATCGTAGTTTCTGTGTGTCAGGCTGACAGGCCGCAACAACGATCACTGCAATGCGCGCCCCCGGGGACGTGCGGCGGCTTGATATCCTGGCGACGCCATATGATGTCTGGTCAGGATATCGCAACCACTTTGCCGAAGTCATTTTGTTATATGGCGGGCGGCAAGTGGTTAAGGGAAGGAAACAGGACAGAATAGTGGTTATATAGTTAGCATTCTTGCCCTGCAACACTGGGGTACAAGGAAGATTTCCATCTATATGCTGCCTGGAGTTTGCATGTTCTCCCTGTGCCGCTGTGGGTTTCCTCCAGGTACTCCAGTTTCCTCCCACACTCCAAAGTCATGCTGGTAGGTTAATCGGTTCCTGTATAAACTGACCCTAGTATGTATAAATGTGAGTTAGGGACCTTAGATTGTAAGCTCCTTGAGGGCAGGGACTGATGTGCATGTGCAATATACATGTAAAGCGATGTGAAAATTGATGGCGTTATATAAGTACCTGTAATAAATAAATAAATGAAGTTTGCAATTTCTTCCTTTGTATGGGATACTTCACGATGTATCTAAACCCAAGTGATATAAATACATATGTTTGTTACATTTTACTGTAGATGAATTGGAAATTGCAGTGGTAAATGATCTGTGCATTTTTTTGCGAGTCTCTTTTTAAGGGTGACAATGGTGCTATGACAAGGCCCGCTTGAGCAAGTCATATTGTTGTGTGCAGAGCATGCTGGGACCATGCTCATATGTGCATTCAAATTGGAATATCAGCAATGTTGCTGTTTTAATGAGTGTGGCAATGAAAACTTCCAGTGCCAAAAAGTAAGGTTACAATGCTTATTTTATCTATTCATTACAGGTACTTTTATAGTGCTGTCAATTTACGCAGCCCTTTACATATACAGTATATTGTACATTCACATAAGTTCCTGCCCTCAAGGAGCTTACAATCTATGGTCCCTAACTCACATTCATACATTCACATACAGGGGGCAATTTAGACAGGAGCCAATTAACCTACCAGCATGTCTTTGGAGTGTGGGAGGAAACCAGAGTACCCGGAGGAAACCCACACAGGCACAGTAGAACACGTGAACTCCAGGCAGGTAGTGCAATGAGGATTAGAGAAATAGGTTATATTAAAAAAGGTGGTTAATTAAAGTTAAAGTGCATTTTTTTTTAAAAAGAGAAATACAGCCAAAGCTAGTTTGTCTGTATTTCTCATGTGGATCACAGGAGTGCAGTTCGTTCTGCACTCCTGTGACTTGTTTTCAGCAAACAGTGGGCTGAAGCCCGCTGTTGGCTGATGTCACAGAGCCAGTCCAGGCTCAAGTAAGATCGCTTCAATGGAGTCGGGATCTGCCCACGTGCCTGGACCGACACCCGGCTCAGCCTTTCAGCGAGCCACTGAGAGCCTGAGCCGGCCATCCCACCATCTCCACAGCCCGGTGACAGGCAGTCACTAGCTCTCTGCTCAAAGAGCTCTGAGAACTGAGCAATCGGTGGTGTTTGATCGCTCAGTTCTTTTCCACCTCATATTTCCCTATGGGAGGTACTTATAAGGTGGGTTTATGCAACACCTTCTATACACTCTGCACTAGATCCATGGTCCACTCTGCATTCACTTTTGTTCTTTCTTTCCAGTCACCTTGGTTATGTATTGCACTCATCTATGGTAGTAGCTATATTCAATATTTTATATACAATTTATTACTCTTATAGAAATCCTTGGAGATACCACTTCCCACTGCCCAAAATTTTTCTATGGTGACCCTTACCTTCCTGGGGTTGTGTTTGTGTGTACCTTGGCTTCCACGGGTGTGCAATACCACAGCTCCCGGGACAGATACTTTCAGCGCCCCCCACCATCCAGTACCGCATTTTTTAACCCAGAGCCAATTTGTAAGTATTCAAGAATGCATACTCTTTCCCTCCTACAATACCCTTCCCCCCCCCCACCTTCTGTTAGTTGGGGTAACCATCATATTAAATTGGTATTTATACACCTCTTTTGCAGATACGCATCATGCATCCGCTCCTGAGGAAGTGGAGCAAATCCACAAAATGTGTCAAGCTATTTTTGATCAAAACAAACAATAATTGCGCTATTACAAAAATAATTGAAAAAGCAGCTGCTAGCATGTAACACAGTGGTGAACAATGTATGAGAAAAATGAAATAAAAAACATGCAGCGCTCAAAAGTGTATATAAATCTGGAATTGAATATCTATAAAGGAGTGTTAAAGAGAAAAACTATCCTCATAAAGTGAAAAACAAATTATAAACAAAGTCCATAGGTGTAAAATAGTCCTAAGCACACATGAGAGTTCATGGGCGTAACTGGTGTCGTGCGTCCACGCACAGCGGGAGCCGGGGAGGACTCTGTATAGGGAGACACCCTGCACGTAGATCTTTTAGTCACACAGTGAACACTGTAATTGGTAGGAATGGGTACCTTACCGGAAAAGGTGGACACAATCACCGTATAGTGAAGTGTCAAATAGGCTTGGGGGATACACCGATCCCAGCGATATCCAGCTGCAGGGGTCCTCACAGTGAGTCGCATCCAGGATCCGGATCGTTGGACGGTAATGTGGGGGTTCCCGGTCTTTCGAGGTCTCCCTTTCAGATGGGAGGGGTTTGAAGATGGAAATGGTTGGGGCTCAGCAGGGTCCCAAACATAAAGGGAGATAAGAAAAAAACTTTTAATGGCGTGAGCAACCCGGGTTGCTCACGCCATTAAATGACCTGTTACCACGCGATTTTATTCGATTTTTACCTTTTGTGATCACATTTTATTCCATGGAGTGCACTGTATAGCACTTTATTCTCAGCTTTTAATAAAGCTTCTCGTTCCAAACGGATTCATGCCCTATGTGGAAGTTTTTTTCTTATCTCCCTTTATGTTTGGGACCCTGTTGAGCCCCAACCATTTCCATCTTCAAACCCCTCCCATCTGAAAGGGAGACCTCGAAAGACCGGGAACCCCCACATTACCGTCCAACGATCCGGATCCTGGATGCGACTCACTGTGAGGACCCCTGCAGCTGGATATCGCTGGGATCGGTGTATCCCCCAAGCCTATTTGACACTTCACTATATGGTGATTGTGTCCACCTTTTCCGGTAAGGTACCCATTCCTACCAATTACAGTGTTCACTGTGTGACTAAAAGATCTACGTGCAGGGTGTCTCCCTATACAGAGTCCTCCCCGGCTCCCGCTGTGCGTGGACGCACGACACCAGTTACGCCCATGAACTCTCATGTGTGCTTAGGACTATTTTACACCTATGGACTTTGTTTATAATTTGTTTTTCACTTTATGAGGATAGTTTTTCTCTTTAACACTCCTTTATAGATATTCAATTCCAGATTTATATACACTTTTGAGCGCTGCATGTTTTTTATTTCAAGCTATTTTTGATGCAGTGATTTTTTTCAGCCTACGTTGTTTATCTTTTATTTTAGATCCTATTTTGTTTTTCTTACAATAACAACTATATGACATGGAGTTCTAATCGGCTCCTAACATCCTCTAACTAGTGTATCATGATAACACGTGTGTGTATGTACACATTATGGACTGTGTTATGCTATATGTTACTGATGGGTGTGTATATATAACGTTTTTCCCTGAAAAAAAGACCGGGTATTATATTAATTTTGGCTACAAAAAACACACTAGGGCTTATTTTTAGGGCATGTCTTATTTATTTACAATAAATTACATTTATTCAAATACAGTTATGTCATCTTTTTCTGGATCATCATAACTCTCCAAACCCTGAATGCTCCTGTGTCCCCTGTCTTATCCTCCCTCTCCCCCACCCCTCCCATTGTCAAGTCAGCAGTCAGTTTTTTTACATCAATTTAATCATTTAAACAAAAAAATCTTTCTTAAAATCATTATGAAATTATGTAATCTGTTTTAATAAAAATAGTATACTGGTATACAGTGCAGTGAACCACAGTTTTATATAAAGTACCTTCATAAAAGCTCCTCTGGGCATTAGTGATCTGCTCTTCTTCTGAGATCCCCGCTGTCAGCCCGCTCAGAGTGATACCGAAGAGGGAGGGGCCACAGACGTCAGCGGGGAGGAGAGAGGGAAAGAGAAGAGCTGAAATCCCGCTGACGTCAGCCCGCTCCGTACACAGAAGAGGAAGGGTCAGCAGACGTCAGCGGGGAGAGGAGGAAAGAGAAGAGCTGAGATCCAGCTGACGTCCACCTGCTCCGTGCACAGAAGAGGAAGGGACTGCAGACGTCAGCGGGGAGGAGAGGAGGAAAGAGAAGAGCTGAGATCCCACTGACGTCCGCCTGCTCCGTGCACAGAAGAGGAAGGGGCAGCAGACGTCAGCGGGGAGGAGAGGAGGAAAGAGAAAGGTTGAGATCCCCGCTGACGTCAACCCGTTCCGTGCACAGAAGAGGAAGGGGCAGCAGACGTCAGCGGGGAGGAGAGGAGGAAAGAGAAGAGCTGAGATCCCGCTGACGTCCACCCGCTCCGTGCACAGAAGAGGAAGGGGAAACAGACGTCAGCCGGGAGAAGAGAAGGGGACCTCTGGCGGGTCAGCGGTGGGTGTAAACATGGGAGTTTTATTACAGTAACAAACGGAGACACTGCACCAGTTTTACAAAAGGGATTACAGGATTTTTAACGAAGGGCTTATTTTCGGGGTAGGGCTTATATTGCAGCCCGCCCTGATAATCACACTAGTGCCCCGTACACACGGTCAGATTTTCCAACGGAAAATGTGTGATAGGACCTTGTTGTCGGAAATTCCGACCGTGTGTGGGCTCCATCACACATTTTCCATCGGATTTTCCGACACACAAAGTTTGAGAGCAGGACATAAAATTTTCCGAAAACAAAATCCGTTGTCGGAATTTCCGATCGCGTGTACACAAATCCGACAGACAAAGTGCCACGCATGCTCAGAATAAATAAAGAGATGAAAGCTATTGGCCACTGCCCCGTTTATAGTTCCGATGTACGTGTTTTACGTCACCGCGTTCAGAATGATCGGATTTTCCGACAACTTTGTATGACCGTGTGTATGCAAGACAAGTTTGAGCCAACATCCGTAGGAAAAAATCCTAGGATTTTGTTGTCGGAATGTCCGAACAAAGTCCGACCGTGTGTACGGGGCATAAGTCTTACTTTCGGGTTTAGGGCTTATTTTCGGGGAAACACGGTATATGAATTTTCCATGTGTGTAATAATTGCAATGTGCCACGTCATCTACCTTTTTATATCAAATAAATATGTCATTACTTTTGACTATTTTTACCAATCATGTTTCATGTGCCTCATATAAAGTCCGACCTCTCTCCTTTATCTCAGATATTAGGGATGGAGGTTGCATGACTATATTGTCATGCACCTCATTTAAAGTCCCAAACCCTTCTACCCAATGGTTCTCAGTGTTAGTGGCACCCGGGGACAGAGGCAGCATCGGTCTAATGCTGCATCCACCTAGGCAAGTATGATTGCCAAAAAAAAAAAGTCCATACTTCACTCCTTCACTCCATAAGTCCACCCTCTTTTAAAATGAACACTAGCCAAATCCTTGGCCCTCTTAAACTGAATTGCACAAGTCTGATGTTTATATCCTCAAAGACAAAATCATCTTTAGTACTGGCTCCAAGCGCTCCCAGTTCTCTGACCATCACTGCAGCAGTAAAAGAGCTTATTCAAAAACACAACCCTAGCTGCTGATTGGTCAGTAAATCAATGCAGCACAATGATGAGATCAGATGCCTCTGGGCACTGGATTATTTTGAGAATACCATGTGGCATTTGTGGTACCCACAAACAAGAGCTTACCACCTACATTGTCTGAAACCAGATAGCCTGGACGTCGATCATTTCAGGCCTATCATTAGCCATGAATTGATCATACAGTTTAATTAAACAATCATTTAAATATCTCTACTGAAAAAAAAGAAAAAAACTGTTGATCATTTTTTGCAATCCTTTCAATAGATTTTGAACAATTGAACCAAAGATGAATGAGACTGAAAGGACTGGAAAATTTTGATCTTAATAAAAAACTGATCAAATGGTAAAAGCAACAATTGATTCTAAAGTGATCGCTTTTGATTTTCTTGTTATTCTAATACATTTTAGACATTGCATTAAGCTGATCAGATTGATGTAGGCAAGGTTACCATTTCCCTCATTTCAGACATTCAGAGTGACCTGTTGGTCACAGGATGAACCTCAATCGTGTAACGTACTCAAAGGTCACCCAGAGCAAAAAACGGGACAGAATGGTAAATAAAAATGAGAAAAAAAAGAACGCACATCCTCTGTGCTAACAATCTGTTATAAAGGTGAACTTGCACATTAATTCTCTGTATTACCATGGGCAATCACGATGTTCATAAATCCCATTTCTTATTCCTCTTGGAATAACATATGTCAAGTTTATTTTCTCCTCAGCAAACTTTAGTGCGATTTGCTATGTCCCTTCCATTCACAGTATGTTAATAGCTGCGTGATACAAATACAGTAATTGCCTTCTGGGTGAAAGGGAAGAAGAACAGGTTGTGACATTTCCCGGAAAAGTACGGTGTAAGGGAGAAGAGAGAGCAAGAAGACCAGATTCTTTCATACGTCTAATCATCCCTTCTCAGATTGAGGTCAGTCAGCCCTGAGACTAACGTCTCGATTTTTTCTCCTCCGTGGGTCTTAGCGTGGCACCTGCCACCCCGGGAATTGGACATGAACGAAGATGACAGCTTTCTGAAGTGCCAGCGTATTTAATTAGAACTATTTAATACAGCTCGTGAATGATAAGATTATCATCTAAATGGCTAAGTGACACCCAGTTAGAGATCATTAGCTGTTAGGGAAAGTTCTAGCAAAAATAAGATGCTGAGAAACTCATACAATTAATTCCTTCGGGATGCAACATAGGCCACACTTTCATATAAAGGTCACATAGAGAAGAAGAGAGAAAAAAAATATGTGTTTCCAGGAAGCTGTACTATTAATGCTACACCTTTACAAAGTCATGTTGTACAATTTTATGCTTCCACCCTTGCGGTAACAGTACAGGGAGACCCATGGGCATAGCATAAGGGGTTGCAGGGGTCACAATCACAACCCCATCCTTAGCTCCAGGGGGCCCCTGCGGCCTCCCTGTCATATTATCATACCCTCCACAAAATCCAGCTCCGATCTGCCCTAGGGCCCCACAGCCACGCTCTAGTACTGGGCTTCTACTTTGTCTTCCACAGTCCACACCCCTCTGTTCCCATTGGCTGGGGAGAAGCTGTGAGCCATTTCCTGAATGGAGAGGAGCACGAGGTGAAACAGCCCAGGATGGGGAAGTGTCTGTGCTGTGTGCTGGCAACATGGAATGGTAACCGAGCTCAGCGAGGCACGAGGAGGAGAGTGCTGTCCTGTAGCCACGTTGGGACCGATGTCACTGGTGAGGTAAGACACCGCTCAGTGTCTCCTAGTCACCAGCTGGGATTCTCTGTACCACCCCTCCCGGGGATGTCTACTTACCCCACTTCCCTGACAACTGGGGGAAAAGACGTACACCCCTGGGAGGTGCCCTCCCCCCAACACCTGCCATCATTGATAGAGAAACCTCCAGAAATTGCTAAAACAAATCCCTTAACACCTCCTCGGGGGGGTGCCTGAAGGGCTGCAGGCTCCAGATTTTGTGTCACCCCCTCCACCCTGCATGCTATGCCCGGCTGCTGAGCTCCTTTCCCATTACAGCACTTTATACTGTTCCCCCTCCGCAGGGCTGAAATCACATTCCTTTACAACACAGCCAGTCAGCCATGGTCTTCACAGGGTGTATCTGCCTACTGCAACTACACTGCCGTACAGAGAATTTCACAGGTCAGAAGGGCAACATAAAATCCAGATACACCCTGTGAAGACTGACAGACTGTGTGTAAAGGAATGTGATTTCAGCCCTGTGTAGTGTGTGTGTGTGTGTGGGGGGGCTGTATACAGTGCTGAGATGGGAAAGGAGCTCTGCCAAGTGACCTGCCAGGGGTCCCTGTCCTCTGATTCTCCAGCGGTAATCCCTGTCCTCTGATGTAAAGGGGAACTCTGGGAATTCAAAACTCTAAAGGCACTTTGAGTATCTTGGCGTGCGGTGGATGTATCTGCATGCACGTTGGAAGTAGTGGGAGGGGGCCCAGGTCAACTTTGTCATCGAGGCCCACAAGATTCAAGCTACGCCTCTGGGGAGACCCATTTCTGTTTCAAGACTGTGCCCCTGTATACAAACCCAGCTCCATAAAGACATAGTTTGATGAGTATGGTGTAGACTGTAGAGGAACTTGAGGGTCCTTCCTAGAACACTGACCTCATCCCAACTGAACACCATTAGGATGCATTGGCATGCCAACTGCAAGCCAGGTCTCCCTGTCAAACTTCAATACCTAAACCTCACAAATGCTATTTTGGCCGAATGGGCACAAATGCCCACAGATACACTCCAAAATCTTGTGGAAAGGCTTCCCTGAAGAGTGGAGACTGTTATATCTACAAAGGGGGGTCAACTCTATATTAATGCCCATGGTTTTGAAATGAGATGTCCATAGTTATGCAAAGGAATGGGTTAACCATTCATGACAGCTGTGATTGCTAGTGATCTGTGGTTGGCTACAGCTAATCACATGGTACAGGGTGCTGTGATTGGCCCAAATACTATGTGATAGCTGTGGGCCAATCACAGCATGGGAAACACAACTGTTATGAAGTCATTGATTCATAACAGCTTTGTTGACATTGTGATCATGTGATTACATAGCTGAGTACCTATGAGTACCATAGCTGTGATCATAGTGAGCATAGCCGAGTACAGGATCCACAATCCGCTGAGTCCCGCACGCTCCTAAACCCGGTGCAGGCACATGACCTACATGTACGTGATTGTGCCTGCATGTGCTGACGTATATGTACTGTGGCAGGTCGCAAGTGGTTATCACCATTCCCATTAGGATCTGTGTTCAACATTTAAAAACTGGGAGGTGAATAGTCCTTCAACTGCTTCCCAACTGCATAACTTAGTTATACAGCGGCAGAGCGGCTCTCCTGCGCCGGATCACGTACCTAGTACAGGATCCAGCACTTCCGGGCAGGGGGGCGTGCGCGCTGCCGACGCTGCGACTGTGCTGTGATTAGACGCAGTACAAGCCAATTAGAGGGTGCCGGCCAATGGATGTCTGCCGGCACCAGCTGATCTTTGAGGAGAGAGGCTGGACGGAGCTCTGTCTATGTAAAAAAGCCTGAGCTCTGACAGGGGGAAGTTATAGATGTTCTTTCCTTCCAAAGCAGGGTCCTTCCTTTAGTAAAAGCACCTTACAAAGTACACGTTGCTAGTAAAAAAAAAAAAAAAAGTAAATAAAAATTCCAGTATATATCCCATTGTCTGTAGACACTATTCCTTTTGGGCAAACCAATCAATATACGCTTATTGGGATTTTTTTTTACCAAAAACATGTAGCAGAATACATATTGGCCTAAATTGATCCAGAAATTTGATTTTTTTAAAAAAAAAAAAAAAACATTTGGATGTGTTTTATAGCAGAAAGTAAAAAATATTGTTTTTTTTTTTAAATTGTATTTTTTTTTTTGTTTATAGCACACAAAATAAAAAACTCAGTGGTGATTAAATTCCACCAAAAGAAAGTTCTATTTGTGGGGGAAAAAAAATGACAAACATTAAATTTATATACAGCGTTGCATAACCGCACAACTGTCAGTTAAAGTAATGCAGTGCCGTATCGCAAAAAATGGTCTGGTCATGAAGGGGGGGGGGTAAATCTTCTGGAGGGAAAGTGGTTAAAGGGTAACCACTTTTGTAAAAAAAAAAAAATTGCAAAAAAATGAAATAAATAAATCTATATAGCACATACAATTGCGACACGAGTCATATTGTAATTGAATGCTATTAAAAATGGCCTTTCCTTTTCAATCTGCACTTGATGTAATTTTCTGCAAAATGCAATATGACAACCTGGAGGTGTTCTGTACACAGATGTGTAATGTAATTTTTTTCTTGTGTGATTGGCTTACCGATTATCCCAGAAGTCTGCACTAAGATACCAATTCAGATTTTGAGCATCCCCTGCAACAAAAATTGAATTTTTGTTGAGATACTCCCAAAGGGAAATCATGTCTAAAGGGATGCAGACCCTGTCACTTTCCTCATTAGAGTCCTGCTAGTGCAGCAGCTGACTAATAATTATAACACCACTCCCATACAAATTCACTTTACACATGGACACAGACAAACAAACAGATATTTCTTCACAATATCCAAAGGTAGGAATCTACAACAAAGTTTGTTAAATTTCCTGCAATGTACACAGATCACCCAGAGGGGAATGTTTTTTTCCCCCCAACAAAAGTGGAGTTACTCTTTAAAGGAAATATGTTCTGCAATGTCAGGGAAATCACTACACACAGATGGAGTTTATTTCCATATGGTAATATTTTTAAGGCAGTGTGATATTATCTATTTCCATCACCGCGTCTGTGCTTCATGAGGATACTTTTTGATATAATCTATGATGACTTTTTATACTTTATTGGAAAGTTTTTAAAATAGGTAAATGCCATACTGGAATACAAAGACCCCCGCTGCACAAGGCTACACCGGCAGACAAGGCAGCCAATCAGCTTCCTTTCTTTTGTCATCTCTCCTGAAAACATTTTAGTGCCTTCCTAACAGCTGCACAATGGGTAATTCACAAACTTTGGATAAGAAAAAAAAAAAAAAATAAAAGATAATTTTTCAATCCGGCTGCAAGAACAAGTTTCAGCGGCTCAGCAAAAGTGATTTGCAAATGTCACGGAGAGTGAACAGTCGGTACCATTGACTCGAGAAACTATTAATATGAAAAGGAAGCAGAGGCTCGAGCTGTAGCAAGTTTTCTAAGCTGGAAAAAAGAAAGTGGATGACATGTGAGAAGATAGAAGTGTCACAGGAAATGTGCAGACACTCTCTTATGCCGCGTACACACGAGCGGACATTACGGCGGACTTTGCCCGGCGGACTTTTCGACGTACTTTCCGACGGACTTTGTGAATGAACGGACTTGCCTACACACAATCCACCAAAGTCCGTCGAATTCGTACGTGATGACGTACGACCGGACTAAAACAAGGAAGTTCATAGCCAGTAGCCAATAGCTGCCCTAGCGTGGCTTTTTGTCCGTCGAACTAGCATACAGACGGCGGACTTTTCGACCGGACTCGATTTCAACGGATAAATTTAAAGCAAGTTTTAAATCTAATTCCGTCGAACTTTTGAGAAAACAAAGTCCGCTGGAGCCCACACACATCGAATTGTCCGACGAAATCCAGTCCGCCGGGCAAAGTCCGCCGTAATGTCCGCTCGTGTGTACGCGGCATTAGGGTCACTAAGGGTCTGTTTAGACTTGCTGTTGGAGGGGGGGCTGTTAAAAACATGTGGTTGAGCCGTGATTAAACCCCCCTACTGCCCATACCAATTTCAGCTTTCAGTGCTCTCACACTTTGAATGACAATTACTCAGTCATGTAACACTGTATCAAATGATTTTTTTTTGTCCTTTTCTCCATACAAATAGAGCTTTCTTTTGGTGGTATTTGATCACTTCTGGGTTTTTTATTTTTTGCGCTGTATATGTAAATTTAGAAAAAAAACACATTTTTCTTAGTTTCTGTGATAAAATTTAGCAAATTATTACTTTTTCTTCATGAATTTTGGCCACAATTTATACTGCTACATATCTTTAGTAGAAATAACCTAAATTAGTGGATATTATATGGTCTGTGTGAAAGTTAGAGAGTCTACAAGTTGTGGTGCAAATAAAAAAAAAAATCTAATTTCTTGCGACCTGAACAAGCCAGAAAAGTACAAATACCCCCCAAATGACCCCTTTTTTAAAATTGGACATTAGTAAGATGCATAGTGAGTTTTTTGATGTTGTCATTTTTTCCCACAATTCTTTGCAAAATTAAGATTCTTTTTTTTTCCCACAAAATTATCATTGTAATAGGTTATTTCTCTCACATGGCATGTATATACCACAAATGACACCCCAAAATACATTCTCCTACTCCTCCTCAGTATGGCGATACCACGTGTGGGATTTTTTCACAGCCTGGCCACATAAGGAGACCCAACATGCAGGGAGCACCATCAGGTGTTCTAGGAGCATAAATTACACCTCTAACTTGTTGACTATCTATTATGCCGCGTACACACGAGCAGAATGTAAAACAGAAAAAGTCAGACGGGAGCTTTTCGTCGTATATTCCGATCGTGTGTAGGCCCCATCGGACTTTTTACGTCGAAAATTCTGACGGACCTAGAAAGAGAACATGTTCTAAATTTCTCCTACGGAACCAATTCCTATTGGGAAAACTGCTTGTCTGTATGCTGTTCCGACGTACTAAAAACAACGCATGCTCTGAAGCAAGTATGAGACGGAAGCTATTGGCTACTGGCTATTGAACTTTCGTTTTCTAGTCCCGTCATATGTGTTGTACGTCACCGGGTTCTGGACGGTCGGAATTTGGTGTGACCGTGTGTATGCAAGACAGCTTGAGCGGAATTCCATCGGAAAAACCTTCAGAGTTTATTCTTACGGGAAAACCGGTCGTGTGTACAGGGAATTACACTTTTGAAGGCCCTGGAGCACCAGGATAATGGAAACACCCACAAAATGACCCAATTTTGGAAAGCAAACATCCCAACATATAATCTACGAGGCATAATGAGTCTTTTGAACAGTTAATTTTTTCCCAGAAGTTTTTGGAAAATGTGGAATCAGGGGCGATCAAAGAGTTAACTGTGTGCCTAGCCAGTGCTTGTGCACTGTGGGGGAGGTGCTTTTACTAGGGAAAGACATGGATCCTTGTCCCTGCTTTGCAGCAACACGGGATCAATGCCTTCCCTACTTCTTTACATAGGCAGACCGCTGTTCTGCTGGATCATCGGCGGGTGCCAGAACATTGAGTCCGCCATACCCGCCGCTTGGCTCTAGCTGTGTATGGGACAGGGCATCTACATTCCCCATCTCAACACCTGGCCTGTGTTTTACAGTGAAGAAATAATCCTGTAGAGCCAGAAACCACCGGTTCACCTGTCTATTAGTCTCCTTCTTTTGGGCCATCCATTTCAGAGGAGCATGGTCAGTTATTAAATCAAACTGGTGCCCTAACAATTAGTACCTTAGCGCATCTATGGCCCACTTCATGGCTAAACATTCCTTTTCAATGAATACATACTTTTTCTCGTGGTCATTGAGCTTCCTGCTTAGGTACACAACAGGGTGTTCTTCCCCATTGTGTACCTGTGACAATACTGCCCCGATACTTACATCTGACGCATCTGTCTGAACCAAAAAGTATTTTGAGAAATCGGGGGGAGTACAGTACTGGCTGCGCACAAAGCCTTCTTCCTCTGCTACTGGGGACCATTTCACCATTACCAGTCCATCCCTTTCGTAAGGTCTGTCAGTGGGGCAGCTATAGTTGCAAAATTTGGGATAAACCTTCTATAATACCCTGCAATCCCAAGAAAGGCCCTGACCTGCTTCTTGTTTGCAGGATGTGGCCACTCCTGGATGGCTTCTATTTTATTCACATGTGGTTTAATGACTCCACGGCCAATAGTGTAGCCCAAATACTTGGCTTCCTCTAAACCAATGGCACATTTTTTTGGATTCACCGTAAAACCGTCTTTGAAGAGGGAATCGAGGACAGCCTGGACACGGGGAAAGTGAGACTCCCAGTCAGTGCTATTTACCACTTTATCATCCAGATAGGCTGCTGCATACTGTCGGTGAGGTCTTAGGGTTCTGACCATGGCCCTCTGAAATTTTGCGGGGGCATTATGCAACCCAAAAGAAATTTTCCTTATACTGAAACAAACCCCCCAGGGTCACAAACGCAGTCTTCTCTTTGGCGCTACCAGTCAGGGGTATTTGCCAATAACCTTTTGTCAAGTCCAAAGTGGTCAGATAGCGGGCCTTGCCAAGTCGATCTATAAGTTCGTCTACCCTGGGCATTGGGTACGTGTCAAACATTGTCACTGCAATAAGCTACCTGAAGTCATTATAGAACCTCCAAATGCCATCCAGTTTTGGGACTAACACGATGGGGCTAGACCAGTTACTATTGGATTCCTCAATGACAACTTCATCACTGATGTCCTTTCTTCTAGCTTCGGGAATTCGGTACGGTTTGAGCTGGACACGGACCCCAGGTTCAGTAACAATATCATGCTGAACTGCTGAAGTTGTGCCAGGTAACTCTGAAAATTTCTCTCTATTCCTTATCAGGAACTCTCTAGCTTCCTGTTTTTGGGAATACGACAGGGTGTCCGGAATCGTGACCTCAGGGATCAGAGGGGACTCAGTACCCTTAGGCGTTACGGGGAGGGACCTCGCAGTTAATGCCAGTCTATCCTTCCAGGGCTTTAACAGGTTTATGTGGTAAATCTGTTCGGGCTTCCTTTTACCTGGTTGATATACTTTGTAATTAACCTCCCCAACTCTTTCAATTAGTTTGAAGAGACCCTGCCACTTAGCCAGGAACTTGCTCTCAACAGTGGGAACTAACACTAGGACCCTGTCACCAGGTGAGAACACACGGAGTTGGACCCCCCCCCGTTGTATATTCTCTGTTGGGCTGCTTGGGCCTGCAGTAAGTGTTCTTTTACCATCGGCATGATTGCTGCAATCCTGTCCTGCATTTGTGAGATATGCGGAATTACACTTTTGTGGGGTGTCTGCTCCCCTCTCAGGTTTCCTTGGCTATGTCTAAGAGTCCCTGAGGGAGTCTTCCATAAAGCAACTCAAATGGAGAGTACCCTGTAGAGGACTGGGGAACCTCCCTGATGGAAAACATCAAGTATGGAATCAGGAAGTCCCCGTTTTTCCCATCTTTGTCAACAACCTTTTTTAACATGCTCTTTAATGTTTTATTGAAGCGTTCCACCAAGCCATCAGTTTGAGGGTGGTACACGAAGGTTCGCAACTGTGTCACCTTAAATAACTTGCACAACTCCCTAGTTACTCGTGACATAAATGGGGTGCCCTGGTCTGTAAGGACTTCCTTAGGGATCCCAACCCGACTGAACACCATGAACAGCTCTTTAGCAATGTTCTTAGCAGATACAGTGAGTAAGAGAACTGCCCTGGGGTAACGGTAAGTGTAATCAATGATTACAAGAATATGATGATGACCCCAGGCAGACTTAGGGAGTGGGCCCACCAGGTCCATGGCGATCCTCTCAAAGGGCACTTCAATAATGGGTAAGGGCACTAAAGGACTTCGGAAGTGGGGTAGTGGGGCTGACATTTGACAAACAGGACAAGATTGACAATAACTCTCAATAGCTTTCTGTATCCCGGGCCAGTAAAACCTGCACAACACCCTTTCCGTGGTTTTCTCAACTCCTAAATGACCTCTTAGCAAGTGCTCATGGGCAAGTTCCAACACCACCCATCTGTATGGCTTGGGGACCACCAACTATACAACAATTTCATCATTCTTTTTACATACACAATACAGTAAATCGTCATTGCTGCTGAAATAAGGAAAACAGGGTCTGTCCCCTGGTTCGACAGGTACATCATTAATCACTACTACATTTTCCCAGGCCCTGGCAAGGGTAGGGTCTTTTCTCTGCTCGGTAGCAAAGTTTTCCTTGTGCACATTAAGGTCAGCAAACTCTAACGTAGCCTCAGAGTCAGCAGATGTCTGTCCACATTCACTGATTGTGGGGACTTCCTCAGGCTCCTCCAGTTCCCCCGCCATAAACGAGAAGGGAATACCCGGAGAACCCCGAGACGAGTCCCCTGAACCCACATTGTCGTGCCGGCCAAGAGTTCTGGCTCTGCCACTGAGTCAGTTACTGCGACCGGGTCGAGACGATCCCACAGTTCCCAAAACTTAGGGAAGTCCCTACCAATGATGGCCTTGTGTACCACGTGGGGCACAAGTCCGACCGGATGGGTCACCGTACCTAAGTCAGTTTTAAAGTTAACAGTGGCTATAGGATACTCCTGGGTATCCCCATGTACACAGATCACAGCAACTTTTTTAGCATGAAAATTCACAGTTTCAACCATCTCAGCTTTAACCAGTCACTAGACTTCCAGAGTCCATCAATGCCATAATAGGCTCATCATTCACAGTCATTTGGCACATGTGTTTTCCTACACTTGGCGCTGCAGCGCATAAAACAGCAGCAAACATAGACTGTCTTCTATAAGATACATCACACTGCATGGGTTCATCTGTCAATGGACAGTTTGCTGTCACATGTCCCAGCTCCAGGAAACGGAAACACCTGATGTTGCAACAGTTTGGTTTGCTGACAGAAAGTCTGTGCGGCTGTAGGGGTGGTGACCAGGCTCTCTGCAGCAAAATATCTCTCAACGAGTTCCACCAGGTTGTTTGCCGACTTGGGGTCTACTTGACTCACCCACTTCTGCAGGGGAACTGGTAGTGACCTCAGGAATTGGTCCATGACCACACGCTCCACTATTTGTGGCCCAGACAGGGACTCCGGCTGTAGCCATTTCTGCACCAGGTGGATTAGGTCAAACATCTGCGATCTTGGGGGCCTGGCCTCTCGTTTTGGAAGGACCAGCTGTGGACCCGCTGTGCTCGAACTGCCAAGGTGACACCGAGTCGCGCCAAGATTTCCTGCTTGACCTTTTCATAGTCTCCTGCTTCTGCCGACTTCGGATCATAGTAGGCCTTCTGCGATTCTCCAGAAAGCAAGGGGGCGATCAGTCCTGCCCACTGGATTTTAGGCCAACCTTCCCTCTAAGCTGAGGGACAGGTAGCAGGTACAAAGTTCCCTGGGATAAGCAGTCTTTCAGCACATTATATATATATATATATATATATATATATATATATATATATATATATATATATATACACGTTATCCAGTAGAACTGCAATAGGTTGGCTCTTAAGTGGTTAAGCTTAAACGAGGATAACTATGCATATACTTTCCCTGTGGGATCCCTGTGGAACCTGGAAGTCACTGTAGTAGACACCACTACTCCAGTGATGTCCACTTGCTTCTGGGTTCCCGAGGAGCTGCCCTGCTGCATTCTGAACACTGGAGGTTTGACACTCTGCATTGGCACCATTCAGAAAATACTTTGCATTTTCTCAACTAATGCAAAGTGTTCTCTGATTGGACGAGGTGGGGAAATTGGGTTGTGGCATCACACTCCCCACCTTGTCCAACCATAGAATGCTTTACATTCACTGAGAACATGCAAAGCATTCTCTAAATGGCCCCCGTGCCAAGCGCCCAACCTCCTGTGTTCACAACAACTAGAGAATCAGGATCTTTTAATCACATAAAATGTGTTGCCAAGCATAAACAGTTAAAAAGATAACAAAAAAAACAAGCTAAATACCAATAAAAAGGTCAAATTGAATGTATAAGTGGAGAGTCGATTCACATTAACTGCACTGTACAAAACACTATTACAATTTGAAACACTGTCGCGTTACATCAATCACGTCCTCCCGCAATAAACTATTGACATGCAAATTACTGCTAATTAACATGAATTTGAAAAATGACATGTTGTTGTGTGCTCCACAAATCAACTGAATATATTTATACAGAGTACACAAATGATGCAAAAAAAAAAAAAATAAAAAAAAAAAAAGAAGGCTTTACACTGGAGAAGAGAAGGAAAAAAAGCTCTTTAGATATGAAAGGGAAAAGAATGGTGACCTAAAGTCTTTGATGCCTAGATACCCCAGACAAATTTAGCAGCATCAGCATTCACCGTTTATAGACAAACTCTGGGCTAAATATTTTCTTTCCTTTAAATCAGGGATATGCAATTAGTGGACCTCCAGCTGTTGCAGAACTACAAGTCCCATGAGGCATAGCAAGACTCTGACAGCCACAAGCATGACACCCAGATGCAGAGGCATGATGGGACTTGTAGTTTTGCAACAGCTGGAGGTCCGCTAATTGCATATCCCTGCTTTAAATGAAAGGTCCCTTTCATAGGGCAATCCGATTGGGTCCTCCTACCAATTTTTTAGGTGGACCTCTTCTATGGAGCAACGAATGTAATCAGACACACATCCGCTGACACCCACCGCCATCCGATCCGGTCTGCCAAAAACAGACGGATAGTGGCCCTACTCCCCATCCGTCTGGCAGATCGGATCGGATGGAAGCGGACATGCGGTCTGTTTCGATCCAATTGCCCCATAGAGGAGAGCATGACTGTGTCCGTGTCTGCTCTGCTTTGCAGAGCGGACATGGACCTGTCATCCACCTGCTCAGCGGGGATCAGCAGAGAGATCCCCCGCTGAGCAAGAGGATTCCGCTTCATGGAGGCGCTCGTGTGAAAGGGGCCTTATAACTGTAAAAAAAAAAAAAAAAAAGAATCAGCCAAATTGGAAGACTATAGAAAAACTGTGCAGAGTATAATGTATTGATGCAGAGAAGGGTGCTTTTGTCATCACTCTAGCATTGTTCTTCAGCATTACCCAGAACCAATGCCATGGTGAGAAAACCCTGCTTTTTCTTTTAAATTTTTGAATCATATTTTTTTTCCTGTAATTGTATCTGACAGTTACAGTATGGATAAGATGCCACAGCAAATGGCACTACAGCCTGAAGGTGGCAGTGGTGTTCATTTGCTGACTGAAGGTTTATGTCAGCCTTTCTCAACCTTTTTAACACAAAGAATCCCTTTGAATGACTTTCCAGTCTAAAGGAACCCCTGCTAAAAATTACTATTTTTACAACTCATGATACATTAGTGTGATGGTCAGTGGTAAGAATACACCTTACACTTGTGGTCATTGGGAAGAATTTCCCCCTTACAGATAGCTAAAAAGTCAATGATGTCAGTGAGGCAAAAATTGCTCATAGAACCCCTAGCAACCTCTGGATGAACCCTAGTTGAGAAACCCTGGTTTATGTTGTCAGTGAAGCTTCTAGCCTGAATGTGATCACTAAGTCATAGTTGACATCACATGATTGAGAACCACACTGCTTGGTTCCTCATCACCAATGGGGACTGCAGCTGTCGGTGACACTCGGTATTGAGTCAGCAGGTGTGCAAAGTGTGGGCTTGTGGCTCTCATGGGGTGGGGGCGTTTATTATCATAATAAGCCAAAATCAGCTATCAACCATGAGATCAAAATACATAATTTGGTGCTGTCACAATCTGCAGGTCTATTTACAATAAAGTCCCCGTCTCGTACATGGTTAGAGAGCCTGATGTGCAGAAGAGAGCCTGATGTGCAGAGGAAAGCCTCTGTTACAGCTCCAGCTTAGGGACCACTGGTAGTGAGACAGTGGCCATGAGAGCATGGCGAGGTATGAGTGCCTGTAGAGTGTCCAGCAGACTGCAGGAATGAAGAGCAGGTGCTTTGCCAGGAACTGGTTAGATGGCCAACACAGCAGCAGACCTGGGACTTGGCAGACAACAGGCTGGCAGTAGCTTGGCTTGCAGGTGACTGGTCACAGATGCAGGGTAGACTGACCAGCAAGGACCAGGTAAGTAGTGTATGGAGTAGAATAGAGAGGTTTCAGGATGTGTAGTCAGATGAGCCAGGTCAGCAATATATGGTCAGGTACAGGCATGGACAGTAGGTAAGATGATCGTCAGGCTACAGGCAGAGGTCAGCAACACTGGAGCAGGTAGATGAGCAAGAGGCAAACGGAATCCAAGACCGGCTGAGGTCAGGTAGCATTAAAACGTGGTCAGGACAAGCCGGGTCAATCATAGGAATCAAACAAAGGAACGGGCACATGAACACAGGAAGAACTGCAGATCAGACAGCAACTAGCTAGTAGAGAGGCTGCAGTTATATAGTCCACTTGGCGCCAGTATCAGTAGCAAATGCACGCGCGCACATTTGCATCCCAAGACGAGCACCCACAGGCTAGCGTATCTGTGTGCACCTCAGAGCTTCACTTGCACTATGGCCAGCGCGTCCCTGACAGTGCCATTTGGCAGAACTACTTGCTACCTTATCCATTTCCTGGGATCTCCAATGGTGAGATTTCCTCATGGTAGTCTGCCTCAACTCTGGCAGAGCGGTAACAAATGTGTCATTCCTGCGCAGCTGAATTCCCCCAATTACGTTTTTCTACATTAATAGAGAAGTTCTCAAGAAGAACCATCAAGGGAGCCTGACACCATCCTTTGGCCATGTGATTGATGCAGCAGTTGGGTGGAACTGGAATTGGGGTGGGGAAATTTCATCACCGGGAAAATGATTTGCCTTGCCAGTAAACCCAAACTAAAACTGATGTTCTCAGTGGAGTCAAGCTTTACAGCTTAAATCTAGCTATAACATACATGGATACAAGAGGGGAAGGTTAAAACCTCTGTAATTTAATTGCTGCCTGTGATCCCACTAAGAGGATTTATCCTAATTGCCCCTTTCATCAGGAAAGAATAAACTGGTTGTAAAGGCTAAAGGTTTTTTTTTACCTTAATGCATTCTCTGACTTTTATCAACACAGGGCTCTCTTTTGTCATTCACTCAGCCGATCAGCGGATGCCGGACATAAATCATTGACAGGGACCCGCTTGACCGTCTTGAGCTGCAGCAAATGGCAGCAGAGCCGAGGGGGCGGGTGTTCGCACTCCCTACCCAGAAGAAGCAGATAACATACATGTATGTGATCCGGCGCAGTGGGGACGCTCTGCTGCAGCATATCTGTGGTAGGCGGACTCTTAGTGGTTAATAATAAGGAATGCGAGTTAGCATGGCTAAATGGCTGAGCATCTGAACATCAATGAGCTCTGGTCACAGTGGAGGGAGGGCCCCATGCGAGCTGTGCGTATAGCCATGGCGCATGAGACTCCAGCATTTAGGTCCGGGCGCCAGTCAGCAGACTGTCAAACTCTATGCTATGAATGCAGACTTCTTGCTTTCAGGGCATTCATCCCTGAGCACATACTGCTTTAACCGCTTCAGCCCCGGAAGATTTTACCCCATTCCTGACCAGAGCACTTTTTGCGATTCGGCACTGCGTCGCTTTAACTGACAATTGCGCGGTTGTGCGACGTTATACCAAAACAAAATTGACATCTTTTTTTCCCACAAATAGATCTTTCTTTTGGTGGTATTTGATCACCTCTGCGTTTTTTATTTTTTGCGCTATAAACAAAAAAAGAGTGACAATTTTGAAAAAAAAGCAATATTTTTTTATTTTTTGCTATAATAAATATCCCCCAAAAATATATAAAAAAACAAATTTTTTTCCAACGGATTTTGTGCCAAACTTGTCTTGCATACACACAGTCGCACAAAGTTGTCGGAAAATCCGATCGTTCTGAATGCGGTGACGTAAAGCACGTACGTCGGGCCTATAAAGGGGCAGTAGCCAATAGCTTTCATCTCTTAATTTATTCTGAGCATGCGTGGCACTTTGTGTGTCGGAAATTCCAACGGAAAAAGTCTGATGGAGCCAACACGATCGGAATTTCCGACAACACAATCCGATCGCACTGTTTCCGTCGGAAAAAACCCACCATGTGTACAGGGCATAATAGTGGTCCTGTGGACAGTTTCTCCCACCTGAGCTGTGGATCTCTGCAGCTCCTCCAGAGTTATCATGGGCCTCTTGGCTGCTTCTCTGATTAATGCTCTCCTTGCCCGGCTTGTCAGTTTAGGTGGACGGCCATGTCTTGGTAGGTTTTCAGTTGTGCCATACTCTTTCCATTTTTGTATGATGGATTGAACAGTGCTCTGTGAGATGTTCAAAGCTTGGGATGTTTTTTTTATAACCTAACCCTGCTTTAAACATCTCCACAACTTTATCCTTTACCTGTCTGGTGTGTTTCTTGGCCTTCGTGATGCTGTTTATTCACTAAGGTTCTCTAACAAACCTCTGAAGGGTTCACAGAACAGCTGTATTTATACTGAGATTAAATTACACGCAGATTGACGCTATTTATTAATTAGGTGACTTCTGAAGGCAATTGGTTCCACTAGATTTTAGTTAGGGGTATCAGAGAAAAGGGGGCTGAATACAAATGCACGCCACACTTTTCACATATTTATTTATAAAAAAAAAAATGAAAACCATTTATGATTTTCCTTCCACTTCACAATTATGTGCCACTTTGTGTTCTATCACATAAAAATCCCAATAAAACACATTTATGTTTTTGGTTGTAACATGACAAAATGTGAGAAATTTCAAGGTGTATGAATACTTTTTCACGGTACTGTATATTACATTTTTGGTTTTGGGTTTAATATCACTTTATGGCCTCATTCCCACCTAGTGATTTGAAGTGTGGGCAGCATTCTTTCCACGATTCCAAATCGCGGCAAAATGTGCACGAAGCGTTTGCGTGCCCTTTATTCTTAATTTAGCGATTTTGCCATGATTGTCATGCGGCAAACGCTTATGATAAAATTGTGCAAAGCTTGTCGCCCAAAAAAGGTGCATGAGCTTCCTTTGCGCAACAAACACGCATAGGGAAGCCAGTTTAAGTGGATGGGCTGCCCTATGTGTGACACATGGAAATGTGTGTTAATTGCACTAAGAAAATTGCTAGCGGGAATGCATGTTCCACAAAGCGAGATGTGAACGGGGCCTAAGATAAAAATAGCAGAACTCCAGCGTTTAACGCAGCTGCAATGATTCTGGGAAAGCATTGGCTTTTGATATGACAGATTCTGCTGGTTGGTTGGAGTTCCTATTTAACTACTTGCCGCCCGCCATATAGCAAAATGACGTTGGCAAAGTGGTTGCGATATCCTGACCGGACGTCATAGGACGTGATCAGGATATCAAGCCGCTGTGCTTCCCCGGGGGCGTGCATCGCGGCGATTGTTGTTTCGACGTGTCAGTCTGACACACCACAACTCCAATCTAGGTAAAGAATCTCTGAGGGAGACTCTTTACCATGTGATCAGCCGTGTCCAATCACGGCTGATCACGATGTAAACAGGAAGAGCTGTTGATCGGCTTTTCCTCACTCGCGTCTGACAGACGTGAGTAGAGGAGAGCCGATCGGCTGCTCTCTTGACAGGGGGGGGGTCTGTGCTGATTGTTTATCAGCGCAGCCCCAACTCGGATGCCCATCCAGGACCACCAGGATGCTGCCCAGGACAACCAGGATGCCGCCCAGGACCACCAGGGATGGCCATCACACTGGACCAGCAGGTATGCTACCCTATACCACCAGGGAAATGCCAATCAGTGCCCAGACAGCTGTCAATCAGTGCCACTGAAAAATACCTGCCAGTGATGCCTATCAGTGAAATCCAGTGCTAGTGATCAGTGCCCATCAATGCCACCTTTCATTACCCATCAGTGCCATCTATCAGTGCCACCCATAAGTACCCATCAGTGCAGCCTTTCAGTGCCCATCAGTGTCGCCTATCAGTGCCACCCATGAGTGCCTATCAATGCCGGTGTCACCTATTAGTGCTGCCTATCAGTGCCACCTATCAATGCCCATCTTCAGGTCCATCAGTACCACCTCATCGGTGCCATCTCATTGGTGCCACCTCATCAGTGCCGCCTTATCAGTGCAGCTTATCAGTGCCCATCAGTGAAGGAGAAAACTTACTTATTCACAAAATTTTATAACAAAAACAAAGAAAAAAGTATTTTTTTCAACATTTTCGGTCTTTTTTTATTCGTTTAGCAAAAAATAAAAACCGCAGAGGTGATCAAATACCACCAAAAGAAAGCTCTATTTGTGGGAACAAAATGATAAGTTTGGGTACAGTGTAGCATTACTGCACAATTGTCATTTAAAAAGTGACAGCACTGAAAGCTGAAAATTGTCCTGGGCAGGAAGGTGCGAAAGTGCCCGGTACTGAAGTGGTTAAAGCCCAATTCCAGGGAATAAAGAACCAATTAGCTGTGTATTGTAAAGTTAAATGAGAATAAATTGCTAAAAAAGTGTTTGTCATGAAAAATTCTATTCATTGAGATTCATCTGCTGTAAGTATTAGATGTGACCTTTCGCTTACATTGTTGTGCAGACAAGATAATTAGCTCCATCAGCATAATGCGGGCCGCTATCACAACCACGCAATGTGCTCTTTAAGCAACTGAGACGGCAATTAGTACATTTCATAAGACACCAGCAAGGTAATCACTGATCAGCGTAATAGGATTTAAAGGCACGCTCCTTGCATGGGGTGATCCTGGCGGCTTGTCGTGTTTGGCCTTCTTTTAGTTTTATTTACTTAAAAACTGCAGATCAGCAAAACTGAACATGACCAGATTAGACTTTGCCAAAAAAACATCTAAAAAAAGCCAGACCAGTTCTGGAAAAGCATTCTTTGGATGGAGGAAACCAAGATTAATCAGTACCAGAATGACGAGAAGAAAAAAAAGTGTGGAGAGGGCTTGGAACAGCTCATGATCCAAAGCACACAACGTCATCTGTGGTCACATGGTGGAGCTTGCAGTGTGATGACATGGGCATGCATGGCTTCCGGTGGCACTGGGTCATTGGTGTTTATTGATGACGTGGAAAAGAAAAAACTGCGCTAGAAATCTAAACGTAAAGCTGCAGCTATACGTGAACCACACATATAAAGTAAATAGACAAAAAAAGCTGCGCTTAGAAAATATGTTAATAATCAATCAATTATTAAAAAAAAAGATGATGTGACAGAAGACAGAAGCAGCTGGATGAATTCTGCAGTGTTTAGAGATATAGGGGGTTATTTACTAAAGTAAAATCAACTTTGCACTGCAAGTGCACTTGGAAGTAAAGTCGCTGTAGATCTGAGGGGGACATGCAAGGAACATAAAAAACAGCATTTTAGCTTGTACATGATTGGATAATAAAATCAGCAGAGCTTCCCCTCATTTCAGATCTACCCCTTAGATTTAGAGCGACTGCACTTCCAAGTTCACTTTCAGTGCAAAATGGATTTGCCTTTCGTAAATAACCCCCATACGGTCAGCCCAGATTCAGCCAAATGCAGCAAAGTTGTTTGGACGGCGCTTCACAGTACAGATAGACAATGATCCAAAACAAACTGAAAGAGCAACATAGGAGCTTTTGAAGGAAAAGAAGTGGAATATTCTGCAATGGCCGAGTCAATCACCTGATCTCAACCCAGTTGAGCATTTCACTTGCCGAAGGCAAAACTAAAAAGGCAGAAAGACCCACAAACAAACCCACTCTTTGGTAATGTTCCAGACATCGGGCAGTCATTGCCTTCTCAACAAAATATTAAAAAATGAACATTTTATTTATGATTATATTTATTTGTCCAATTACAATTGAGCCCCTGAAAATGGGGGGACTGTGTATAAAAATGGTTGCAGTTCCTAAAATTTGTACTTGATATTTATGTTCAACCCTTTGAATGAAAGCTGAAAGTCTGCACTTCCAATTAATTTGGATTGTTTGTTTTAATTTTATTCTGGTGGCATACAGAGCCAAAAGTATAAAAATTGTGCCTGTGTCCAAATATATATGGACCTAACTGTAATTGACCTAAAACCAGGTTTCCCTTGAATTGGGTATTAACCACTTCCCTACTGGGCACTTTCACCCCCTTCCTGCCCAGGCCAATTATCAGCTTTCAGTGCTGTCGCACTTTGAATGACAATTGTGCAGTCATACAACACTGTACCCAAACAAAGTTTTTATCATTTTTTTGAGACAGATAGAGCTTTCTTTTGGTGGTATTTAATCACTACTGGATTTTTTATTTTTTGCTAAACAAACGAAAAAAAACCCTAAAATTTTGAAAAAAAAATTTTTTTCTTCGTTTCTGGTATAAAATTTTTGTAAATAAGTAGTTTTCTCCTTCATTGATGGGCACTGATGAGGCCCTAATATGCAGCACTGATGGGCACGGATAGGCGGCAATGATAGGCACTGATAGACGGCACTGATAGGCATCACTGGTGGGCACTGTTGGGGCTGCACTGATAATCAGTGCCCTGATTATCACATGACGTCCTCCCAATATGAAATCCACAAATATATTGCAGCTTACCAATCATTAGATTTGGTGGCTTCATTCGTTTTCTCTCTTTAGGCTTTTTTCATCTCTATTTTCACCTGGTGATCTGGCCAGTAACACACCTCCTGTATTAGAGGGACCCCACTCTGGATAAAGGAGCACAGGGGGCACCTTTGTCAGTCTGCGGGGAGGGAAGTGTTAGATGTACTAACAGGTTTGAATACACCAGCAAATTGAAGCCAAACTCCACCTAATACTTTAGAAGCAGTTACAGCAATTTTTTTGTCCTTTTGGGATAAAGATTTTACATAAATAAATAAAGCAGATTTTACAGAGAGCAAAAGGTGCGGGACCTATATATACATATAGCATGTGAGGGATAGGATTTTATATTAGAATATTATAATAAGCATATCTAAGATGTATAATATAGTAAATTGTAGCACATTAATTATATTTCATATTCAGTAAAACTCATATATATACATAAATAGATACCTCCATAGTTTGAAATTTACTCTAATCCCTAACATTGAACAGATGGGTTCCATCTACTCCCCCATTTTTTTGTGTTTTTATTTGTGAATATCCTGGATCAGTTAGAAATCTATGTCATTTCAGAAAAACATTACACGCTTTCTCCTGATGAGTGACAACAAGTCACGAAACGCGTTGAGCCAACACATGTCGTGTCCCAATAGTGTGTCATATCATTTTGTTCTTTATTGTACCAATTGTTTTTAGCTTACAGAAATTGGTCTCCATTATCTATTATGTGTTTGCCATTTTTCTTATGGACTGTTTTGAACTGTGTATTCATCTATGTGCAATAAAGCTTTATTCAGTATATTTTCTCATCCCTCTTCAATGTTAGGGATTAGAGTAAATTTCAAACTAGGCAGGTATCTATTTATATATATATACTGTGGAACCTTGGATTACGAGCATAATCCATTCCAGGAGAATGCTTGTAATCCAAAGCACTCGCATATCAAAGCGAGTTTCCCCATAGAAGTCAATGGAAACAAAGATAATTCGTTCTGAATTGACTTCTATTACATGCAATACTGCATGTGGCCAGAGGTGGGGGGGGGGGGCGCCAGAGAGCCTCAGAAATACTCGGGGACAGCTCGGCTGAACTCGAAAAGCCTCGGAAATACTCGGGGACAGCTCGGGTAATCTCGGAAAGCCTTGGAAACACTCAGGAATGGCGTATTTCCAAGTGTTTCCTAGTATTTCTGAGTGTTTCAGAGTATTTCCAAACGGCTCCGAACCATTCCGAGTGTCCCCGGCACCCCGCACCTCTGGCCAAATGCGGTACTGCACACCCTATTAGCTTGAATTCTGCTCGCTTTGCGAGACAACACTTGCAAACCGAGTCAAAATAAAAAAAAAAAAAAGTTGCTCGTCTTTCAAAATGTTTGTTAACCGCGTTACTCGTAAACCAAGGTTCCACTGTATATGAGTTTTACTGAATATGAGATATAAATATGAATAATTATTAATGTGTTACAATTTACTACATTATACATCTTAGATATGCTTATTATAATATTCTAATAAAATCCTATCCCTCACGTGCTTCGTGTAAAGTCCCGCACCTTTTGCTCTCTATAAAATAAATTAGGGATGGAGACTAATGACTACGCCATTGCCTCATATAAAGTCCCACAACCCCCTTTTCCCGTCAAATAAAGCAGATCGTTGCAATCACCCCTGTTAGTGGTAAATGACTTGTCTCATCCCTCTAACTGCTACATCTGCAGGACAACTTGTTCTGTTGAAAAACAACAGACTTACCGGCAGGTGAAAATAAAGTTAAGAAAGCCTAAAAAAACAAAAAACTAATGCAGCCATCACATCTAAGGACTAGTAAGATGCAATATAATAAATGTTTGCTATTGGGTTTAATATCGCTTTAAAAATAGAAAGAATAGAAAAAAAATGTCATTATAATTTTTTTTGCTGTTCCTAAAGCAGGCACTGATCTGTGAACACCGACGCTCTCCTCTTCCCCGCATACTAAATCAATCCTCGCTGTCTTCATCCACAGGTCATGGCGGTCTGATATGCAGCGTGTCAGACATCTCTCATTTCTCTGCCTCCAAGGGCCCAAAAAGATGAAGTGACAATATATTTGAGATCATGTTTATGACATCTGGAGATCTAGTATTCCACGCTAACAGTTCTGTTCCCCATTGTGAAATACTCTTCCAGCTCTATAAAACTCAATCCTTACCTGATTTATCTGCATTTTTCATTTAAACCCTTCAATACTGGGCGCTTACCCCCCCCCCCCCCTCCTGCCCAGGCCAATTTTCAGCTTTCAGCGCTGTCACTTTTTAAATGACAATTGTGCAGTCATGCTACACTGTACAGACTTTTTACCATTTTGTTTCCACAAATAGAGATTTCTTCTGTATTTGATCACCTCTGCGTTTTTTTTATTTTTTTGCTAAATAATTTTGAAAAAAAAAAAAAAAAGTTATAAAGATTTGTAAATAAGTAAGTTTTCTCCTTCACTGATGGGCACTGATAAGGCGGCACCGATGAGGTGGCACTGATATGCGGCACTGATGGGCATTGATAGGGGGCACTGATGAGCACTGATAGGCGACACTGATGGACACTGAAAGGCTATACTGATGGGTACTTATGGGTGGCATTGTTGGGCACTGATATGCAGCACTGATAGATGGCACTGGCAGGCATTGGGGATGGGCACTGATTGGCAGCTGCCTGGGCACTGATTGGCATTTCCCTGGTGGTCTAGGGTGGCATACCTGGTGGTCCAGTGTGGTGGCAATCCCTGGTGGTCCTGGTTGGGCATCCGAGGGGAGGCTGCACTGATAAACAATCAGCACAAACCCCCCTTGTCAGGAGAGCAGCCGATCGGCTCTCCTCTACCTATGTCTGTCAGATCAATGGCTCCTGTTTACATGGTGATCATCTTTGATTGGACACGGCTGATCACGTGGGAAAGAGCCTCCGTCAGAGGCTCTTTACTGAGATCGGTGTAGAGGTGTGTCAGACTGATACACCACACCACTGATCGCCGCAATGCATGCCCCCCACGGGTGCGCGGTGGCTGTTATCCTGCTGAACGTCATGTGACGCCCAGTCAGGATAACTGAACCACCACCCGGCCGTCATTCTGCTATTGGCCGGGCGGGAAGTGGTTAAAGAACCAGCAATATGAAAACTATTTCATCCATTTTTAAAGCATCATGCATATTTTTTCCAGTTAAAACGATCTTAAACCCAAAAGCAAACATTATATCGCAGCTTACCAATTCTTACATGGGATGGCTGAATTTGTTTTCTTCTATTTTTATCTGGTGATTCAGTCAGTAAGTCTGTTGTTTTTCAAAAGAACAAGCTTATTTCCAGATGTATCCATTTACATAGATGAGACAAACCATTTATCACTGGCAGAGGTGCTTACAATGATCAGCTTTTATTAATGTCAAATTTTGATTTCAAAAGGAAAAAAAATGGTTTGCTTTTAAAGTATTAGCTGGAGTTTGGCTTAAATTTAAATCTGCTAGTACATCTAACACTCCCCTGCCCCCAGCAGGGGCGGATCCAGAGTCTAGTCTGGGAGGGGCACTGCCAGAAAATAAGGTTTTTCAAGGGCAATTTGTCGGGGCAAAAACTGGTGTTGGCGGTTCAATCATCACGGCACCATGGTTGATGTGGTGTCAGGATGATTGAAGTGCATTATTTATATTATTGCATTGTAATATAAAATGAAATCGTTCAACTCACCATAATGCAGAATCAGTGGGAGCCCTGAGTGTGTCACTTGCCCCGTCACCTGCCACCAGATGCAGCTTGTCACGTGCCACATTACTTGCCACCAGATGCGGATTGCCACTTGCCACGTCGCCTGCTACCAGATGTGAATTGCCACTTGTCACATCACCTGTCTTCAGATGCAGATTGTCACTTACCAAGTCACCTGCCTTCAGATGCGGATTGTCATTTGCCACGTCACCTTCCACCAGATGCAGGTTGTCACCTGCCACCAGATGCGGATTGTCACTTGCCACACCACCTGCCACCAGATGCAGGTTGTCACCTGCCACCAGATGCGGATTGTCACTTGCCACGTCACCTGCCACCAGATACGGTTTGTCCCTTGCCACCAGATGTGGATTGTCACTTGTAACGTCACCTGCCTTCAGATGCAGATTGTCACTTGCCACGTCACCTGCCACCAGATGCAGCTTGTCACTTGCCACGCCACCTGCCACCAGATGCAGCTTGTCACTTGCCACGTCACCTGCCACCAGATGCGGTTTGTCCCTTGCCACCAGATGTGGATTGTCACTTGCCACGTCACCTGCTACGTCACCTGCCACCAGATGCAGCTTGTCACTTGCCACGTCACCTGACACCAAATGCAGATTGTCACTTGCCATGTCGCCTGCCAGAAGATGTGGATGTGGATTGTCACTTACCAAGTCACCTGCCACTAGATGCAGCTTATCACTTGCCACATTACTTGCCACCAGATGCAGCTTGTCACTTGCCATGTCACCTGCCTTCAGATGCGGATTGTCACTTGCCACACCACCTGCCACCAGATGCAGATTTTTATTTGCCACATCACCTGCCACCAGATGTAGATTGTCACTTGCCACGTCATCTGCCACCAGATGCAGGTTTTCAATTGCCACGTCACCTGCCACCAGATGCAGCTTGTTCCTTGCCACCAGATGTGGATTGTCACTTGTCACGTCACCTGCCTTCAGATGGAGCTTGTCACTTTCCGCATCACCTGCCACCAGATGCAGATTTTTATTTGCCACATCACCTGCCACCAGATGTAGATTGTCACTTGCCACGTCATCTGCCACCAGATGCAGGTTTTCAATTGCCACGTCACCTGCCACCAGATGCAGCTTGTTCCTTGCCACCAGATGTGGATTGTCACTTGTCACGTCACCTGCCTTCAGATGGAGCTTGTCACTTTCCACATCACCTGCCACAAGATGCGGATTGTCACTTGCCACTTCACCCGACACCTAATGCAGATTGTCACTTGCCTTGTCGCCTGCCAGAAGATGCGGATTGTCACTTGCCAGTGGTTGTGTTCCAGAGTGAGGGCCAGCAGTGAGAGATGATGTAATGTCTCTGCTGCCCACGGCTGCACAGTGAGGGCAGAACTGCGGTGATGCAGGGAAGACTGTGAGAGATGATGTCATGTCTCTGCTGCCCACGGCTGCACAGTGAGGGCAGAACTGCGGTGATGCAGGGAAGACTGTGAGAGATGATGTCATGTCTCGGCTAGCTCGCTCGGCCGCTCACCTGTTGGTCCGCTCTCCCACGGGCTTGTCCGCTCACTATTTTCTCGGGGGGAGCAATTGCACCCATTGCCCCCCCCTGGATCTGCCCCTGCCTCCCAGACTAACAATGCTGCTGTCTGCTGTGCCCCCCAGTGCTCATGTGGCACTCTTATACAGGAGGTGTGTTATTGGCCATATTGCCAGGTGATCAGAGCTGCACCAGATTCTGTGTGCTCCAGTTTTAGTAAATCACTCCCACTATGTCTCTTCTGCATTGAAGTTACTTACCTGCCTGTACGCCCCTGTACACTTTCGGCAATTTCAGAAAATGCCAAGATGAATGAAGGCCTGAGCATGCATGGAAGTGACATCATCTCAACCTGGCCAATGAAAATGGGCAAAGATCAGTACCTGAATGCCGACCGGGCCAGAGTGGTCAGCAGCCGGTGGGGAAAACCTCAGCGCTAGAGCGAAGGGGAGTATAGTTCTGCTTATACACTAGTAGTAGTCTGTTAGAAATTCTTTCGATTCGATTAGAAATTCGATTTTCAAATGGTTAGTGGGGTAAAATCGCCATTCGTTTTTGACTCTAAAGACGTCAAAATTTGCTGGTGAAGGATGGAAAATGTTTCTCGAAAGATGGAATTTCTAATAGTGTGTGTTGTTTCTGTTCAGAAAGGTCTATTAGTTCCAAAATCGAATGCTGAAATCAAATTAAATTTTGTTCGTAAGGTCTTCGAATGTACTCTGAATTTATGCATTAATTTTCTTCTGAATGTTCGTATTACCATTCGAATGAAAATCTACTAGTGCAAGGTCTCTAAGCAAAGAGTCAGTGTCCTGTCCTTCAGGCTTTAGGGGACCACTAAGTGTAAACCATGTCCCATCACTGGTGTCAGTTGAAGGAATTGTGCCTCATCATTGGTGTCAGTTGAAGGAATTGTGCCCCATCATTGGTGTCAGTTGAAGGAATTGTGCCCCATCACTGGTGTCAGTTGAAGGAATTGTGCCTCATCATTGGTGTCAGTTGAAGGAATTGTGCCTCATCATTGGTGTCAGTTGAAGGAATTGTGCCCCATCATTGGTGTCAGTTGAAGGAATTGTGCCTCATCATTGGTGTCAGTTGAAGGAATTGTGCCTCATCATTGGTGTCAGTTGAAGGAATTGTGCCCCATCATTGGTGTCAGTTGAAGGAATTGTGCCTCATCATTGGTGTCAGTTGAAGGAATAGTGCCTCATCATTGGTGTCAGTTGAAGGAATTGTGCCTCATCATTGGTGTCAGTTGAAGGAATTGTGCCTCATCATTGGTGTCAGTTGAAGGAATTGTGCCTCATCATTGGTGTTAGTTGAAGGAATTGTGCCTCATCACTGGTGTCAGTTGAAGGAATTGTGCCTCATCACTGGTGTCAGTTGAAGGAATTGTGCCTCATCATTGGTGTCAGTTGAAGGAATTGTGCCCCATCGTTGGTGTCATTTGAAGGAATTGTGCCCCATTGTTGGTGTCAGTTGAAGGAATTGTGCCCCATTATTGGTGTCAGTTGAAGGAATTGTGCCTCATTGGCGTCAGTTGAAGGAATTGTGACCCATCATTGGTGTCAGTTGAAGGAATAGTGCCTCATCATTGGTGTCAGTTGAAGGAATTGTGCCCCATCATTGGTGTCAGTTGAAGGAATTGTGCCCCATCATTGGTGTCAGTTGAAGGAATTGTGCCTCATCACTGGTGTCAGTTGAAGGAATTGTGCCCCATCATTGGTGTCAGTTGAAGGAATTGTGCCTCATCATTGGTGTTAGTTGAAGGAATTGTGCCTCATCACTGGTGTCAGTTGAAGGAATTGTGCCTCATCATTGGTGTCAGTTGAAGGAATTGTGCCCCATCGTTGGTGTCATTTGAAGGAATTGTGCCCCATTGTTGGTGTCAGTTGAAGGAATTGTGCCCCATTATTGGTGTCAGTTGAAGGAATTGTGCCTCATTGGCGTCAGTTGAAGGAATTGTGACCCATCATTGGTGTCAGTTGAAGGAATTGTGTCTCATCATTGGTGTCATTTGGAGCAATAGTGCTTGATACAGGCAAGCAAAGGGCCACATCTAGCCCCTGGACCTCAGTCTGGAGACCAATGTACTAGTGCAGCCTTTTTCAACCAGGGTGCCCAGACACCCTGGGGTGCCTTTGCAAAATACCTAGAAATTGCCCAAAAACCGTATACTGTACAACTCAGTGGGTGGATCGAGCCTGCCTATTAGTTACACAAAGCCCCAGGTTTTCATTATGCACCATTACCACCTTGTAGCGGCCAGTGTCCTAACAACCAATGATGTCATCGGTTGATAAGGAGGATGTTGGGTACCTGCACAACATTCTTGTTTGCCCCTCCTCTGCCCCTCTCCATCAGAACCAGGGTCACATTAGCTGAGTGAGGGAGGGAAACAGAGATAGAAGAGAAACATCGGAATAGTCATCAGTACTGATGTGTAAAGGTTTATTTGCTTTGGAAGAATAAATCACCACTAATGTTGGGTGTCCTACGCATGCGGATGTTGCTACATTATGCTAAACTATTTGTTTAGTTTTTTTTAAATTGTAGGAAGGGGTGCCTTGAGATTGTGTGAAATTTTAAAAGGTGCCTTGACTGAAAAAAGGGTTGAGAAACACTGTACTAGTGTCTGGTCAGTTTTAGCCTGAAGGTCGAAGAAGAAGAACTAGGATAGTAGGAGTGCTTCCTGAACAGTCTTTGGAGTCTCTTGATCATCTCACCGCTCTCATTTATTTCACGGATACATCATAGCGGCAGTTGTTCCAGAGGAAGGCCACATGCAGCGAATGGTTCTATCAGCAGTTAACAGATGTTTCCCTTTATCAGGAAAAGTGACACGTACGGCTATTGTGTAGGTATCTGTAGAACATAAAGGTTTGAGTACACAGTCTAATGCTGACACATGACAGCTCCATAAAAACAAGCTTAGGAAACAAAAGACGTGTTAGTCTGCGAGCCAAGAAAAATGAAATCCAACACGAGAAGGGCGGCCAGGACAACATGTTTCTCTTATTACAGGATGGCTGTGAAATAGATCACTACAAGACCACAAACAAACCTACTGCCGGCTCATAACATGATCTGCCGTACTAACAGAGGAAAGATAAAGAGCTCGGTCTATTTATTTTATTGGCTTGATTGCACAGAGTGATAACGCTTTTTCTGCAGAGCAATATGGATATCATAGCGCCCTCTAGAAGGAGCTCACTGTCTCAAGTCTCTTTCACACAGACAGCAACTGTCCCGGATTTGCCGTGACAGTCCCGCATGTAAGGGAGTGGTGCCCTGGCAGATGCTGGTGCATCCACTGAACATAATCACAGGTGGTAGAGAGCGGAGTGAGGCGGTGATCCACAGGTCGTTCACTCATGTCGGCAGTAGCAGTCAGAAGTAAACACATATAAGGAGCACAACATTAGCATTAGTCAGCACAGCACAGGACACACCGCGCCTGCGTACAGCTCTCCACCCTGCCCACTGTGTGTGCTAGAGTCAGAGACTTGTCCAGAGTCAGGGCTGAGGGCTCTGTGAGTGAGCATCCTACTTATAAGTATCTATCATATGCTCAATATATATATATGACTGATAACTGAAGAATGTTAGGCATCTGATGATCTGCAGGCATCTTTTGTGCTATGATAACTTCTGTGCTCGAGAGCCTACCATCAGAAAAACACTGGTCAAGAATTCTTAGATTTGTCTTCGCGGTGGTTGGAGTATGAGATCCCGCTGCAGCGGTCCATCCCACGATCAATCCCCTTACAAGCATCCACGCAAGCATAAAACCCTTGGCTGGGGTATAGCCACATGCCTGTTTTGCTTGCTTTCTGGTAGGCGGGTCTTTCTTAGGGTGGCGGTGCACTTTTTATGATGTGAATCACTGTGGGGTTTACCAAGAGAGCGATCTTTACTTCATCCTCAATACCCAGATCCATTCTACCTATTTATTTATGCTTATTTTCAAGGACTTTGCATATATCCTTCTGGACTATTAGCACGGCTCTATATATTTTTTAACATATAATTGCTGCTCACCTCTTGCAGGGTTCATAAAGGCATGGATGAGCGAGTTTAGGGTGGAGGATCTTGACTGGCCTGCACAGAGTCCTGACCTCAACCCGATAGAACACCATTGGGATTAATTAGAGCAGGGACTGCGAGCCAGGCCTTCTTGTTCAACATTAGTGCCTGACCTCACGAATGCGCTTCTGGAAGAATGGTCAAACATTGCCATAGACACCCTCCTAAACCTTGTAGACAGCCTTCCCAGAAGAGTTGAAGCTGTTATAGCTGCAAAGGGTGGGCCAACTCAATATTGAACCCTACGGACTAAGACTGGGATGTCATTAAGGCAACTTTCACACTAAGGTGCTTTACAGGCGCTACAGCGCTAAAAACAGCGTTTGTAGCCTGAATAGCATCCGTAAAGTATGAAAGCCAGTGTGAAAGCCCGCGGTGCCGCTTGTAGGACGGTCAAAAAAGTCCTGCAAGCCGCATCTTTGCAGCGCCGTAGAAGCGGTGTATTCACTGCTCCTAAAGCCCCCCTGCCCATTGAAAACAATGAGGCAGCTCCGTCAAACCACCAGCAAAGCGATCTGCGGGCGGTTGTAACCCTTTTTCGGCTGCTAGTGGGGGTTAAAACCGCCCCGCTAGCGGCCGAATAGCACCACTAAAACGACGGTAAAGCGGCGCTATAAATAGCGCCCCTTTACCACCGGTGCCCGCCCGCCCCAGTGTGAAAGTAGCCTTAAGTTCATGTGCATGTAAAGGCAGGTGTTCAAATACTTTTGGTAATATAGAGTAGATGACCAACCAAATTTTGAACAATTCATGGCCGTTCCCGCTCAACCCACTCAAAAGAAGTCAATTAGCTTCTCTCGAACGGGAATGTTGGAAAATGTTTATTCATTCAGCTCATGCAGACCAATCAGCTGCACGCTGACACTTGTATTCTGACAATGGAGGAGCCCTCACTGTCAGAATACAATAGCACAGCAGGGAGGATTCATCCATCGCTTGTGTGCATGGGGGAATCCGTTTTTTTTTATTGGGGGAGGGGGGGGTTGATCAACCCGCTGGTTAATTAAAAAAAAGAATGTTCCAAGTTACAAAGTCCACGCCTGTCCAGATGGTACCCGGTGCACATATCTTTGCTGGGTTTGGCGTTTTGCACATCTCCAACACGTAAAGGTAAAACAAACTTTTTTTTTCATTTCACGAGCTTTGCCCACACATAACACTGACTCTGATATTTCCCTGTTTGCTTTTTTATCGTTTGTTTTTAGTTTTCCTTTTAGCATGCTGAATTTTTTGTTTCTTTTTATCATTATTATTTTTCATTTCCCCTTAAAGCACTCGCTTCATACGGACACAACGCTTTCATTCGCATTACATTGCATCTTCCATAGGGCATATATTCACTTGTTACCCTTTTAATTCACACGTTCTTTCGCATCCTTGTTATTTCTTTCACGCACACAATGTTCACCACACTGATTGATTATAATAAACACAACGATTCCCTGACTCCAGGGGTTGATTATTCAAGCTATGGGCTCAATAAATCAATAAAACTGTTTTAATACAAATATATAAAAATTAGATATTACTGAAACGGATATGTATTGGAATCAATGAGATTAAGTGGGCCCACTAGCCATTTAGAAGCCACACTGAACACGTGTGTAGGAATGATTTCTGACTATCCACTCTGACTTACTAAATTATAAATCGCAGGTGCTCATTCCCCCCACCCCTTCCCCGCCTAGGGCCCAAACACGTGGCTCCTTGCAAGCCCTGTGGAAGGGGGGCCCCCCTGGAGGGGACATTGAGGGTGCATGTGACTGTCCGGGATCCCTTGAATGCAAATCTCTGGTTACACAAGGTTCTATATTTGAAGAGTAAATACTGTATAACACACACCTTCAATTTAAAGAGGAGTACCACCCAGGGGGGCCATTAAAAAAAAAAAAAAAATTAAAAGTCAGCAGCTACAAATACTGCAGCTGCTGACTTTTAATTGGACACTTACCTGTCCCTGGGTCCAGCGATGCGGGGGATCGAAGCCCCGCTCGTCCCCCTCCTCCACTCGTCGGCGCCGGCATTTCAACTGTGGGCGCCAGGCTGTGGCTTCACAGCCTGGCACCCACTGCGCATGCGCGAGCGGCGCCGAGCGCCGTGATTGGCCGCTCAATCACCTGGGACCTGCAATGGGTCCCAGATGATTGACAGGAGGGAGGGAGAAGAGCCGAGCCCTTCCTGTGCCAGGGGGAAGTGATGTCACCAGCCCAGGCAGACGAAGGGGCAGATTACGAGGGACCACCTAGCAACAGGCATTTAGAGGTAAGTAAAAAAAAAAAAAATATCCAAATGTTTTTTTGTGTTTTTTTTTTAGAATTTTTTAGATATGTTTGTTTTTTTGGGTGGAACCCCACTTTAAGAGGGAAGTTTCAGGAAAAAAACTTTTTTTTAAATAAACTACTTTGAAGCAAAATATTGGTCAGTGCCCATCAATGCAGCCTTATCAGTGTCCATCTGCAGCCTCGCCATTGCCCATCATTGCAGCCTTGCCCATCAATACAGCCAGATCAGTGCCCATCTGCAGCCTTGCCCATTATTGCAGCATGATCAGTGCCCATCTGCAACCTTGCCAATCACTGCAGTCTGATCAGTGCTCATCTGCAGCATTGCCCATCATTGCAGCCTGATTAGTGCCTATGTGCAGCTTTGCCAATCATTGCAGTCTGATCAGTGCCCATGTGCAGCTTTGCCAATCATTGCAGTCTGATCAGTGCCCATGTGCAGCCTTGCCAATCATTGCAGCTTGATCATTGCCGAAAATTGCAGCCTTACCCATCATTGCAGTCTGATCAGTGTCCATCTCCAGCCTTGCCCATCATTGCAGCATGATCAGTGCCCATCTGCAACCTTGCCAATCATTGCAGTCTGATCAGTGGTTATCTGCAGCCTTGCCCATCATTGCAGCCTGATTAGTGCCCATGTGCAGCTTTGCCAATCATTGCAGTCTGATCAGTGCCCATGTGCAGCCTTGCCAATCATTGCAGTCTGATCAGTGCCCATGTGCAGCCTTGCCAATCATTGCAGTCTGATCAGTGCCCATGTGCAGCCTTGCCAATCATTGCAGCTTGATCATTGCTCAAAATTGCAGCCTTACCCATCATTGCAGCCTGATCAGTGTCCATCTGCAGCCTTGCCCATCATTGCAGCATGATCAGTGCCCATCTGCAACCTTGCCAATCATTGCAGTCTGATCAGTGGTCATCTGCAGCCTTGCCCATCATTGCAGCCTGATTAGTGCCCATCTGCAGCCTTGCCAATCATTGCAGTCTGATCAGTAACCATCTGCAGCCTTGCCAATTATTGCAGCTTGATCAGTGCCCATAATTGCAGCCTTGCCCATCATTGCAGCCTGATCAGTGCCCATCTGCAGCCTTGCCCATCATTGCAGCATGATCAGTGCCCATTTGCAACCTTGCCAATCATTGCAGTCTGATCAGTGCCCATCTACAGCCTTGTCCATCATTGCAGCATGATCAGTGCCCATCTGCAGCCTTGTTATTGTTGAAATAGACAGAGCCGGATCTCCTGAGTACTGGGCTCGGCTCGCAGTCCCGTCCCTTGGCCCGGCTCTTATGATGGACACTGGTCCAATGGCGGGATGTCATTGCTAGGAGGCAGGACTGGGCATGACAGCGAGCAGAGCCGAGTTCACAGGAGATTCAGGTCTGCCTATTTCGGCAGCACTCCTTCCCTCCTTCCCCTCCGAGGCAGCCGTTCAGCGTATAACACACACACATGTTTTTCCCCTGATTTTAAGGGGGAAAAAGTGTGTGTTATACGCCAATAAATAGGGTATATCATTTTGAAAAGGAAACAATGCATGATTTATATAGATTAATGCATACAAGGTATTTTTCTGCCTCTATTGTATGTTGCGAACAATGTAAAATGTAATTAGTAAATAACTCTTTTGATGTATTTTATAGAACAGTTTCAAAAAAACCCTGAAGAAGACCACGAATGTAGGGGTCGAAATGCATTGGGGTATTTCTGTGCATCCCATGATGTAATGTAATTTGCAATAACTGTTCTCATGATGTACTATGTCACCATCAATTTTGTTTACCTTGCTTTTATGTCATGAACCAGAGCTCATATTTTAAACTCTTTTTAACATTTGAATTTTTCTAAGAAATAAAGTAATCAACTTTCTACAAATATATACTTTGTGTATTTTGCTGCTAAAAAACCCGTGGGGAACTTTTCCATGTTCCCAGGCACCTCGGCTACCTGTTTCAGGGGCTGTGGTCAGATAGGTTCACCATTACATGTGTGGTGGTCATGTCCCAAGGTCCGTCGTTTTTGGGGTTCATTCATTTCTTTTTTCAGTCACAGTGGTCAACATCACTAAAGATGTGAGTATTGCCCTACTAATCTCTCCACGAGATACTTAGACTTTGATCTATTTTATATTTCTAGCAGTCAAAATCACGATAGCGCGGAAAAGCCCCATCATAGACATTGCAAAAAAAAAAAAAGGAAAACTCACATGGATTATGCTGAATGAAAAAATAGTGAGTGTCTTACAAGATAAACAATCCATTTTTGACAAAATAATGTCCCCTTGGCTTACTTACTTACAGGTTCCGAATGACGGAATCTTAAAGTACGAATAAGTTGATGCTGGATTCCCAGACGGATCCATTTTTTTTCTTCTTCACTTTTACTTCTCCTATTTATTTCCTTTTATTGTTCCCTTATCTTTGGCCAGCCTTGGATTAACATCCTCTTAACTTTTTCTTCTTCTTTCTTATTTAGGTTCTTGAAGTTTATATTTGGGGGTCTGAAGTCCCTTTGTGGAACAGTTACAATGCTTGGCAACGAGTTATACTTTGCATACCGTGGTCGCTGGACGTGGGCCTACTTCCAGGGATTACGATTTAAGATGGTCTTGACCTTGATATCTTGGGTTTTGTTGTCCCACAGTATGATCCAAGTGGTGATCATATGGAAGACCACTTCCTAGTGTCCACAATCGTTTTGATGTTTTATACCCATGTTCTAACACAAAATTTGTTATTACGGTTCACTTCTGTTGGTGGTCAAATGTTCATTCTTGAGCTTAGCGAATACCCAGCTAATTGCCAAGATTTTCCGAAGTTTTGTTTCCCCCACTTCTGTACCATTGTCTATACAGAGCTTGGGGGGATTTTTCGCTGATCTGCTGTCAGGGCTGGGCTCAGCCCTTCCTTCTCTGAGCTGGCCGCTCAGCGGTCGGCTAATTGCCAGCTCCCATCTCTCCACAGTTTCTCAGCTGTTGATGATATCCTTCTCGTCAGTCCTGCCTACTTAAGCCATCCAGCCCAGAGGATTATTATTATTATTACTATACGAGATTTATATAGTGCCAACATTTTACGCAGCGCTTTACAATGTATAGGGGGACAACACAATTACAGTACAGTTCAATACAAAAGGTACAGGAGGGCCCGGCTCGTAGAGCTTACATTCTAAAGGGAGGGGGTGGTGGTACAAAAGGTAATAGCTGCAGAGAATGATTTGATGGGGGTGGCTCGGGGACAGTTGTTAGGTGGGTGTGGTATAGGCTTCCCTGAATAAATGAGTCTTCAGGGATCTCCTAAAGGTGGACAGGGTAGGGGCTGATCAGACATACTGGGGCAGGGAGTTCCAGAGGATGGGAGAGGCTCTGGAGAAGTCCTGAAGGCGAGCATGGGAGGAGGTAACAAGGGAGCTAGAGAGCAGGAGGTCCTGGGAGGAGCGGAGGGGACGATTTGGGCGATATCTGCAGATGAGGTTTGTGATGCCTTCGCCTTAGTCAACATCACAGAGACGCTCTCCTGGATTCCTGTTAAAAGACTTGCTTGGATGACATCCCTTCTGGCTCCAGATCCTTCTTGCCGTTTTACTACACTCATCTCTGGGTCCCTGACGTTTGGCTTGTCTGACTATCCATTCCGTTTCCTGAACTCTGGCTATGTTTTGACTACGTTTGTTCCATTTACTTTTATTATTAAACAAGTGTGATTTAACTGTACTTCTGTCTCGGTCTGATTTCATGGTTTCTGACATCTGCACGGTACTCTTGTTACTTTTAAAACATTAATAAAAATGATTGAAACAGAAAAAATAGAATGTTCCAACGAAGTCCAGTCTATGATGCCGCGTACACACGGTCGGACTTTCCGGCATACTTGGTCCGGCGGACCAGAGTGTGCCGGACAATCCGCCCGTGTGTAGGCGCCGGCGGACTTTTCCGGCGGACTTTTTCCCAAAAGCCCGCCGGATCTAGATTTGAAACAAGCTTTAAATCTTTCCGTCGGACTCAGTTTCGGGCGGAAAGTCCGCTCGTGTGTGTGCTGGTCCGACGGAAAGCCCGCTCGTGTGTATGCTGGTCCGACGGACCAGATATGACACGAGGGCAGGGTATTGCATCTCGCGCTCGCTGCAATAGGAAAAACAAATTTTCCTATTACGGCGAGCGCGGAGCATACCAGGCCCTTAGGTCTGGTATGGATTATAAAGGGGAGCCCCTACGCCGAAAAACGGCGTGGGGTCCCCCCTAAAATCCATACCAGACCCCGATCCGAGCACGCAGCCTGGCCGGTCAGGAAAGGGGGTGGGGATGAGCGAGCGCCCCCCCCCTCCTGAACCGTACCAGGCCGCATGCCCTCAACATGGGGGATGGGTGCTTTGGGGGAGGGGGGCGCCCTGCGGGGCCCCCCCCACCCCAAAGCACCTTGTCCCCATGTTGATGAGGACAAGGGCCTCTTCCCGACAACCCTGGCCGTTGGTTGTCGGGGTCTGCGGGCGGGGGGCTTATCGGAATCTGGGAGCCCCCTTTAATAAGGGGGCCCCCAGATCCCGGCACCCCACCCTATGTGAATGAGTATGGGGTACATGGTCCCCCTACCCCTTCACCTAGGTAAAAAGTGTAAGTAATAAAACACACTACACAGGTTTTTAAAATATTTTATTAAACAGCTCCGGGGGGGGGGGATCTTCCTCCGGCTTCGGGGGTCTTCTTCCGGCTTCGGGGGTCCCTCCGCTTCATCTTCTCCCGGCGTCCGGTTGGTTCTTCTCCGCTCTCTTCTCCCGGTGTTCCAGTTCTTCGGCCGGCTCCTCTGCTGTTTTCAGGTAGCTCTCTTGCCAGCAGAGGTCCGGACTTCTGAGCTTCTGGGCTCACAACGCAGCCCTCGGAGAGCAGTCCAGCCGGAGAGAGCGTCGTGTCAACATCTGGAGAAGAGAAGAAGCCCAGCAGCCCAGAAGCTCAGAAGTCCAGACCTCTGCTGGCAAGAGAGCTACCTGAAAACAGCAGAGGAGCCGGCCGAAGAACTGGAACACCGGGAGAAGAGAGCGGAGAAGAACCAACCGGACGCCGGGAGAAGATGAAGCGGAGGGACCCCCGAAGCCGGAAGAAGACCCCCGAAGCCGGAGGAAGATCCCCCCCCCGGAGCTGTTTAATAAAATATTTTAAAAACCTGTGTAATGTGTTTTATTACTTACACTTTTTACCTAGGTGAAGGGGTAGGGGGACCATGTACCCCATACTCATTCACATAGGGTGGGGTGCCGAGATCTGGGGGCCCCCTTATTAAAGGGGGCTCCCAGATTCCGATAAGCCCCCCGCCCGCAGACCCCGACAACCAACGGCCAGGGTTGTCGGGAAGAGGCCCTTGTCCTCATCAACATGGGGACAAGGTGCTTTGGGGTGGGGGGGGCCCCGCAGGGCGCCCCCCTCCCCCAAAGCACCCATCCCCCATGTTGAGGGCATGCGGCTTGGTACGGTTCAGGAGGGGGGGGGCGCTCGCTCGTCCCCACCCCCTTTCCTGACCGGCCAGGCTGCGTGCTCGGATCGGGGTCTGGTATGGATTTTAGGGGGGACCCCACGCCGTTTTTTCGGCGTAGGGGCTTCCCTTTATAATCCATACCAGACCTAAGGGCCTGGTATGCCCCGCAACGGGGCTCGCAAGGTGTCAATCTCGCCGATAAAAGCGGCAAGATTGACATCCTTTGCTAGTCCCGTCGCACCTGAGTCACGTTCAAAATGAACGGACTTGTCCGTGTGTGGGCAAGTCCATTCATTCTGAAAGTCCGCCGGAACTCCGGCGAAAGTCCGTCGGAAAGACGGGCGGACTTAGTCCGCCGGAAAGTCCCGGCGTGTGTGGGCAAGTCCGTCCGTTTTAAAGTCCGGCGCACCTGGCGGACAAAGTCCGTCGGAAAGTGTGCCGGACCAAGTAGGATAGAAAGTCCGACCGTGTGTACGCGGCATGAGGCTTTGCTGTCCACAGCGTGAAAATACTGATACGGTTTGATTGCAAAATGAACAGGGTTGTCACCTTATTACAGAAGTGGTCAAATCAACAGATCGACAAATCAACCGGCAGGAACAACAGACAATAAAACTTTGTTACGAAAGAGTCTCAAAAACAAAAACCACAGTGTTAATGTCTGTAATAGGCTTCATTATATATGCCATTCTTTTATTTGCCCCATAATTGCCCTTTAAGATTCTCCCTACCAAAAGAAAAGAGCTGCAAGCAGCAATCGCAGAGATTTACGTGGACATTTTTCAAGCTTCTCACAACTAGATATTTGTAATCGTGGGATGAATCAAGGGGGGAAACATTTTCAAGCCACATCAGTCTTGCAGGCAGTAGCTGTATTAAAGAAAAGCTGCGGGGAGTCCTCTTTCTCAGAAGGGACTCTGCGGAGTTGTCCGCGAGCGACGCACAACAAAAAATCAATTTCTTATAGCTGTGCTGAGAAGGGGAATTGGCTACAAGAGAGGTTTATGTGAAGTTAAAAAGAAAAAAAAATGTTTTTCCAATTTTTCTTGACAGTGCAACAGCAATTTTCTTATTTTATTTTGACATCGCATGGATTCCTAAGCGGCTTTTCACATGTGACATTTTAGAAGGACTACAAATGACTGGCTTTTAAGAGAGGATCTAAAGTGCCCACAGACAGCAGAGACAGGTCAGACATGCAGGCCTAATCTGATCATTGTCTGCCGACCGACCGCCAGATTAACATGAAGAAGAAGGTGCATGCAAATACCTCCATTGTCAGCTTACCTTGAGAAAAATGACAGCGTTCAGACAAGATTTCCTTACCTTCCCTGACCTACATTTTTTTTTTATTACATAATTTCAGGACAAAACATTTTTTCTTTTTTTTAATAAACATTTTCTATTTGCAGCCAGCAGGTAGAGCAATTGGCTCATATTGTATGTATCCCAGGCTATTCTTACCTTAAAGTGGAACTTTATGCACCAAATGTGCGAACATGCAGGATTTTCTAATGCAGAAGAGACATGCTTCGTCTCTTCTGTATTAACCACTTCAATACCGGGCATTTTCACCCCCTTCCTGCCCAGGCCAATTTTCAGCTTTAAGTGCTGTATCATTTTGAATGACAATTGTGTGGTCAAGCAACATCACAACACTGTACCCAAATGAAATTGTTATTATTTATTTCCCCACAAATAGAGTTTTTTTTTGGTGGTATTTGATCATCTCTACGGTTTTAATTTTTTGCGATATAAACAAAAAAAAGCGCCAATTTTGAAAACCAAAAAAAAAAGTCAGCTCCCTCGGCAGTGACCGGGTGCGCTGTGGGAGCTTCGTTCTAAGGTAAGTATTTCATAATGTGCTAGTATGCAAAGCACTTGTGAGGCCTGGGCAGCATGTTCTTCCTTTGCTAGGAGGGTTCCAGTTCTTCTGGGGCTGCTGCCCCCGGGAAGCAACTAGAGTGTGTAGAAGAATTGCAGTTTGGGTCTCGTCAGGTACTAGGCTGAGGTCCTAGAGAAGATTACTTGAAAAGCTACTAAACCCAGGACTCTGCATTCTCTATATCTGGTCTCTCACAGTACACAGAACATGAAAATGCAATTATTTTAGTAAATATAAACTGCTAAATACCTTTTCTCATCAGCAGTATATAGCAGTCTTGTGACTTATATCAGTGTCTGGCCAAGCACTGGTAAAGCTTGTAGGGGATGTTTTCATTCTGCTCTGACTATCCTATGAGGCTGCATGACCCCCGACTTTCTTTTTGGACAGTGCTGATTGGCCCTGTGCTGATCACATGCACCCTTCCCCCCCAAAAAAAGTCTCTAACAATACACATCAAAATGAGCATGTGCAGAGTGCCTCCAAAGCTTTGTTTCATCGGCAGATGGATTGGGGACAGTAAAAGAAGGGGAGGATCAGAGAAGACAAGATCAAAATGCCTTTTTACACAATGTGGAGGATTAACCCCTTAGCTTCCACAGTGAGTATAACAAGCATGCTTTACTGCATATACAGACTGATTTTACGGTAATTGGTTTAGTAACACTTTTGCTGGAGGGCCTTGTTCTGAAGTCCTGGTCTAGAGAAGGATTCTCCCTCACTGTGAAACTACTTGTGGAAGCTGGGTGGCAGCTCCTGGGACACTGTGAGTAAAGACCTACTGCGGGACTGACATTATTGACCAAGAGAGGCAGAATATCAGTAATTCCCCAGTTATTCTACAGGGAAATATGTCCATGGTAAAGAATGGTGCGAATGAACATGGTATTTAGTGAACTTTCGCTGCTTGAAGCTATATATCGCCACACTTTTGTTTATTTTGTTTTTTTCTGCCTTGAGTCTATAGGTGTGTTGGCTGCTTTTCACTTTCTTTCTAAACGTAGCGCTGTACTTAAATTTTATTTTTGCTTTCCAATCATTACAGAATGAACACATGCATATTGTTATTGTCATTTCTTGGCAAGTCCTTTGCTCTTTCTCAATTTCTGCAGCTGTTTTATTCTTCTATTAACCCCTATGCCGGAGGCCAGCTGGTGGGCTCCCGATCACGTGATCGCTGTGGTTGGCCGTGACAATGGTAATATGATTGGGAGAATACTGGTTCCTGGTTGTAAACGGAGACTGGGACTGTCAGCTATAGTGCAGTCACAGTGCTGGGGGGTGCAAAATGAGCACACTCCTTGCACAGAACAGCGGTGCTGGCTATATTTATGTATGTGGCAGTATGGCATTAAAGCCCACCACTGTGTTGGCAGGTGTAGTTCTCTTACACCCAGCAGATGGTGCCTTGATGCTCAGGGATGGAGTGGAGACCTACGGGGAAGATGTTCCCCTGCAGCTTCCGTAAGGGGAAATGGGAGAGGCAGCTGTCTGATTGAAAGTTGCACATCCAGTGACCTTCAGCGGCCATCTTGGTTTAGGGCGGTGGTAATAAATAGCAGTGCCCTTCCGGGTTTGACAAGCATTTTGCGAGCATTATGAAGAAGAACCCCTTCTGGCAGGGACATGGTATTAGAGCCAGGGGAAGGTTCCAGTGCAAGTAGGGCCAGAGTAGGAAGACACCACTATGTGCTGTGTCTAGCATTTTCCACCAAGTGGTACTTAATGCAGTAATTTTCTATATTGCTGCCCTTGGACGCTGCACTGTGCATGCTTTAGAAGTGGTGGAACACTTCCGTTTCTGTCAGGGGCATAGATAAGAGGGGGATAGGGGGGTCCAAACCCTACAGGGTCTACAGTAAAGTAGCTAGTGCTGACAGTAGCTGCGCACCCAAAGTATTGCAGCGGACGCTCCTGCCTCCTATATAAACTCAGAAACAGGCAGTGACAGTTCAGAGAGGGGGGCCTCTCTTTAGCGCCTCCTCAGCTCTAGTAATATACCAGGACTGAGGGAAGACTTCCCCTCACTCTAAAATGCCTTGTATGGTGAGTGGATTTCATGGAGGGGGAGAGCTGTACTGGGGGGGGTCAGTAGTGAGGAACGGGAAGGGGGAGATAGATCTGTGCTGGGGTAGCGGTACTGTTAAAGGGAGGGATCTGTTCGTGGAGGGAGGGAATATATATTGGGGGATAGCTGTACTTGGAAAAGGGGGGAGATCTGTACTGGGGGGGGGGCACTCTACTGGGATAGATCTGTATTGGAGGGAGAGGATCTACAATATTGAGAGGAAAAAAGATTTGTAGTGGGGGGGGGGTTGCTTAGGGAAGGTGGTAATTTTTGTGTGCCCTGTCTGATGACCTGTGCATTACATGCTCCTGACCCCTGCGCTCAGTGAGTTACACACGCCTGACACCTGAGCTCAGTGCGTTACACACGCCTGACCCCTGCGCTCAGTGCGCTACACACGACTGAGCTCAGTGTGTTACACACGCCTGACCCCTGAGCTCAGTGCGTTACACACGCCTGACCCCTGTGCTCAGTGCGTTACACACGCCTGACCCCTGAGCTCAGTGCGTTACACACGCCTGACCCCTGCGCTCAGTGCGCTACACACGACTGAGCTCAGTGTGTTACACACGCCTGACCCCTGAGCTCAGTGCGTTACACACGCCTGACCCCTGTGCTCAGTGCGTTACACACGCCTGACCCCTGAGCTCAGTGCCTTACACACGCCTGACCCCTGCGCTCAGAGCGCTACACACGCCTGACCCCTGCGCTCAGTGCGTTACACATGCCTGACCCCTGCGCTCAGTGCGTTACACACGCCTGACCCCTCTGCTCAGTGCTTTACACACGCCTGACCCCTGCACTTAGTGCGCTACACACACCTGAGCTCAGTGCGTTACACACGCCTGACCCCTGAGCTCAGTGCGTTACACACGCCTGACCCCTGCGCTCAGTGCGCTACACACGCCTGAGCTCAGTGCGTTACACATGCCTGACCCCTGAGCTCAGTGCGTTACACACGCCTGGCCCCTGCGCTCAGTGCGTTACACACGCCTAGGCCCCTGCGCTCAGTGCGTTACACACGCCTAGGCCCCTGCGCTCAGTGCGTTACACACGCCTGACCCCTGCGCTCAGTGCGTTACACACGCCTGGCCCCTGCGCTCAGTGCGTTACACACGCCTGGCCCCTGCGCTCAGTGCGTTACACACGCCTGGCCCCTGCGCTCAGTGCATTACACACGCCTGGCCCCTGCGCTCAGTGCATTACACACGCCTGGCCCCTGCGCTCAGTGCCTTACACACGCCTGGCCCCTGCGCTCAGTGCCTTACACACGCCTGGCCCCTGCGCTCAGTGCCTTACACACGCCTGGCCCCTGCGCTCAGTGCGTTACACACGCCTGGCCCCTGCGCTCAGTGCGTTACACACGCATGACCCCTGCGCTCAGTGCGCTACACACGCCTGAGCTCAGTGCGTTACACACGCCTGACCCCTGCGCTCAGTGCGCTACACGCCTGAGCTCAGTGCGTTACACACGCCTGGCCCCTGCGCTCAGTGCACTACACACGCCTGGCCCCTGCGCTCAGTGCGTTACACACGCCTAGGCCCCTGCACTCAGTGCGTTACACACGCCTAGGCCCCTGCACTCAGTGCGTTACACACACCTGACCCCTGAGCTCAGTGCGTTACACACGCCTGGCCCCTGCGCTCAGTGCGTTACACACGCCTGGCCCCTGCGCTCAGTGCGTTACACACGCCTGGCCCCTGCGCTCAGTGCGTTACACACGCCTGGCCCCTGCGCTCAGTGCGTTACACACGCCTGGCCCCTGAGCTCAGTGCGTTACACACGCCTGGCCCCTACGCTCAGTGCATTACACACGCCTGGCCCCTGCGCTCAGTGCCTTACACACGCCTGGCCCCTGCGCTCAGTGCCTTGCACACGCCTGACCCCTGCGCTCAGTGCGCTACACACGCCTGAGCTCAGTGCGTTACACACGCCTGACCCCTGCGCTCAGTGCGCTACACACGCCTGAGCTCAGTGCGTTACACACGCCTGGCCCCTGCGCTCAGTGCGTTACACACGCCTGACCCCTGCGCTCAGTGCGCTACACACGCCTGAGCTCAGTGCGTTACATACGCCTGACCCCTGCGCTCAGTGCGTTACACACGCCTGACCCCTGCGCTCAGTGCGCTACACACGCCTGAGCTCAGTGCGTTACACACGCCTGACCCCTGCGCTCAGTGCGTTACACACGCCTGACCCCTGCGCTCAGTGCGTTACACACGCCTGGCCCCTGCGCTCAGTGCGTTACACACGCCTGGCCCCTGCGCTCAGTGCGTTACACACGCCTGGCCCCTGCGTTTAGTGCATTACACAAGTCTAACCCCTGCTCTCAGTGCGCTACACACGCCTGATCCCTGCGCTCAGTGCGTTACATAAGCCTGACCCCTGCGCTCAGTGCGATACACACGCCTGACCCCTGCGCTCAGTATGTTACACACACCTGACACCTGCTTGACTTTTGCTTGTAGCACAATATTTTTTTGAGTACAAGGACTGTGCCATATATTACTGTGTACATAGTGAGTAGGCCCAAGTTACAAGTTCCTTACACTGTTAGCGCAAGTCTACGATATCCACAATGTGCAGCACACTGCACACACCTCCTAACTATTTTCCTCTTGGTGCCCAAGGATGAACCCCCTCCTGAATATATCTATGGCTTCTGGGTATACTGTCATATAACATTATACCACTGTGATCGTGGAAGACGTTTATTGGGCCTTTCAGGGGAGGAAAAAACATGGGAAATCCGTCCTATTTGCCACCAGTGAAGACAAGGCCTTAAAGTGTTACTAAACCCAGTAATATGAAAATAGTTTATCCGCCCCCACAGTGCCCACAGCTTATAAATCTTCTTTTTACATTAAAATCCTGCCACTATATACCTTTTTGGATGATCTGTATACCACGGTTACATGATAAATTGCACAGTTTCTCCAGTGCTGAGAGTTCAGGTAGAAGGAGATTTTCACTGCAGCGTGTATACACGCCCACATGTGTGATGTCAAGATCATGTGACCTGGCTAGCTCTGAGAACAAGTAACTGTTCTCTCCAGCATAAAAGACACAACTGAGCATGTGCAGGTCGGCTACTCTGCCTGTGTTAGCTGGCCTTCCCCAGACAGACAGTGCAGAAGGGGGGGGGGGGGGGGGGGGAATCTGTGCATACAGGATCAAACAGGCTTTATACACAATGCAGCGGATTAACCCCTTAAGTTCCACAGTGAGTATAACACGCATGCTATGCTGCATATACAGACAGGTTTTACTGTTGTGGGTTTAGTAACACATACTGCAGCCTGTATGTATTACTTGATTATACCCATAGTTCCGATGTGAATGTACAACGTATATGTAAAGTGCTGTGTAAATTGACGGTGCTATACAAGTACCTTAAATAATAATAATAATAATAATAGTAGTTCTACTTTGACATAGGCCAGCAGTGCTGCATGGCCTCAGTGCTAACCCCAACTTGCATTGCATGGCTGGTAAAAATGGCTGCCGCTGTTATTTAATAGGCATTAAAAAGACAGCATCATTCCTAGAAAAGATGGCATCCTAATTCACCTTACAAACTAACTCTTACAAATCTGCAGACTAAAGCTATACGGCTGGCGTGAAAAATAAAAAAAATAAATAATAATAATTCTCATAGCTGTGATTGGAAGCTGGTTGGGTTCAGCTCATAACCCGGTCCTGTGTAATCCTCTTTTCCTTATAATCCTATGCACTCCTAGCCCCGTCAGCATTTTCCCAGATGACAGCAGCTGTGCTCTGGAATATAACTGGATTTGTGAGGCTAATGGGCTTGGCAATGAGGTTACATCAGTCAAATAATACTCATCACACCATTTCTTGTATGAGCAGCAGCTGTTCTAAAGAAATACAGGTCTTCCAGAAAGCGCAGAGAGAAGGAGACTCTGGGGGGGGTTTATAAGAAGTGAAAGGAAGACAAGCGGGGTTTGGTTCACAGCAGCTAATGGAGGGGCCAGCTGGCAAGGGTTAAAAAAAAAAAAAAAAGGGTTACTAGGGGAAGCCGACAATCTTATTTTTCATACAGTCTTCAAACTCAAATTGGAAATAGAAAGCTCAAACTTCAGCCGATACCTGCTGAATCTGCCGAAATTCAGGCCCTGAAGGGCTCTGCAAGCACCCCCCGGCTCAGCAAGAGTCAATATAAAAATCAACTGAGCCAAGTGTAAAATATCGGGCCGAACAGTGACTGTCCTATTCAATGCTATTTAACCACTTCAGCCCCTGAAGGTTTACCCCATTCTGCATGACCAGGCCATTTTTTGCGATACGGCACTGCATTACTTTAAGTAAAAATTGCGCGGTCGTGCAAAACTGTACCTAAATAAAACTGATGTCCTTTTTTTTCCCCACAAACAGAGTTTTCTTCTGGTGGTATTTGATCACCCCTGCGGTTTTTATTTTTTGCAGTATAAACAAAAAAAGAACAGCAATTTTGAAAAAAAAAAAAACACAATTTTTTTTACATTATGCTATAAAACATATCCAATAAAAAGTTTAAAAAATGAAATGTCTTCATCAATTTAGGCCAATATGTATTCTGCTACATATTTTATGTAAAAAAAGATCCCAATAAGCGTATATTGATTGGTTTGCACAAAAGTTATAGTGTCTACAAAATAGGGGATATATTTCTGGCCTTTTTTTTTTTTTATTAAATTTTTTTTTTTTACTGGTAACGGCAGCAATCGGTGATTTTTAGCAGGACTGTAATATTGCGGTGGACAAATTGAACACCTGACACTTTTGACACTTTTTGGGGACCAGTGACAACAATACAGTGATCAGTGCTAAAAATATGCACTATCACTGTACTAATGACGCTGGCTGGGAAGGGGTTAACATCAGGGGTGATCAAAGGGTTAACTGTGTTCACTGGGAGTGCTTTCCACTGTGGGTGGGTGGTTGGTTGGTTGGTTGGTTTGGGGGGGGGGGGGGGGAGGTGTTTTGACTGGGCGAAGACAGATCTGTGTCTCTGCTTAGCAGAAACATAAGATCCTAATCTTCCCCACTCACAGAACGGCGGTCTGCCTTGTTTTCATAGGCAGACCGTGGCACCCGCTGTGTCCAATCACAGAGAGAGCGGGTCACCGGCGGCACGTGAGCGCGCCCCAGACCACGTACAGGTAGAACTTCGGCCTAAGTTCCGGTTCTCACCGGAATTGCACGGGAATGCGCTCGGTGTTCCTGTGCAATTCAATGTGATGGGATTTTCAGCTCATTCATTTAAATGAGCTGAATTTGCACTGGATAACACCAAAACTAGTGCATGCAATACTTTTAAAACGCACTGTAACTGGATCTCATGGTACTACAAGATTAACCCTTGGCCAAGCTTTTTATTGTTGTTGTGTGTTCTTTTTTGCTTTTTTATAATACACTCAAATGTATTTTGTATATTTGTATTGGATATGGACTATGGTATGTGTCTATTTCAAGTATAGTCTTCTTTACAGTGCCTTGAAAAAGTATTCGTACCCCTTAAAATTTTCCACATTTTGTGACGTTACAACCAAAAACGTAAATGTATTTTAGTGGGATTTTATGTGATAGACCAACACAAAGTGTCACATAATTGTGAAGTGGAAGGAAAATGATAAATGGTTTTCATTTTTTTTTACAAATAAATATATGAAAAGTGTGGCGTGCATTTGTATTCAGCCCCCTTTACTCTGATACCCCTAACTAAAATCTAGTGGAACCAATTGCCTTCAGAAGTCACCTAATTAGTAAAAAGAGTCCACCTGTGTGTAATTTAATCTCAGTATAAATACAGCTGTTTTGTGAAGCCTTCAGGGGTTTGTTAGAGAACCTTAGTGAACAAACAGCATCATGAAGGCCAGGGAAAACACCAGACAGGTCAGGGATAAAGTTGTGGAGAAGTTTAAAGCAGCGTTAGATTATAAAAAAATATCTCAAGCTTTGAACATCTCACAGATCACTGTTCAATCCATCATCCGAAAATGGAAAGAGTATGGCACAAGTGCAAACCTACCAAGATATGGCCATCCACCTAAACTGACAGGCCGGGCAAGGAGATCATTAATCAGAGAATCAGCCAAGAGGCCCATGGTAATTCTGGAGGAGCTGCAGAGATCCACAACTCAGGTGGGAGAATCTGTCCACAGGACAACTATTAGTCGTGCTCTCCACAAATCTGCCCTTTATGGAAGAGTGACAAGAAGAAAGTCATTGGTGAAAGAAAGACATAAGAAGTTCAGTTTGCAGTTTGTGAGAAGCCATGTGAGGGACACAGCAAACATGTAGAAGAAGGTGCTCTGGTCAGATGAGAACAAAATTGAACTTTTTGGCCTAAAAGCAAAACGCTATGTGTGGCGGAAAACTAACACTGCACATCACCCTAAACACACCAACCCAACCGTGAAACATGGTGGTGGCAGCATCATGTTGTGGGGAAGCTTTTCTTCTGGAGCCAAATATAGGGCAATCTTAGAAGAAAAATTTGAAGAAAATTAGAAGAAAATTCATGTGTTAGAATGTCCCAGTCAAAAGTCCAGACCTAAATCCAATTGAGAATCTGTGGCAAGACTTGAAAATTGCTATTCACAGACGCTCTCCATCCAATCTGACAGAGCTTGAGATATTTTGCAAAGAAGAATGGGCAAAAATGTTCCTCTCTAGATGTGCAAAGCTGGTAGAGACATCACCAAAAAGACTTGCAGCTGTAAGGCACCTTTCACACTGGGGCGGTGGGGGCATCGGCGGTAAAACAGCGCTATTTTTAGTCTTAGGCTGCTTTACCGTCGTTTTTGCGGTGGCATTCGGCCGCTAGCGGTGCGGTTTTAACCCCCGCTGGCGGCCGAAAAAGGGTTAAAACCGCTCGCATAGCGCGGCTATAGCCGCGGTATTGGCGCGTTGCCCCATTGATTTCAATGGGCAGGAGCGGTTTGGGAGTGGTGAATACACCGCTCCTTCACTGCTCCAAAGATGCGGCTTGCAGGAGTTTTTTTCTTCTCCTGTCAGCGCACCGCTTCAGTGTGAAAGCCCTCAGGCTTTCACACTGAACAAACAGTAGAGGCTGTTTTGGGTCGGTTTGCAGGTGGAATTTTTAGCGCAATAACGCCTGCAAACCGCCCCAGTGTGAAAGGGCTCTTATTGACTGGGGGGGGGGGGGCTGTATACAAACGGACGCCACACTTTTCACACGTTTATTTGTAAAAAAATTGAAAACCATTTATCATTTTCCTTCCACTTCACAATTATGTGCCACTTTGTGTTGTTCTATCACATAAAATCCCAATAAAATACATTTACGTTTTTGGTTGTAACATGACAAAATGTGGAACATTTCAAGAGATATAAATACTTTTCAAAGCACTGTACATATATTTTTGAGTGGAGTAGAGTCTTAACCAGGATTTTGAGGGGGGGGGGGGTTCTAAGTGATTTATTACTGATGACTCCTCCTACTCTCATTTAATATATTAGTTTTCCAATGAGCAATGATTGCACTGATGGAGCGTGGCCACATAAGCGGGGCACCTTAAAACTTTTATTCATGCGTCCACATGAACGGAACGTTCTCTGAACGGCGCCTGTGCAGAGCAGTCGACCTCCTATGTTCAGAATTTTGCACGGCAGCTGCTCGGCGCAGGACCCGGAAGCAAGTGGAGTTAACTGGAGTAGCAATGTCTAATTCAGTGATTTCCAGCTTTTAGGAGTATCGGCCTGGGTTACAAAGTAACTATGTGTAAAATATCCATAACCGGAGCTCCTCTTTAACCACTTCCCACTGACAGCACGCATATATGCGACCTCATTGGACCGGGCTTTTTTCCGGGAGGCCGCATATTATATGTATATGCGTAACTGGGAGCATGTTGCACAGCGTGCTCCCAGCACAGAGACCGGGGTCTCACCCAGAGCCCCAGGTCCCGTACTAATGATTGGGACCTGGAACTCCCAGTTCGGGGGTCACCTGATCGCTCTGATAGGCTCTGATTGGTTATCACAGTGATCAGTTACTGTGAAGCCCACCCCTGTGTTTTCTCTCTCTCTGAATGGAGGAGAGATACATTTTATCTCTCTCCTCGCAGAGAGAAAAATAGACACAAAAATAAATAAAAATAATAATCAAGGTTTGATCTAGGTTAGTGTTTGGGTCAAAGGTCAGGGTCAGTATATTTAGGCAGGAATGTTTTTTAAAAAAATGTTTTTTTTTTTAAATTAGTATCAGTGTGTTTTAGGTAGGATAAAAAAAAAAAAAAGCAAAATGCGCACTCTTATTTCTGGGCTGTACTACGGGTACAAACAACATACACATATGTGGTATCGCTGCAATCGTCGGCAGCAGGAGAATTTATTTTGGGTTGTTCTTTGGTGGTAAGTTATGGTAGTAGCAAGAAATATACAGGTACATTTAAATATATATATATTTTTTTACTATTTTGGGCCAGTTTTCCTTTTGATAATATTAAAAAAAAAAAAAATCAGGAGATATCCATTAGCATTTCTCACCAAATGAAAGCCCAAGTTAAACCCAGCTCCTCTCCCTGGTCCCCTAAATATACTAAGCTGAGCTAACTGCATGCAGGTTCCAACTTATCTTCTCCATTAGTAGAGGCCCCACCATATTGTCTACAGCCTGAGCACTAACATCCCATAGACTTGAATGGGAGGTACCCACACTGCCAGAGCAACATTCTATTCAAATATATGGGATGGTAGTGCAGGCTGCCTGGAACTAGAATTATTTTAGGAGAGGCCACCATTGTCACAGTGGTTTTTTTGTTTTCTTTTAGAAAATGATAAACTTGTCCTTTAGGGGTAATTGGTACAATGACAATGTGTCTCGTGATATAATGAGAGGTCTAGATCATCTGAGCAGGAGCTGGAAAAGTGATGAACCTGCTTAATTATGGTTTCTTTATTTACATTCCAAGTTTAAGTTATACTACATGCACATTGTAGCTGTGATGATATGTATAGTTTTTTATTGTGCTTAGGCATTAACATTTGTTTTACCCTAAGACGAAAAGTGGCTAAGCTCATATAATATCAAATGATTCAGTATAGTTGGCCAAAGGGGCATAAAGGAATGATTTTCATGGCTCTATCCTGTAATCAGAGTTTAGTTTTGGGATCTTTGATGAAATAAGCCATACAATTACCCTCTGTTGTAGGAAGGCTCTGCCATAACCACCTCACCATAACCTGTTTGGTTGTATTTTCTCATTGGTCCCCAAGCCCTATTCCATAGAAGCCATGGTTTCCATACTCTGCACCAATGATGGCCAACAAGCCTGAAACAGCTGACACCTGCTCGCTCAAATCCAGATTTACTGGAAATATCTCAGCTCTCTGGCAGAATATTCGGGTGAAGGGAAAGCATGGGGAAGGTAAGTACAGTGAAACCTCGGATTGCGAGTAACGCGGTTTACAAGCGCTTCACAATACGAGCTTTTTTTTTAAAATCCTTACTCGGTTTACGAGCATTGTCTCTCAAGACGAGCAGGATTCAAGCCTCTGGGGTGTGCAGTACCGCATTTGGCCAAAAGTGCGGTGGCGCCGGCGACTCTCAGAGACACTCGGAAACACTCTGTTTCCGAATGTCTCCGGCGCCCCCCCACCTCTGGCCACATGCGGTACTGCATACACTAGCAGTGACACTGGAACGAATTATCTGATTTTCCATTGATTCCTATGGGGAAACTCGCTTTGACATACAAGTGCTTTGGATTACAAGCATTCTTCTGGAACGGATTATGCTCATAATCCAAGGTACTACTGTACTGGCTTATAGTAAAGTGAACATATCACTCCTAGTATTGCCTAATATGAGCAAAGTACAGGTTCTCTGTAAGTACACATGATTTAGGGTGAGTTGTACCTACCGGTCGGTTTGCTGACCCCCAACATCCCAGCACGTCCGAGGATTTTGAAAACATGATGAGCTGGAAACTGTTCTTCTTTCTCCCACTGGTCTACGTATGGGTTGATTTCAGTGTCTATTATCTGCAGGTAAGAACGTTTAAAACAAAAAAAGAGAGTAAATAATTTCGAGCAGAGTACTGTGATCTCTGGGACAATAAATTAAATACCTTAAATGATATGATGATTGGTCCACTTTAATTACATTTGTATATAATTTACAAGCTTGTGCTTCCACATATTTACCTCAAATTGACCCAATCTATATATGAACTTGAATGACGGTGGTAGGAATGTAAAGCCCCGTACACACAATCGGATTTTCCAACAACAAATGTTGGATGTGAGCTTGTAGGCTGAAAGTCTGACCGTGTGTACGCTGCATCGAACATTTGTTGTCAGACTTTCCGCCAACAAATGTTGGCTAGCAGGTTCTCAAATTTTCCGCCAACAAATGTTTGTGGTCGGACTTTCCAATCGTGTGTACACAAGTCCGTCGGAAAAAAAGTCCACACATGCTCGGAATCAAGTACGAGCCGGAAGAGCTCGGTCTTATAAAACTAGCGTTCGTAATGGAGATATCAGGTATGGGCTGATACATGTGGGCTAATCTTAGTACGTCACTACGTTCGTAATCGCTGGCCAACATTTGTGTGACCGTGTGTATGCAAGGCAAGTTGGAGCCAACACCCTTCAAACAAAAATCCACGGTTTTGTTGTCGGAAAGTCCGATCGTGTGTACGGGGCAATAAAGTGTGAGCTCATCTGGACCAAGGACTGATTTGTTTGTGAATTGTACTTTGTTGTCCTATGTGCAGCCTTTGTCTAGATACTGTATTTCCACCCCTGACATGGTCAAAAGCTAGGAAAGTCCCTCAATGCAGAAATATAGGTTTATTGCTTGTATGAAGTTAGGGGGTGTATTAGTGTAAAAACCTTTTTTCGAGTCGTTGAGACTTGAGTCGCACCAATTAGAACGGGGACCATTGAAATACATGGATTTTGACTTGTTATGCAACTTCACATGTGTCAAGTCGCACAACAACTCGCACTAGTGGAAAATGGACCTTATGGCTGATTTGATGATTCTACCGTTAAAGTTTGTGTTATGCCCCGTACACACAGTCGGACATTGATCGGACATTCCGACAACAAAATCCTAGGATTTTTTCCGATGGATGTTGGCTCAAACTTGTCTTGCATACACACGGTCACACAAAGTTGTTGGAAATTCCGATCGTTTTAAACGCGGTGACGTAAAATACGTACGTCGGGACTATAAACGGGGCAGTGGCCAATAGCTTTCATCTCTTTATTTATTCTGAGCATGCGTGGCACTTTGTCCGTCGGATTTGTGTACACACGATCGGAATTTCCGACAACGGATTTTGTTGTCGGAAAATTTTATCTCCTGCTCTCCAACTTTGTGTGTCGGAAAATCCGATGGAAAATGTCCGATGGAGCCCACACACGGTCGGAATATCCGACAACACGCTCCAATCGGACATTTTCCATCGGAAAATCCGACCGTGTGTACGGGGCATAACAGTTAAATCACACAAAATTCCAATAATGATAAAATTCACCTAAACCCTTTGCTAAGCTGAACTCCAGAGGAAGACCGAAGTATACATTTTAAATACATACTGTATATGGAAACTGGTTTGGATTTTGTGCAGCCAGTCTTGTGATCCAGGCAACCCCAACCAGGGTGTTCAGCAAGTCCATGACTTCCAGAATAGCAGCAATAAAGCTTGGTCCAGCCCCCCGCCGCCCCAACATGCTGATTGGACTGTGAAGCAGTAGTATAAGACTAATGAGGCGTGGTCTGCCCTCCTGGAAGCGTGTTCACATCTTTAGACAGAACTATGCAAAAGCAATAAATCAAAGATTGGTTTCTAGTCCTGCTCTTCTCTACCCTAGCCTGCCTGCTGCTGTGACAGGTGGTGAGTATCAAGACAAAAGCAGGTATGTATTTTAGTTGCCTGTAACAATACAATTAATGATTTTTCTTGAGTGCATAACTGAACACTTATTAAAATGTTTAACAGAATTGAGACAGAAAGGGGGGCCCATTCCTACCACTGCATTGTAGTAATGAGCATATTCCACTCGTTGACATTCTGTGCTGAAGAAGCTTATCCACACACCTACAGTAGTACCCCGTGTTTCTGAATGCACATGCATTGTGGGCAGATCTGAGGTCTAAAGTGCATGCATTGTGGGTGGATCTGAGGTCTAAAGTGCATGCATTGTGGGCAGATCTGAGGTCTAAAGTGCATGCATTGGGGGCAGATCTGAGGTCTAAAGTGCATGCATTGTGGGCAGATCTGAGGTCTAAAGTGCATGCATTGGGGGCAGATCTGAGGTCTAAAGTGCATGCATTGTGGGCAGATCTGAGGTCTAAAGTGCATGCATTGGGAGCAGATTTAAGGTCTAAAGTACACGCATTGGGACAGATCTGAGGTCTAAAGTCCATGCATTGTGGGCTGATCTCAGGTATAAAGTGCATGCGTTGGGGGGCAGATCTGAGATCTAAAGTGCATGTAATGTGGGCTGGTCTAAAGTGCATGTAATGTGGGCTGATCTCAGGTCTAAAGTGCATGCATTGGGGGCAGATCTGAGGTCTAAAGTGCATGCATTGGGGGCAGATCTGAGGTCTAAAGTGCATGCATTGGGGGCAGATCTGAGGTCTAAAGTGCATGCATTGGGGGCAGATCTGAGGTCTAAAGTGCATGCATTGGGGGCAGATCTGAGGTCTAAAGTGCATGCATTGGGGGCAGATCTGAGGTCTAAAATGCATGCATTGGGGGCAGATCTGAGGTCTAAAGTGCATGCATTGGGGGCAGATCTGAGGTCTAAAGTGCATGCATTGGGGGCAGATCTGAGGTCTAAAATGCATGCATTGGGGGCAGATCTGAGGTCTAAAGTGCATGCGTTGGGGGCAGATCTGAGGTCTAAAGTGCATGCGTTGGGGGCAGATCTGAGGTCTAAAGTGCATGCGTTGGGGGCAGATCTGAGGTCTAAAGTGCATGCATTGGGGGCAGATCTCAGGTCTAAGGTGCATGCGTTGGGGGCAGATCTGAGCTCTAAAGTGCATGCATTCTGCACTGAACTGAGGTCTAAAGGGCATGCACTGGGGCTGATGTGAAGACTAATGTGCATGCATTGGGGCTTATCTGAGGAAGCCAATTGTTTCTCAACAACTAGTTCATTAACACTAGATGCAGTAGGACTGCGTTGGGTAGCTATTACAGCACAGTCCCACCGCACAACAAGGCAAACTGCCTTGACTTCCGTGTGCCCCGTTCACACAACTGCCTTGTGGTGGTGTGCAGGCGGTGTGCACTGAAATAAAAGTACTACAATGCAGTCCTTCTTTTTCAGCATAGCGCAGTACAATGCAATCTGCTGCCTCACAATATGCAGTGGCTAAGTGAACTTGACGAAAAATATCTGTGTAACATTTCAATAAAGTTCATTTACTAAAAAAAAAAAAAAAAAGTGAACAATGCGATGTGCCAAGATCGAACTGCAGCGATCTCACTGAACTTCACGGTATACCAGCCACTGCATTGTAACACAGCAGGTAGTGTGAATTACCCCCAAGGAAAAATGAGTAGAAACTCCATATGGGGCCCAACAGGGAGGAACAAAAGAGAATACCGGCTATTCTACCACTCTTCATTAAGGTAAAATTCTGAATTAATCAACTTTTTGGGCAATGCAAAGGAAAAAAAGCGATGATGGATATCTTAAGCCTCAATGCACCTAGAAATCCCATACAGATGGCACAGTATTATTTTTGCATAAATCCCTGGTTTCCCTGGGTATATCTCCCCTTGTCTTTCCTGACATGTCACCCTGCACTGCCCAATCACAGGCCCCATTTCCACTGAACTATTTATGAGTGGAGCGGCCAACAGCTGTAACCACAAACCCAGGTTGTCAACAAGGAATTCTTGTTCAAATTTTTTATTGAAGGAAAGAACAATACAAGGAATTCATACAACACAGGGCTCCAAGCTATTCCCGAGAAAAAAAAATGAACTAAGCATATCCCTCCATAGTATGTACTTGCCTCAATCCTAAGCACCCAGTGTGATATCTGTCTGCTCTCTCATTCCTCTACTATCTGTAGAAGTCACTTCTGACCGTCTACAACAGTGTTCCTCAACTCCTGTCCTCAGGACCCACTAACAGGCCACATTGTAAATATTACCTTGGGGAAATGCAGACTAGAATCCTGCAATCACTGAGCAGCAAATGATATACCTACATGAATACATACCTGTGATGTATTTCACTTATCTTGTAAACCTGGCCTGTTAGTGGGCCCTGAGGACAGGAGTTGAGAACCACTGCTCTACAACAACACCAGACAATCCTGGAATAGTGCCCTGCCCCCCTCCAGCACACAGCAGGTGATTGACAGTTTCAGCTGTGCAGGTTTCCCTATGAGACCGTGAATAGGGGGGGGGGTGTCCATTCCCTCCACTTAGGTCTCAGACTACACCCAGCTCCTTGCTCTATGCTGTGCAGTGTGTGTCATCAGATCTCTGCCCCTGATTTCTGGAGCTGAGAATTGCTGTGTAAATTCTGGACTCTGAACAGAGAGGGAAGAGGGCTGTGGATAAACAGGTACAAAGTATGTAGGATGATTTGTTTTATCTCTGTCTATCCGCTGAGGCCAGTCACTTCATTGGGTATATGTAAGGGTTTACCGCCACTTTAAGAAGAAAAAGATAACAATCTGTATTTCTATCCTTTCCAACAATATAAGATTTCTCTAGGGAGCAATTAAAGCTTTGGGAGCTCTGTGCTTTTCACTCCACATTCCTGGCTCTATGTCTCTATTGTTATCTATTCTCTGGCAGATCCTATGAGACAGGAAATTCCTGCAGGATCACAGGCAGAACTCCTATAGAAGAACCATGAGTCACATCCTATTACCTGGAGCAGAGAAATCTCTTCACTATTGAAATCTCTTCACTGCTATCCACTGTTTACATTCACCTCCCCATCTCACCAAGAACACCGTAACTAATAGATCGGGGCCTACCAATATTAAACAGATCTATCTTTTTATGTCTAAGCACATTATCCTGTCCTGGTATACAACAGGGAAAAAAAATTTATATATTTATATATATATATATATATATATATATATATATATATATATATATATATATATATATATATATATATATATATATATATATATATATATATATATATATATTTATATATACACAATGCTGTGAAAAAATATTTGCCCTCTTTCAGATTTTTTTTTTTTTTGCATATTTGTCCCACTTAACCACTTCAGCCCCGGAAGGATTTACCCCCTTCCTGACCAGAGCACTTTTTGCGATTCGGCACTGCGTCGCTTTAACTGACAATTGCGCGGGCGTGCAACGTGGCTCCCAAACAAAATTGACGTCCCTTTTTCTTCCACAAATAGAGCTTTCTTTTGGTTGTATTTGATCACCTCTGCGGTTTTTATTTTTTTCGATATAAACAAAAAAAGAGCGACAATTTTGAAAAAAAAAAGCAATATTTTTTATTTTTTGCTATAATAAATATCACCAAAAAATATATAAAAAAACTAAATGTCTTTCTCAGTTTAGGCCGAAATGTATTCTACATATTTTTGGTAAAAAAAAAAAAAAAATTCGCAATAAGCGTATATTGATTGGTTTGCGCAAAAGTTATACCGTCTACAAAATAGGGGATAGATTTATGGCATTTTTATTATTATTTTTTTTTATTAGTAATGGCGGCGATCTGCGATTTTTATCGTGACTGCGACATTATTAGCGGACACGTCGGACACCATTTTGGGACCATTGTCATTTATACAGCGATCAGTGCTATAAAAATGCAATGATTACTGTGTAAATGACACTGGCGGGGAAGGGGTTAAACACTAAGGGGCGATCAAGGGGTTAAGTGTGTCCTAGGGAGGTGTTCTAACTGTGGGGGGGAGGGGCTACCACTGACATGACAGCGATCACAACTCCCGATCACAGAGAGCAGTAGCTCCCTGTCATGTCACTAGGCAGAACGGGGAAATGCCTTGTTTACAAAGGCATCTCCCCGTTCTTCCGCTCCGTGACACGATCGCGGGCCCCTTGGCGGACATCGAGTCTGCGGGACTCGCGGGCATGGTCACAGAGTATGCGGCGGGCGTGCCCACAATGCCGCAATTTAAAGGGGACGTACCTGTATGCCCATTTGCGCAGCCGTGCCATTGTGCCAACATTCATTGTTGTGCGCTGGTCAGCTAGTGGTTAAATGACTCAGGTCATCCATTTTTTTTTTATTATTACACAAAGATAACGCGAGTAAATACAAAATGCCTAGTAACCTAATAACTGGTTGTGCCACCCTTGGCGGCAACAACTGCAGTCAAGCGTTTGTGATAACTGGCAATGAGACTTTCACATTGCTGTGGAGCAATTTTGGCCCACTCTTCTTTGCAGAATTGTTTTAATTCGGCCACATTGGAGGGTTTTCCAGCATGAACGACCTGTGTAAGGTCAGGATACAGCATCACAATTGGATTTAAGTCCGGGCTTTGACTAGGCCACTCCAAAACCTAAATTTTGCTTTGTTTGAACCATTTCGAAGTGGACTTGCTGTTGTGTTTCGGATCATTGTCCTGCTGCATAACCCAAGTGCATGTGAGCTTGAGGACATGAACTAATAGCCGGACATTCTCCTTTAGGATTCTCTGATAGAGCTTAAAATTCATGGTTCCATCAATGGTTCCATCAATTATGGTAAGTCATCCAGGTCCTGAAGCTGCAAAGCAGCCTAGACCAGTGATGGCGAACCTTGGCACCCCAGATGTTTCAGAACTACATTTCCCATGATGCTCAACTAGACTACAGAGTGCATGAGCATCATGGGAAATGTAGATCCAAAACATCTGGGGTGCCAAGGTTCGCCATCACTGGCCTAGACCATCACGCTACCACCACCGTGTCTGACTGTTGGTATGATGTTCTTGTTATGAAATGCTGTATTCGTTTTACACCAGATGTAACGGGACGCACACCTTCCAAAAAGTTCAAACTTTGTCTTATCAGTCCACAGAATATTTGCCTCAAAGTCTTGGGGATAATCAAGATGTTTTTTGGAAAATGTGAGATGAGCCTTTGTGTTCTTTTTGGTCAGCAGTGGCTTTGGCCTTGGAACTCTCCCATGGATGCCATTTTTGTCCAGTCTCTTTCTTATTGTTAAATCATGAACACAGATCTTACCTGAGGCAAGTGAGGCCTGCAGCTCTTTAGATGTTGTTCTGGGTTCTTTTATGACCTCCTGGACGAGTTGTCGTCATGCTCTTGGAGTCATTTTTAAAGGCCGGTCACTCCTGGGAAGGTTCACCACTGATCCAAGTTATCTCCATTTGTGGATAATGGCTCTCCCCGTAGTTCACTGGAGTTCCAAAGCCTTAAAAATGGCTTTGAAACCCTTCCTAGGCCGATACATGTACATTACTTTGTTTCTAATCTGTTCTTAAATTTTTTTAGATTGTTGCTGTTTTTATAAGCTGTTAGCGTGCTTCACTTTGTCAGACAGCTTTTATTTATGTGATTTCTTGATTCAACAGGTCTGGCAGTAATCAGGCCTGGGTGTGGCAAGTGAAATTTAACTCAGCTTTCCAAAAAATTGTTTTTCATTCATGATTCAGCATGGGAGGGGGCAATTACTTTTTCACAGGTTTGAACAGCTTTTTCCCTTAATAAATGAAATACCGTATTTATCGGCGTATAACACGCACTTTTTTCCCCTTAAAATCAGGGGGAAATCGTGAGTGCGTGTTATACGCTGATCCCCACTTTCGGCTTCACTCGAGCCCCGCCCGAACCTAGCCGAGTGTACTCGGCTAGGTTCGGATAGCTCCGCTCACAGTCACGCCCATCCCGGGTGGGACTACGAGTGGAGCCGAAAGTGAGCGAGAGCCGCCAAGAAGAGCCGAGGACCGGCTCTGTGTATTTCGGCGCCGGCGGCGCCATTTTCAAATCGCGGTCGGCGATTTTGAAGCTCAGTATCGCAGGGGATCACAGGATCGCAGGGGAGCGGCGCCATTTTCAAACTGCGAGCTGCAAGGCTGCACTGGGGCAAGGCTGCAATGGACACTGGGGAAGACTGCACTGACAAGGCTGCACTGACAAGGCTGCACTGACAAGGCTGCACTGACAAGGCTGCAATGATGGGCATTTAAATGTAAGTTTTTTTCCCTTCAACTTCCCTCCTAAAAGTTTTATAAGCCGATAAATACGGTAATAATTTAAAAACTGCATCTTGGATTTACTCGGGTTATCTTTGTGTAATAATAACATTTGTTTGATGATCTGAATCATTTAAGTATTGGATTGCCTGACTTTACACGCACATGAACTTTAATAGCATCCCAGTCTCAGTCCGTAGGGTTCAATATTGAGTTGGCCCACCCTTTGCAGCTATAACAGCTTCAACTCTTCTGGGAAGGCTGTCCACAAGGTTTAGGAGTGTGTCTATGGGAATGTTTGACCATTCTTCCAGAAGGGCATTTTTGAGGTCAGGCACGGATGTTGGATGAGAAGGTCTGGCTCTGCTCTAATTTATCCCTATCTATCGGGTTGAGGTCAGGACTCTGTGCAGGCCAGTCAAGTTCCTCCACCCCAAACTTGCTCATCCATGTCTTTATGGACCTTGCTTTGTGTGCTGGTCCAAATCATTTGGTGGAGGGGGGATTATGGTGTGGTTTTTTTTTCTCAGGGGTTGGGCTTGGCCCCTTAGTTTTGGTGAAGTGAACGTCAGCATACCAAGAGATTTTGGACAATTTTATGCTCCCAACTTTGTGGGAACAGTTTGGGGGTGGCCCCTTCCTGTTCCAACATGACTGCGCACCAGTGCACAAAGGAAGGTCCATAAAGACATAGATGAGCGAGTTTGGAATGGAGGAACTTGACTGTCCTGCACAGAGTCCTGACCTCAACATGACATCACGGAGTTGGTGGATGTTAGAGACCTTGCGCTCCTCCACCTTCCGTTTGAGGATGCCCCACAGATTCTCAATAGAGTTTAGGTCTGGAGACATGCTTGGCCAGTCCATCACCTTTACCCTCAGCTTCTTCAGCAAGGCAGTGGTCTTGGAGGTGTGTTTGGGGTCGTTATCATGTTGGAATACTGCCCTGCGGCCCAGTCTCTGAAGAGAGGGGATCATGCTCTGCTTCAGTATGTCACAGTACATGTTGGCATTCATGGTTCCCTCAATGATCTGTAGCTCCCCATTGCCGGCAGCACTCATGCAGCCCCAGACCATGACACTCCCACCACCATGCTTGATTGTAGGTAAGACACACTTGTCTTTGTACTCCTCACCTGGTTGCCGCCACACACGCTTGTCACCATCTGAACCAAATAAGTTTATCTTGGTCTCATCAGACCACAGGACGTGGTTCCAGTAATCCATGTCCTTAGTCTGCTTGTCTTCAGCAAACTGTTTGCGGGCTTTCTTGTGCATCATCTTTAGAAAAGGCTTCCTTCTGGGATGACAGCCATGCAGACCAATTTGATGCAGTGTGCGGCGTATGGTCTGAGCACTGACAGGGTGACCCCCCACCCCTTCAACCTCTGCAGCAATGCTGGCAGCACTCATACGTCTATTTCCCAAAGACAACCTCTGGATATGACACTGAACACGTGTACTTAACTTCTTTGGTTGATCATGGCGAGGCCTGTTCTGAGTGGAACCTGTCCTGTTAAACCGATGTATGGTCTTGGCCACTGTGCTGCAGTTCAGTTTCAGGGTCTTGGCAATCCTCCTTTAGCCTAGGCCATCTTTATGTAGCGCAACAATTCTTTTTTTCCCTATTCTCAGTGAGTTCTTGTCCATGAGGTGCCATGTTGAACTTCAAGTGACCAGTATGAGAGAGTGAGAGCGATAACACCAAATTTAACACACCTGAGACCTTGTAACAATAACGAGTCACATGACACCGGGGAGGTAAAATGGCTAAATGAGCCCAATTTGGACATTTTCACTTAGGGGTGTACTCACTTTACTCACATTAATGGCTGTGTGTTGAGTTATTTTGAGGGGACAGCAAATTTACACTGTTATACAAGCTGTACACTCACTACTTTACATTGTAGCAAAGAGTCATTTATCAGTAAAGTCAGCGAGTAAGATTCAGAGTAAGGTTCATCCAGTAGATTTGTTTCTATTAAATTGCTCTGCTCTTCACTAGTCACTAGTCCTGTCCTACCTTCTTTAGAGGCACAAAGTGAATAAAAAGCATGAAGACAGAGCCTTTTTCCTATGAAATCACTGTAAATATTGGCTGTGTTCTTCTTATCTCTTCAAGCATCATTAATAAGCTGAGAGCTTGGAGGAAAGGACTTGACACTTGGAATGATGTAATTAAATTGACATTTTCAAGTCTTCTACCTTTGACATTTCCTAGAAGTTCTGTACACCTCCTGCCTCATATTATTAAAGGTTCATAGAAGAAGAATTTTTAAGCTTTATCTTTTAAATCTTTTAATACGAACCACAACATACAAAGCCATTCACAACTCTGCTCCGAGCTACATCACCAATCTTATCTCCAAATATCACCCAAATCGTCCTCTCCGTTCTTCTCAAGACCTCCTACTCTCAAGCTCTCTCATCTCCTCCTCCCATGCTCGTGTCCAGGATTTCTCCAGAGCCTCTCCCATCCTCTGGAACTCGCTACCTCCATCTATCCGGCTATCCCCTACTCTTGCTACCTTCACATCCCTGAAAACTCATCTCTTCAGGAAAGCCTATAACGTCTCTAACTAATCTTTTACAACTTCCATCAGCTCATTCTCCACAGTTACAACCGTTTGTAACCCCTGCCCCACCCTATTAGATTGTAAGCTCTTCTGAGCAGGGCCCTCTTAATCCTCCTGTATCTTATTGTATTATAACTGTATTGTCCCCCTTTTATATTGTAAAGCGCTGCGTAAACTGTTGGCGCTATATAAATCCTGTATAATAATAATAATAAAGCTTACTTGTCACTCCACAAAGATTTGAAACATTAAGGAAAAACTGTAAGGATAACTTCATTGTAGAATTCTTACACAATAATTCTAGCCATGGTGTACATACACAGTTAGCCAGGTTGAAAAAAGACACAAGTCCATCCAGTCCATACAGGGTCATTCCAATAAAAATTGATATTACAGTTTGGGTTGATGCTGAAATGATGAATCACTGATGGGTAGACAGTTCACCACTACCATGTGTTTGAGGAAAAACCTGAGTGTGTAAGGTTCCTGGTCCTGACAAGTTAAAGTAGAAACCCACCCTAACACTAAAATCCCCACATCTATAGACATCCATGATCTAACACTAACCTATCTAGTCCTATAAAGAAGAAATCGGTATACATAACTTTTCTGAAGCGGTGGACACAGCCGACAACGGAAGCCCCATGGTAACTCTATGGGTGACCTCACCCCATTCATTTCACAGCCGTCAGCTGTGTCCTCTGCAGAGCTTCCGCCACTGGAGACCGGACCGGATCGTCTTCAAAAAAGGTACATATACTGATTTCTTCTTTACAGGGCTAGATAAGTTAGTGTTAGATCAGGGATGTCTGCAGATGCAGGGATTTTAGTGTTAGGGTGGACTTCTACTTTAATTCAGAAATTCGCCAGTCCAAATTCCTTCTAACCACAATACACTACAGAGCCTTTGAACTTAGGTCAGCTGCCTTCAAAGGACCAATAAGAGGGCTTTTCAGTAAGCCAGCCCCCTTACTATAAAAAGGGGGCGTTGTGCACGCTGGATGCTGGGATGCGTGGCTGGCTATTTTGAAACTTGAGCTCAATAGGGGTTTCCTCCTCCTTTGCCTCAGTAGTTGCTCTGGCCTGCACGCATCCGGGAGGGACAGGGATAGGTGAATAGTATGCCCCAGCTAAATGGGACTATCACCAATTGATAGCTTCCAGTAGTAACTATGATGTTATGTCCTAATGATAATCATACCAGCAACAATGCCCATTGCCACTCCAATTTTGGACTTTTAAAGTAACCCAACCTAGCATGTTATAAATAAACTGCTCTTTTTCGCTACATCCCTGAAAAAGGACAAAAACACTGTGTATTCCGAAACGCGTTGGGTGTGAAAAAGAGCCTTTGTATAATTTACTGCTTGTTAAACCTGTTGATCATGTAATATGCTTCGTTGAATTTATGAAATATTATGCTTTTATGCAATATTATGTCTAAATAAAAAAATCCTTTTATTCCTAATACTCTGTTATATACACTTATTACGCAAATATATTTCCCAAGCAAGTGCCGGTAAAATCCATTTAGGGGAATCTTCTTTTCTACCCTTACTATAAAAGGACGTGGTCACAGAAGCCGTATTGACAACATGCTGTCATGTGATGCATCCTATCTGTGATAGGGAAAGCATAAGGATGGTTGCTGACAAGATAACACAGGGAAAGATTAGTGTGACAAAAAATGGAAAAAGAAATTGTGCTCAGAGGTCTCTATAGCAGCTGACACATCAATTGACACAAATTGCTGTAAGAACGCAATGACGTAACAAGCACAGGCTCCGCCTGGTGGAAGCGAAGCCTCTGCTCATGACATCATTGTGTTCTTACATCCAAGAAGCAATCTCTCTATTTCCCCTCTATTTTTAATCAAACGTCGTCAGGGGCAATTGGACGAAACGCCGCCTTGGATGATGTTCTGACGTCACGACACTGCAAGGTGTTGATTGCATCTTTGTGGTTGGAAACAAATGCTGCTTATACAGACTGCTGTTTTTTACATGCTTGTTGTTATGTGATGAAATGTGAGTACCCTGGATTTTTCTTTGAATAAATATGACCCTGGTTTTATAATACTACACCATAAGAAGTTCCTTCTTTTATATTTTATGCATGCACCTCTGATCATTTGGTGAGACTACAAGACCCAGCCATCTGTGATCTCCATTATTGGTTTTGTGGCTTTGTGGATTTATCATGCCTGTTTGACCACCTGTGATTAAGTGGTCCATTCTTTTTGGTAAGAGGCCTGGTGTGTTGATGTTCGGTGGAGGATAAGTCCATATTCACCTAATTTGTATTTCTGTCTACACTGTGGGTGATTCCAGCGTTTTCTCCTGAACAAGGACTTTATTTCAAACACTATGGACTTTTTATTTGTAATACTACATTTATAGCGCTGCATATCATATTTTTCATGCTTCTTATTGTCACCATACAATTTATGCAGCTGCTTTGTTACCGTTACTGGCGCAGTGATTAATCTTGAATATATTAAACATTATTAAATGTAATGACCTCTTTAATGTGAGATCTGAGGTCAAAAAGACCTTACATTTACACTTAAATGCAATAAAAAAAAAAAAATTATATATATATATATATATATATATATATATATATATATATATATATATATATATATATATATATATATATACATATATATATATATATATATATACACACACACACACACACACACACACACACACACACACACACACATTTTATTTTTATTTTTTTCCTTTTTCAAAAACATTTTTTTTTACCTCTATAAGACCATTGGGTGGAAGTGACGTTAGACGTCGCTTCCGTCATCCAATGTTATGGAGCCGAGTGGGGGCCATCTTTCCCTCACTCCGCTCCAGGCCTGTGAGGGGATAGGATCAGATCGTCTCTGCCGCTCCCTTGAGGACCTTAGTGGGGCGGGAGGGCACCTCTCCCGCCGCTGATAAAAAGCGATCCCGCGGCGAATCCGCCACAGAGGCCACTTTTATCTGAAAGGAGACCGTTCGCCATTTAAGAGGATACCGGGGGTATTCCACGTCAAAAGTACCGACATATAACGACGGCGGCTGGTCCGTAAGTGGCTAAACAGAGCATGTTTAGGAGATATTCCTTGTACCTACAGGTAAGCTTTATTATAAGCTTACCTGTAGGTACAAGTTACCAAGCCGTGTTTACTACTGCACCAGCACAGCATTTCCTCCTGTCTATTCATAATTAGTTATATACACATCTTGTGCCTACAGTGGTAGAGGAAGGAGGGAGAGTTATACAAATCAGTGATGGAGATTTCCTCTGTAGGGGGGCTCAGGATGTGACAGTGAAAGTGCTTTCAATGGAACAAATGTCCTGATATTTCCAGAGACTAATATTGCAGCTGTCCCTTTCTACAGTATATATGAATCCAATTGTATATAACACAACTCCAGCCCGAGTGCAGTTATCAGAACACAGTAAAGCTCAACATACCCCCCCCCAGACACAGGAGAGCAGTTGGACTTTCTTGCAATATTTGACCATCTGATGGCGGTCACTGCCATAAACATGAACGCTTGGCTCGGCCGAACATCTGTGTTTGTTCTAATGGAAAAGGAAATGAGAGCACTGGCATATTGCTGGGAAAAAATAGTGATTGGCCAAGGTTTTTCTAAATTGCCTTTTTTACTTAAAGTGGAACTTTAAAAAAATGAACTCCTGCTAGATCATTTCAGGTTGGTCCCTTTTGGAGGTATAGCTGTGTAAAACATAAAAAATAAGTGTCTATACTGTTTAACCACTTGAGGACCGAGCCTCTTTCTAAGATTTGGTGTTTACAAGTTTTTTTTGCTAGAAAATTACTTAAAACCCCCAAACAGTATACATTTTTTTTTCTAACACCTTAACCACTTGCCGACCGCCGCACACAGATGTACGTCGACAAAGCGGCACGGGCAGGCATAAGGGCTTACCTGTACGTCCCTGCCTGCCCGCGGGTGGGGGGTCCGATCGGACCCCCCCCCGGTGCCTGCGACGGTCGGCAAATGTCCCCCGGCGATCGGTGGTGAGGGGGAGGCCATCCATTCATGGCCCCCCCCTCGCGATCGCTCCCAGCCAATGGGATCATTTCCCTGCCTCTGTATTGTACACAGAGGCAGAGGAAATGATGTCATCTCTCCTCGGCTCGGTATTTTCCGTTCCGGGCCGAGGAGAGAAGACTGTAATGTGAGTGCACAAACACACACACACACACACACAGTAGAACATGCCAGGCACACATTACACCCCGATCCCCCCCCCCCGATCGCCCCCGATCGCCCCCGATCCCCCCCCAATCACCCCCCCCCCCCTGTCACAAACTGACACAAAGCAGGTTTTTTTTTTTTTTTTTTTCTGATTACTGTATTGGTGTCAGTTTGTGACAGTTACTGTGTTAGGGCAGTGAATGTTAGGCCCCCTTTAGGTCTAGGGTACCCTCCTAACCCCCCCTAATAAAGTTTTAACCCCTTGATCACCCCCTGTCACCAGTGTTGCTAAGCGATCATTTTTCTGATCGCTGTATTAGTGTCGCTGGTGACGCTAGTTAGGGACATAAATATTTAGGTTCGCCGTCAGCGTTTTATAGCGACAGGGACCCCCATATACTACCTAATAAATGTTTTAACCCCTTGATTGCCCCCTAGTTAACCCTTTCACCACTGATCACCGTATAACCGTTACGGGTGACGCTGGTTAGTTCGTTTATTTTTTATAGTGTCAGGGCACCCGCCGTTTATTACCGAATAAAGGTTTAGCCCCCTGATCGCCCGGCGGTGATATGCGTCGCCCCAGGCAGCGTCAGATTAGCGCCAGTACCGCTAACACCCACGCACGCTGCATACGCCTCCCTTAGTGGTATAGTATCTGTACGGATCAATATCTGATCCAATCAGATCTATACTAGCGTCCCCAGCAGTTTAGGGTTCCCGAAAACGCAGTGTTAGCGGGATCAGCCCAGATACCTGCTAGCACCTGCGTTTTGCCCCTCCGCCCGGCCCAGCCCAGCCCACCCAAGTGCAGTATCGATCGATCACTGTCACTTACAAAAGACTAAACGCATAACTGCAGCGTTCGCATAGTCAGGCCTGATCCCTGCGATCGCTAACAGTTTTTTTGGTAGCGTTTTGGTGAACTGGCAAGCACCAGCCCCAGGCAGCGTCAGGTTAGCGCCAGTAGCGCTAACACCCACGCACGCACCGTACACCTCCCTTAGTGGTATAGTATCTGAACGGATCAATATCTGATCCGATCAGATCTATACTAGCGTCCCCAGCAGTGTTAGCGGGATCAGCCCAGATACCTGCTAGCACCTGCGTTTTTCCCGTCCGCCCGGCCCAGCCCAGCCCACCCAAGTGCAGTATCAATCGATCACTGTCACTTACAAAACACTAAACGCATAACTGCAGCGTTCGCAGAGTCACGCCTGATCCCTGCGATCGCTAACAGTTTTTTTGGTAGCGTTTTGGTGAACTGGCAAGCACCAGCCCCAGGCAGCATCAGATTAGCGCCAGTACCGCTAACACCCACGCACGCAGCATACGCCTCCCTTAGTGGTATAGTATATGAACGGATCAATATCTGATCTGATCAGATCTATACTAGCGTCCCCAGCAGTTTAGGGTTCCCACAAACGCAGTGTTAGCGGGATCAGCCCAGATACCTGCTAGCACCTGCGTTTTGCCCCTCCGCCCAGCCCAGCCCACCCAAGTGCAGTATCGATCGATCACTGTCACTTACAGAACACTAAACGCATAACTGCAGCGTTCGCAGAGTCAGGCCTGATCCCTGCGATCGCTAACAGTTTTTTTGGTAGCGTTTTGGTGAACTGGCAAGCGCCAGCGGCCTAGTACACCCCGGTCGTAGTCAAACCAGCACTGCAGTAACACTTGGTGACGTGGCGAGTCCCATAAGTGCAGTTCAAGCTGGTGAGGTGGCAAGCACAAGTAGTGTCCCGCTGCCACCAAAAAGACAAACACAGGCCCGTCGTGCCCATAGTGCCCTTCCTACTGCATTCGCCAATCCTAATTGGGAACCCACCGCTTCTGCAGCGCCCGTACTTCCCCCATTCACATCCCCAACCAAATGCAGTCGGCTGCATGAGAGGCATTTTCTTTATGTCCTCCCGAGTACCCCTACCCAGCGAACCCCCCCAAAAAAGATGTTGTGTCTGCAGCAAGCGCGGATATAGGCGTGACACCTGCTATTATTGTCCCTCCTGTCCTGACAATCCTGGTCTTTGCATTGGTGAATATTTTGAACGCTACCATGCACTAGTTGAGTATTAGCGTAGGGTACAGCATTCCACAGACTAGGCACACTAACACAGGGTCTCCCAAGATGCCATCGCATTTTGAGAGACCCGAACCTGGAACCGGTTACAGTTATAAAAGTTAGTTACAAAAAAAAAAAACACATACAAAAATATAAAATAAAAAATAAATAGTTGTCGTTTTATTGTTCTTTCTCTCTCTATTCTCTCTCTCTATTGTTCTGCTCTTTTTTACTGTATTCTATTCTGCAATGTTTTATTGTTATTATGTTTTATCATGTTTGTTTTTCAGGTATGCAATTTTTTATACTTTACCGTTTACTGTGCTTTATTGTTAACCATTTTTTTGTCTTCAGGTACGCCATTCACGACTTTGAGTGGTTATACCAGAATGATGCCTGCAGGTTTAGGTATCATCTTGGTATCATTCTTTTCAGCCAGCGGTCGGCTTTCATGTAAAAGCAATCCTAGCAGCTAAATAGCCTCTAGACTGCTTTTACAAGCAGTGGGAGGGAATGCCCCTCCCCCCCAACGTCTTCCGTGTTTTTCTCTGGCTCTCCTGTCTCAACAGGGAACCTGAAAATGCAGCCAGTGATTCAGCCAGCTGACCATAGAGCTGATCAGAGACCAGAGTGGCTCCAAACATCTCTATGGCCTAAGAAACCGGAAGCTACGAGCATTTTATGACTTAGATTTCGCCGGATGTAAACAGCGCCATTGGGAAATTGGGAAAGCATTTTATCACACCGATCTTGGTGTGGTCAGATGCTTTGAGGGCAGAGGAGAGATCTAGGGTCTAATAGACCCCAATTTTTGCAAAAAAGAGTACCTGTCACTACCTATTGCTATGATAGGGGATATTTACATTCCCTGAGATAACACTAAAAATGATTTAAAAAAAAATGAAAGGAACAGTTTAAAAATAAGATAAAAAAATAATAATAATAAAGAAAAAAAAAAAAAAAAAAAAAAAAAAAGCACCCCTGTCCCCCCTGCTCTCGCGCTAAGGCGAACGCAAGCGTCGGTCTGGCGTCAAATGTAAACAGCAATTGCACCATGCATGTGAGGTATCGCCGCGAAGGTCTGATCGAGGGCAGTAAGTTTAGCAGTAGACCTCCTCTGTAAATCTAAAGTGGTAACCTGTAAAGGCTTTTAAAGGCTTTTAAAAATGTATTTAGTTTGTCGCCACTGCACGTTTGTGCGCAATTTTAAAGCATGTCATGTTTGGTATCCATGTACTCGGCCTAAGATCATCTTTTTTATTTCATCAAACATTTGGGCAATATAGTGTGTTTTAGTGCATTAAAATGTAAAAAAGTGTGTTTTTTCCCCAAAAAATGCGTTTGAAAAATCGCTGCGCAAATACTGTGTGAAAAAAAAAATGAAACACCCACCATTTTAATCTGTAGGGCATTTGCTTTAAAAAAAATATATAATGTTTGGGGGTTCAAAGTAATTTTCTTGCAAAAAAAAATTATTTTTTTATGTAAACAATAAGTGTCAGAAAGGGCTTTGTCTTCAAGTGGTTAGAAGAGTGGGTGATGTGTGACATAAGCTTCTAGATGTTGTGCATAAAATGCCAGGACAGTTCAAAACCCCCCCAAATGACCCCATTTTGGAAAGTAGACAGCCCAAGCTATTTGCTGAGAGTCATGTTGAGTCCATGGAATAATTTATATTGTGACACAAGTTGCGGGAAAGAGACAATTTTTTATTTTTTTTATTTTTTTTTGCGCAAAGTTGTCACTAAATGATATATTGCTCAAACATGCCATGGGAATATGTGAAATTACACCCCAAAATACATTCTGTTGCTTCTCCTGAGTACGGGGATACCACATGTGTGAGACTTTTTGGGAGCCTAGCCGCGTACGGGACCCCGAAAACCAAGCACCGCCTTCAGGCTTTCTAAGGCCGTAAATTTTTGATTTCACTCTTCACTGCCTATCACAGTTTCGGAGGCCATGGAATGCCCAGGTGGCAAAAAAAAACCCCAAATGACCCCATTTTGGAAAGTAGACACCCCAAGCTATTTGCTGAGAGGTATAGTGAGTATTTTGCAGACCTCACTTTTTGTCACAAAGTTTTGAAAATTGAAAAAAGAAAAAAAAAAAAATTTTTTTTTCTCGTCTTTCTTTATTTTCAAAAACAAATGAGAGCTGCAAAATACTCACCATGCCTCTCAGCAAATAGCTTGGGGTGTCTACTTTCCAAAATGGGGTCATTTGGGGGGGGGGTTGTGCCACCTGGGCATTCCATGGCCTCCGAAACTGTGATAGGCAGTGAGGAGTAAAATCAAAAATGTACGCCCTTAGAAATCCTGAAGGCAGTGATTGGTTTTCGGGGTCCCGTACGCGGCTAGGCTCCCAAAAAGTCCCACACATGTGGTATCCCCGTACTCAGGAGAAGCAGCTAAATGTATTTTGGGGTGCAATTCCACATATGCCCATGGCCTGTGTGAGCAATATATCATTTAGTGACAACTTTTTGTAATTTTTTTTTTTTTTTTTTTTGTCATTATTCAATCACTTGGGACAAAAAAAATGAATATTCAATGGGCTCAACATGCCTCTCAGCAATTTCCTTGGGGTGTCTACTTTCCAAAATGGGGTCATTTGTGGGGGTTTTGTACTGCCCTGCCATTTTAGCACCTCAAGAAACGACATAGGCAGTCATAAATTAAAGGCTGTGTAAATTCCAGAAAATGTACCCTAGTTTGTAGACGCTATAACTTTTGCGCAAACCAATAAATATACACTTATTGACATTTTTTTTACCAAAGACATGTGGCCGAATACATTTTGGCCTAAATGTATGACTAAAATTGAGTTTATTGGATTTTTTTTAGAACAAAAAGTAGAAAATATCATTTTTATTCAAAATTTTCGGTCTTTTTCCGTGTATAGCGCAAAAAATAAAAACGGCAGAGGTGATCAAATACCATCAAAAGAAAGCTCTATTTGTGGGAAGAAAAGGACGCAAATTCCGTTTGGGTACAGCATTGCATGACCGCGCAATTAGCAGTTAAAGCGACGCAGTGCCGAATTGTAAAAAGTGCTCTGGTCAGGAAGGGGGTAAATCCTTCCGGGGCTGAAGTGGCTAGAGAATAAAATGGCGGTCGTTGCAATACTTCCTCTCCCACCGGCGATAAAAGTGATCTCGCGGCGAATCCGCCGCAGAGACCACTTTTATCTGAAACCGAACCACTCACTGAAGAAGAGGATACCGGGGTTATGGTAGCTGCTGCCATAACAATGCTATTCCTCTTCAAACAGTCGACATATAACGGTGGGCGGTCCGGAAGTGGTTAAAATCCAGTATTTCACTGTCTCACCCTGCTCTGCACATGCTCAGTTGCTCTCCATTTCTCGGCACTGCCGAGTTTGTAGAGGCCGATCTGCTGACAGCCTTAAAGTGGAATTAAATTTTCTTATACTTTACAACCAAGGAAGCTGCTTCTGTTTGAACAGCAACAGCCATGGTACTGCACATCTGATCAGTTATGACACCAGACATTTGATGGTTTGACAGTTTGGTTGAGGACAAAATCAAATGTGACAGTTTGCATTTCCAGCATTCCAGGAATGTAACTGTTTTTTGAAACCTGTAAATTGATGGGTTTAGTTTTGCTTTTTGATTTACTACTGCTCAGGGGCTCTGGGCTTCAGCAAAATTGCATCCTCCAGCAAGAAGAAATAGGAGCAATGCTGGAGACAGCACACACTATAATTATTAACCACTTGCCGACCTGCTCACGCAGACATACTGCGGCAGGTCGGCTCTGCCGAGCAAACTGGCGTACCTATCACTGCCTGTGATTAGCAATGCACAGTGTCAGCTTCCTGGCGGGCACCGGCATGTAGAGTTGTGAACACGCCTGAGCCCATCCTTTTATGGCTACCCATGACCCTGTGACAGGTTTTCCTTCCTTGGACCACTTTTGGTCGGTCCTGACCACTGCAGACTGGGAACATCCCATAGGAACTGCAGTTTCAGAGTTGTTCTGACCTAGTCGTCCAGACATTACAATTTGGGCCTTGTCCTTACACTTCCCCATTTTTTCTGCTTTCAACAGCTTCAATTTGTTCACATGATCCCTAATATATCCCACCCACTTGCAGGTACCATAAAATAATCAATGTTATTCCCTTTACATGTCATTGGTCATTATGGCTGATCGGTGTATTTGTGTGGATGTGGGGTGGGGTGGGGGGACACCTCGGTTGCATATGATTGGCAGTGACAGCTTCCTGGTAGGCTCATTCAGTTGGGTTTGGACTAGGATCTGAACATGCCTGAGTTCATCCCTACATAGGAGATATTATCATTCTGAATAACATAAGAAGATGGTTCAGTCCTGTCCTCTGTGCTGAGCAGCTGTTACTGGGTCTGCATTCATCTCAGAGCTGCACGCAGGCATAGGGTTTGCCACCTCATCCCTTTACACCAAACACATAAAACCGAACACACACGTTCTATGGCATATTAAGGTGGTAATTAAACTCACTTGGTGCCTTATCTGCATTAAATTAGCCTCAGAACCTGTGTAATTCATATGTGTTTGGGTTTAAAGGGATGAGGTGGCAACCCTAAGCAGGCAGCCCACAAAAGTGGATGTATGGATACAAACACAAACACTATGGAGGAGATTTAGATAGAGATCACATATGAGCACGCAGCGGCTCACGGCAGGAGTCTGGTGCGTTCCCGTTTACTACTTCAGGTCCAATTTCAGCCCAAATTTTTGGCTGAATTCGGACCAAAATGATGCACAGGGATCCTGTGCAAATCGCACCAGAGCCGTTGCTGAAATATGTGAACTGGCTCCATAGAGAGCCGGTCACAATCTCCTGCTGTGCAAATTGGATGCGGAGGGGAAACCCACATCCAACTCACAATAGTGTGAACCCAGCCTCACTAAATAAAACTGGTGCAGCTGTGCCAATCAGCTTCTAACTTCAGCTTATTGAATTAAGTTTTGACAATAAAACCTGGAAATTGATCGGTTACTATGCAGAGCTGCACCAAATTCTCTGTGCACCAGTTTTAGTAAATTTCACCCTGTGAGTTCGGATCTGTGCAATCGCTCTAGCGACACATCAAAATTTTGACATGCAAATGTGTGTCCTTGTAGCCGCTGCGCCTGCATCCACTTCTATTGACTGCTTGCATGCAGCTCGGAGGTGGATTAAGGCTGGGCTCACACAATTGCGTATTGGATGCTATTTTGACCGGCTCTCTATGGAGCCGGTTCACATATCTCCACTGCGTCTCCGGTGCGCATTTGCGCAGGAGCCCTGTGCGTCTTTTGGTCCATTTCAGATCCAAATTCAGCCTAAAATTCAGGCTGAAATTGGACCTGAAACGATGAACGGGGACGCACCAGACCCCTGCTGTGAGCCGCATGCGAAGATAGTGTGAACCCAGCCTAAGGCTGGGTTCACACAGGGGCAACACGACTCTTGCCGCGACTTTGCGAGGCGACCTGGACACGACCTGAGGGCGACACCACAGCGCGACTTGGGGCGACTTACAAGGCGACTTAAGTCGCCTCCAGGACAGGCGACTTTCCAGTGGCCAATCAAACAACAATCAGCTCTGTGGGAGGGAGGGGTTTGCTTGAGAAAACCATGTTCTCTTCCTGTACTGTTGCTTCAGTTAAGACACGATCCGACTTTGGAGGCGACTTCCATTAAAATCAATGGGTACAAGTCGCCTAGAAGTAGTACAGGAACCTTTTCTGAAGTCGGAGCGACTTCAGTAGCGTACATTAAGACGGCTCTCATTAACTTGAATGCAATTTCTGATGTCAAGCGACTTGGGGCGACTTGAAGTCTGACAAGTCGGATCCCAAGTCGCGGTAGTGTGAACCGAGCCTTAGACTAGTATTAAATCATATATAGTGTAGTGCTGCAAACAAAATGTGACTATACAGATATATCTACCGACTCTCATTGAGACCATCCCGTTAGTGTGATAAGAAACTTAAACAAAAGTAAATATAAATCAAGGTAAGTGTAACCAGAATCCCTGTGCTGCAAATGATATCCCCGGTACTAACAATCCACATATACAATAATTGCTATAAATTGGACAGCAACGGGATTTTGGCCACACGTTTTGAAATCTTTTAGAGATTTTTTATTTTTTTTGTATTTATTTGTTAATTTTGTGTCAGTCTATTCATATGTGGAGTGTCAGTAACTGTCAGTCTATTCATATGTGGAGTGTCAGTAACTGTCAGTCTATTCATATGTGGAGTATCATTTGCAGCACTGGGATTTTGGTTACACTTACCTTGATTTATATTTACTTTTCTTGAAGTTTTTTTATGACGCTTATCACAGAAATGGGATGCTCTCAATGTGAGTTGGTAAATATATTACATAGTTACATAGTAGGCGAGACTGAAAAAAGACACAAGTCCATCAAGTCCAACCTATGTGTGTGATTATATGTCTTACAGTATTGCATTGTATATCCCTGTATGTTGCAGTTGTTCAGGTGCTTATCTAATAGTTTCTTGAAACTATCAATGCCCCCCGCTGAGACCACCGCCTGTGCAAGGGAATTCCACATCCTTGCCACTCTTATGCCCCGTACACATGGTCAGACATTCAACAACAAAATCCATATTTTTTTCCGACGGATGTTGGCTCAAACTTGTCTTGCATACACACGGTCACACAAATCTTGTTGGAAATTCCGAACGTCAAGAACGCGGTGACGTACAACACGTACGACGAGCCGAGAAAAATGAAGTTCAATAGCCAGTGCAGCTCTTCTGCTTGATTCTGAGCATGCGTGGGACTTCTGTGCGTCGGAATTGTGTACACATGATCGGAATTTACGACAACGGATTTTGTTGTCGGAAAACTTGAGATCTCAAATTTTGTGTGACGGAAATTCCGATGGAAAATGTCCGATGGAGCCTACACAGGGTCGGAATTTCCGACAACACGCTCCTATAGAACATTTTCCGTCAGAAAATCCGACTGTGTGTACGGGGCATTACAGTAAAGAACCCTCTATGTAGTTTAAGGTTAAACCTGTACAGCATTCACATTTTGTATGCAGCGCTACACTATATTTAATTTTAGACTTGTCTGTGAGTGTGAGAACATGATTTTGAGTGTTAACAGCAGCTTTTACTGATTTGGGGTAATTTTTTTTTTTTAGCAGCTCACTGGTATTGATTTTTACATTTACTTTGGATTAAGGCTAGGATCACACTTATGTGGGTGGTTGCAGGACAGCGTGTAAATTGCACCTGCTCCTGCACTCACAACCACCCGCAGCTAAACTACGCTGCTCACTTGCAGACGTGCAGGGCTGCCATTCATTCTTAATGGCACCCACACGCAGCTGAAAATGCATTTCCGGGTGCAGAAAATCGCATGGTGCTTTTGCCTCCATCTGCTTTTTAAAAAAAGTTGCAGGAACCTTTTCCCTGCATGAAACACAGGAATAGCAGTCCATTCAAATGACTGAGCTGTTGTGCCCATGCAAAACGCACAGCAGACAGCGGCTCAGCATGGAGGGTGGGACTCTGCACCTGTCTGAATGAGCCCTAAAGCACGAAGCAGAAGCCGTACCTTTCGCAGAGACTCCCTGATGGCCTGGTGCTCCGGGGTGTACAGGAAGCTGACGGCCTGGGCAGCGGATTGGCCGGCTGGGGCTGTGAGCGACAAGAACCTGTGCAAAGATCCAGGGAGCCGGCCTGTCCGCAGCAGGGAAGACAGCCGGAGAGCCATGGCTGCAGAGATCTGTCCCAGGAATCTGACCTGCAATGTGACAACAAGGACAACCATGAAACCATATCACCTTTGTACTCCAACATTGGACTGAGATAAAGTTCTGTAGTGAAGGAGGACCCTGCACAGAGCACACACAGGACTCGTGCAGGGACAGTTTATTGTCACAAAGCATTTATTTGTAGCACACACTCACTGTGACAAGGAAAGCAGCCCACGACCTTCCAGAATACCCCACTTCCTGGAGACTGGCCAATCACAGAGCCTCTGCTGGTCACATGATGAGGGAGGCGATCACCAGTGTAAACAGAGCTGTGTGTTGTGTGATTCCTGTTCAGTCAATATTACTACTGACTCAGGACTTCTGTGTGAATTTCTCTGACAAATAAAGTTTATGTTCTATGTGGAAACACACCAAGTAAAAAAAAACTGTAATAATTCTGAGGCAGAATCTTGCTTACTTCCTGCCCAGACCGATTTTCAGCTTTCAGCGCTCTGACTCTTTGAATGACAATTGCGCGGTCATGCAATGTTGTACCCAAATGAAATTGTTATCATTTTTTTCACACAAATAGAGCTTTCTTTTGGTGGTATTTAATCACTGCTGGGTTTTTTATTTTCTGCTAAAAAATTGAAAAAAGACCAAAAATGTTGAAAAAAAAAAAGCCTGTTTCATAGTTTGTTATAAAAATTTGAAAACAGGTAATTTTTCTCCTTCATTGATGAGCACTGATGAGGCTGCACTGTCGGGCACTGATAGGTGGCACTGATAGGCGGCACTGATGGGTGGCACTAAAGGGCACTGATAGGTGGTACTGGAGGACACCGATAGGTGGCATTGATAGGCGGTACTGATAAGTGGCACTGATGGGCACTGGTAGGTGACACTGATCTGTGGCATTGATGATGAGGCACTGATGGACACTGATTGCCAGCACTGTTGAGCAAAGGTAGGTGGCACTGTGGGCACTGGTAGGTGGCACTGTGGACACTGGTAGGTGGTGCTGCCGGTAGTACTGATAGTTGTCACTGATGAGGCTGCACTGTCGGGCACTGATAGGTGGCACTGATGGGCACTGATAGGCAGCACTGATGGGTGGCACTAAAGGGCACTGATAGGTGGAACTGAAGGACACCGATAGGTGGCATTGATAGGCGGTACTGATAAGTGGCACTGATGGGCACTGGTAGGTGACACTGATCTGTGGCATTGATGATGAGGCACTGACAGGCACTGATTGCCAGCACTGTTGGGCAAAGGTAGGTGGCACTGTGGGCACTGGTAGGTGGCACTGTGGACAGTGGTAGGTGGTGCCGGTAGTACTGATAGGTGGCACTGGTGGGCACAGATGAGGCAGCCGCGGTTCTCTGTGCGAGGCACCGATGTCCCTCTGAAAGAAGCTGGTGACAGGCTTTTTTTTCCCCTCACGCTGTCAGCATGAGGGAAAAAAAGAACGATTGCCGATCTTCTGTTTACATCATGTGATCAACTGTCATTGGCTGACAGCTGATCTTATGGTAAGATCCGATTTGTGATCAGCCGCGTCTCATAGACTCAGTGATCACAGAGCACACCGCACGCGCACCCATGGTTGCCACCTGATCCCTTTAAACCCAAACACATATGAATTACACAGGTTCTGAAGGCTAATTTAATGCAGATAAGGCACCAAGTGAGTTTAATTACCACCTTAATGAGCCACAGAACCTGTGTAATTAATATATGTTCGGTTTTAAAGGGATGAGGTGGCAACCCTACGCGCACCCCACAGGCAGCTCATGGACGGGAGGACATCATATGACGGCGTCCCAGGAATTAAGGCCCACTCTGCAGCCGTCATTCGGCTATAGCGTGGGCGGGAGAAGGTTAAAATTCTAAACGAATCCCTGGAATTTATAAAGAGTGTGCAAGGTAGTACAGCAAATGGCAGAATATACCTCAGATTCCTGCATGTGTGTGTATAAGGCCTCATATACAGGGGGTGCACTATAGCGAATGCCCGTGCAGGACTGTGTTTACCCACACAGGGATACAAAGGCATCCCGTGCTGAATCCCCATTCAGGCAGTCCGATCGATGTCAGATGGGACTAAGGATGAGCTCCGGCGTGTTCGCACAGCCCACGTGCAGAGCCCGCCAGGAAGTCGGCACTGCGCTGCGCTAATCACAGGCAGTGAGACATTTGCCCGATGCGCGGCTGCAGAGATCGGGAAATGTCTCACTGCCTGTGATTGGCACAGCGCAGTGCCAACTTCCTGGCGGGCTCTGCACGTGGGCTGTGCGAACACGCCGGAGCTCATCCTTAGTTGGGACACAGCTGCTGCTCCCAACATGACATCTGTGTGGGTGTGAGCCCCCGAACTCACACTGTGTTTTGGGTAGGGTTGTCACATCAGCCCTTTAATCCAGGACACATATTAATTACACAGGTTCTGGGGCTGATTTAATGCAGATAAGGCACCAAGTGAGTTTAATTACCACCTTAATCAGCCACAGAACCTGTGTAATTAATGTGTGTCCTGGATTAAAGGGATGATGTGGCAACCCTAGTTTGGGGACACGCACCTGTACTCACATGGATAAACACGGCCCTGCACAGACGTACACTATAGTGTGCCCATGGTAAATGGGGCCCAATACCCCTTGCACATGGGGACATTCAGTTGCAGTACATCCCTCTTGGTGTTTTAGTGCAGAATCTAGTGCAGGCAGCATGTCCCACATACCTCCCAACAGTCCCGGATTCTGCGGGACAGCCCCGGATTCGGACTTATGTCCCGCAGTCCCGCTCAGCTGAGCTGTTTCCCGCATTGCCTCCACTGCCACTCACTCTTGTAAAGTGCAGGCAGTTTTCAAGGCTAGCTCCTAGATTGACCAATCATTAAATAACATTTGCGGGGGCCCATCCTTACATCAGTGGGGCCCCAGGAGGCAGTAGCAGAGCGGAACTCTTTTTTTTATGTAGGGGCGGAGGCAGCTAGAGCCGCATTTGCCGACAGTTAGTTTAAAGTTCCGGCCCCCAGCCTATCTCTCCCTGGCGGAGTGATATGGAGGGGATGCCTGTCTGCCTGACTCTCTCAGGAAGTGTTGAGAGCAGAAGGCAGGACTGCAGCCAGCGGTGACTGTGAAGGAAAGGTACGTGGAGGGTGTATGGACTGTTCAGGGATTATCATCCAGGCAGCAGTGGCTGCGGCAGGGGCACAGAGCAGGGACAAGGGGGAAGCAGAAATATGACGGCAACATGTGAGCTGGGGGTGCCGGGAGGAGCGTTTCTGCCACTACAAGGCTGACAGGAGTAGTGACAGCTGCATCATTACTCCTGTCAGTTTAGCTCTGGATGAGAAAAATCAAATCAGGAGAACAGGAGAGAGTGCGGAATGTGCTGTCATTCCTCTCCAGCTTCATGATGTCACTGTAGCACTCCTGCATTGCCACTGTCACATTGGAACTTTACAGTTTGCTTACCCACCCCCATCTCCTCCCTGCAATGGAAAGGAAAGCAAACGGTGCCCCCATTCTCAATCCCTGCAGCTAATCTGGTGGGTGATCCCCCCCTGCAAGCTCTCTTCTCAGTCCGGCTCATCTGCTTTGCTTCTCTCCTTCCCCACCACTGACAGCTCCAGCTCCGCTACTCCTCTCCCTGCAATCAGTCCCCCAGCTCTGATTACAGTTCTCATCCCCCGACTGCATCTCTGATCCTAATACTCATCTCCTCTTCACTGTTATCAGTCACTCCTATCCCCACACAGCAGACCTCAGTTCCCTCTTCCCCAAATGCCTGCATTGCACCCTTTCCCTGCCACAAGTTCCTGATAGACTCCTGGGCTCCTCCATTCCCTGGATACTTCTCCTGTCCACAGCCCAACTCCCTCCACTTCACACTGTAATCCAGCCTGCACTATCTCCCTCATAGCTGTCTTCATCCTAGGCTTAGGACCCCTGTCTATGGATTTCATATCCCTGGATCACCCCTCCTAACACCCCCCAGTGCCTGATGTAAAGGGGGACTCTTGATGTCAGGGGAAGACTGCTGATGTAATTGTAAACTACTGATGTTAAAGGGGGACTGATGAGAAAGGGGCCCCAAATTTAAGGGCCATTGCAGATGTAAAGGAGGACTCTTGCTGTAAAAGGGGACTCTGATGTCAAAGGGTGGCTCTTAATGTAAGGAATCTTCTGATGTAAAGGGGAACTACTGGTGTGAAGAAGGGGACTTTAATGTGAAGGGGGCATTCTGACATAAAGGGTGACTAATTATACCTCAGCCCGTGACTGTATCTGAGTGTATACATGGTGTAGATTTATGTCAGTGGGCCTATCACTCGTAGCACGGAAATTTGGGAGTATTTTGTGGGTACAAGGACTGCAGACGACTGTGTACAGTATATAACACTGTAAAGCTGTAATAAACCCGAAATCAAAAATGTAATATATTGCAGCTTAGTAATCATCAGATGTGGTGGCTGCATTCGTTTTTTTTTTTTTTTTTAGGATTTTTACCTGGTGATCTGGTCAGTAACACACCTCCTGTATTAGTGAGATACAACTCTGGATGAAAGAGCAATGGGGGCACCTTTGAACAGCAGCATTGTCAATCTGGAGGGAGGGGAGTGTTACATGGACCAGAAGATTTAAATACACTAACACTTTATAAGCAATTCCAGCAAACATATTTTTTCTTTCAGGATCTTACATAAATAAATAAAAGCTGATCATTGTAAGCACCCCTGTCAATGGTAAATGGTTTGTCTCTACTCTCTAATGGCTACATCTGCAGGACAGCTTGTTCTTTTGAAACACAAAAAAACCCATACTGGCTGGATCACCAGGTGAAAAAAGAAGAAAGCCTAAAAAAAGAAAGAAAAAGAAAACTAATGCAGCCATCACATCTAAGAATTTGTAAGCTGAAATATAATAAATGTTTGCTTGTGGGTTTAATACCGCTTTTAGACTCTATTTAACCATGTTCCTTTAAGCTACCTCAAAATTCAACGCATTTAAGCCACGTCCATTATTGTCGCGATGCTCTCCGCATGTTTTTTCCATCCCTAGGTGTCCCTCATTCTCAAGTTCCAAAGTTGGGAGGTATGCATATCTACGGCAGGCTGCTGCTAGATGGGGCCAAACACTGTACCGAGTAGTACTGGAGTTTAGGGCCCCGTGCGTTCAGTCCCTTACCACATAGGGCCCTACACATGCTTACTACTCTGTACAGTGTTCAGCCCCGCCTAGCCACAGCCTGCCATAGACTTCAACAGGCTGTCGGTATTGGAGCTGGAAGCTGCACCTGTCCCTCCTGGGTGCACTAAAACACTGGACGTAAGGATGAGCTCCGGCGTGTTCGCACAGCCCACGTGCAGAGCCCGCCAGGAAGTCGGCACTGCGCTGCACTAATCACAGGCAGTGAGACATTTCCCGATCTCTGCAGCCACACATCAGGGCAATGCAGCTGGACGCCCCCCGTGGGCCTATGCTGTATGTAAATTTGATGCAACTATGACAGAACTGATCCAAGCAGAATGCATTGTGCTCCTTTAGGCCGGGTTCACATATGGGCGGCCGCGGTTCTCAGCATGGGGTCCAGTGTGTTTCTGTTCACTGGTTCAGGTGTAAGTTTTTGCCTGAATCCGCACCTGAACTGGACCCAAAGACGCACAGGACCCTTTTGGAATGCAGACAGCGGCCGTGTGAATTGGTTCCACTGAGAGCCGGTCACACTTGCATGTCATGCGAATTGAATGCGGGTAAACTCTCATCCTTATTAATTCGTACATATGTGAACCCGGCCTTACAGTGCTGTGCAATGCACCGCAACATCACACTGGCATTGTGGTGTGAATGGGACACATAGAAGACAGCTGTTTTCTATATGCAATAGCCGTGACTTGCATTTATCCACTGCTGAAAGACACAGGTCCCCACACAGTGTGAATGAGCCCATACAGAGCCACCTGACATCCGCGTCCGCACTGTGTAGGTAAAACCTGCTACAGACAGGTACATGCATCAAAAACCGGTGCTCATGTTTTAGGGCTGGTTCTGCATTTCTGCATGCACACTTTTGGTGCATTTTTGATGCTTTCTTGATGCATTTGGTGAATTTTTTATGTGTCGTTTGATGCCTGCCAGTGTGTTTTTTCCCCTCTTTCTTTTCTTCATCTCCGTTTAGGACATGTGCATTCCAGTGCGTTTTCCATGTGTTTGCCGAATTCCACGTGCACTCCATGCAGAAAAAATGCAATGTTCTACTTTTGTTGACTGCACTGGAACGCAGTGGACTAGTGTGAACTAGGGCCATTGGAATCCATGTTAAACACTGGCCTTGCATTTTTTATTCAGAATAAAAAATGCATTGGATTGCATCTGCTCTGAACTAGTGCATTTTTATTCTGCATCAAAAACACGTGGATGGTGTTTAACCGCTTCACGACCGCCCACCGCACATATACTGCAGCAGGGCAGCCGCTCTGTGGCAGATCACGCATTTTGTACGTGATCTGATACTTCTGGGTCTGGGGCGCGCACGCGCTGCTGGCGATCCGCGCCCTCTGTTATCACATACAGTGGGAGCCCCGTGGTGGGTACCGATGTCGATGTCCGCCGGCATCTGCTGATTGTTTAGTACACAGGCAGAATGGCAATCTAGCTATGTAAACAAGGCAGACCGCCACTCTGTCAGTAGGGAAGACATCGATCCTGTGTTTCTGCTAAGCAGGGACATGGATCTTTGTCTTCCCTTAGTAGAATCACCTCCCCCACAACAACCAAGCACTGGCTAGGAACACATTTAACCCTTTGATCACCCCACTGCTGTTAACCCCTTCCCTGCCAATGTCATTAGTATAGTGACAGTGCATATTTTTTAGCACTGATGTATTAGTGTCACTGGTCCCCAAAAAGTGTCAAAAGTGGCCGTTAGTGTCAATATTACAGTCCTGCTATAAGTCGCTGATCGTCACCATTACTAATAATAAATGAATAAAATAAAAATATCCCATAGTTTGTAGACTCTATAACTTTTGTGCAAACCAATCAATATTCGCTTATTGGGATTTTTTTTACCAAAAATATGTAGCAGAATACATATTGACCTAAATTGAGGAAGAAACTTGATTTTTTTCAATTATTTTATTGGATATTCTTTTTATAGCAGAAAGTAAAAAATATTGTTTTATTTTTTCAAAATTGACGTTTTTTTGTTTTGTTTATAGCGCAAGAAATAAAAACCGCAGAGGTGATCAAATACCACCATAAGAAAGCTCTATTTGTAGGCAAAAAAAAGGACATAAATTGTATTTGTGTACAGCGTTGCACGACCACGCAATTGTCAGTTAAATGAATGCAGTGCCGTATTGCAAAAAGTGGCCTGGTCTAGAAGGGAGGAAATCTTCCGGAAGGCAAGTGGTTAAAATATAGCAATTATTATTTTGAAAGTTAGATCAACGAAAAAAAAAATGATAAAAGACACTATTAATGTGGTTTTATCCGTGTATGTTTTTTCTATAAGATATGGCTCTGCAGTAGGGATTTGTCCATGGCCCAAATGAAACTGCAATAAGAAAAGTGTCCTTCTTTCCCATGATTTCATTGTCTAATCCTCTAGTAAGTCCTTGAATGCCCTTTTTTGCTTTTTCGAGGCAGTATTGTGTTTTGTTGACAAGTCCATGAAATGTTTAGTCACTGGAATTCTATATTTCCAACAATGTAAAAAACATGTTAGACTTCACTATATATATATAAGTGATTTGTGGCTAGAACTGAGCACATTTGTTGTAATTTGCATCCCCAACAGTTTGCCTTCTTTGCTACGGGTTTCTGGTTTTCATTTGCAGTCCAGATTTTTTGTCTTGATCATTTATTTATTGAATTTTTTTTTCTAACAGTACAATAAAGTCTTGGCATGTTGTGGGTTCCTGAAAACCTTTTATTTCCTGACCCTGGGAAAAAAAAGAAAGGAAAAAAAAAAAAGAAAACAAAAAGGATCATTATAAAACCATACTTTTTATACCCGTTTAACTCAAACCAGAGCTCCATCCAAAAGGGGAAGCTCCATTTGTCCGTAAGGGGTGGGGTTACTGTTGGGGTGGCTACACAGTTGTCCTAGGAAACCTCAAGCTCAGACACCATGAGCTCCTGAGACGTCTCCCAGGGAAACCTCTGTTGCACCTGTCATGGTTGCTAGTTGCAATGGCAAACATCTCTCAGTGGTCACCCCTGACATATCTACCTACCTCAGCACTCTGCTGAATCAGTCCTGTCCCTTGCACATAACAGTTTTCCCTCTAAAGTCTCGTACACACGATCAGATTGTTGGCCAACAGAACCGTGGACAAGTTTGGGCGTTAGCCCAAACTTGTCTTGCATACAAACGGCAGGGAATTGTTAGCCAACAAATACAAACGTAGTGACATACTACGTTGTTTTCCAGCTCTTTAGCGCCACCCTTTGGGCTCCTGCTAATTTCATGTTAGTAGAAGTTTGGTGAGTGTTGATTCACGCTTTTCATTTTGCGCTTTTCATTTCACGCTTTTTAGTTTGTTTCTGAACCGCTGTTCGTCAACCTGCCATGTTGCGGAATCGGAGGAGATAACGTGTTATATATTTTATTTATTTCAGGTACTTATATAGCGCCGTCAATTTATGCAGCACTTTACATCAGTCCCTACCCTTAAGGAGCTTACAATCTAAGGTCCCTAACTCACATTCATACATACTAGGGACAATTTAGACAGAAGCCAATTAACCTACCAGCATGTCTTTGGAGTGTGGGAGGAAACCGGAGTACCCGGAGGAAACCTACGCAGGCACAGGAAGAACATGCAAACTCCAGGCAGGTAGTGTCATGGCTGGGATTCGAACCAGCGACCCTTCTTACTGCTAGGCAAAAGTGCTATCCACTACACCACTGTGCCTTGGAGTTATTGCTTTGACATTATTTTCTTTGGTTGAATAATAATGATTTGATTTAGTATATTTTCTATTGTTTTGGATGCATAGTATGCAATTTTTAGTTAAGTTCCATTGGCAGATAGCATGTCTAATTTTATTTGTTTTCTTTTTTTAATGCACAATAAAAAAATTGTGGAGAATAATACTTGGCTGTGTGTTTTACTTCAAATGACAGTTTGGGAGTAGGGAGTTACATTTTAAAAAAATACAATGTAAAATTGGCAAGGGACACCAACATTGATAAAAGGTGGCAACCCTAGGGGTTGGGGACCCCTGACATAGGGAACCAAAAAGTCTATTAGACCTCTGATGTCTCAGCTGCCCTCACCTAAATGGAGGACAGATCACACTTCTTTAGCTTCTTTCCTGGTCACAGCAGCTGGGGAAAGTGACAGACAACCCTGAAGGAATGTAGTTCAGCCTTTTTGAACCAGGGTGCCTCCAGGTTTCTTCAGGGGTACCTTGGCAAAATGCCTAAAAATTGCCCAAGAATTGTATACAAAACAACCCTGCCATTTAGGTACACAAAGCCACAGGTTTTCATTGTGCACCAATACAGGCTTCTAGCTGCCAGCATCCGAACAACCAATGTCATCATCGGTTGATAAGGAGGACGTTGAGCGCTTGTGCACCATCCTTGTTTGCCCCTCCACTTTATTCTGCGTCAGCACTGGGGGGTCACATTAGCTGAGTGAGGGAGAAGAGAAACATTGGAATACTAGTCAGTACCAATGTGCTAAGGTGTGTTTTCTTTGCAAGAATAAATCACCTCTAATGTTGGGTGTCCTACATGTGTGAATGTTGCTGCGATGTGTAAAACTATTAGTTTTTACATTTTAGAATGGGGTGCCTCAAGATTGTGCAGAATTTTAAAGGGTGCCTTGACTGAATTTTTTTTTTTTTTTTTTTACAATAAAGGTAATTTTTTGGAGTGCGGCTATCCAGCTTTCTATTCTTCCATTATCTCTGTTACAAACAGAGCCAGCACCTTGTTTGATTGCAGAGACAGCTGTTCTTAGGAGAAGTGATTACTCCGGAGCAGTGAACTCCCACATTGACTGAAAAAAGATTGAGAAATGCTGATGTACTGCATGTCACTTCTGTGTTCAATCTAGCTAGGGGGAGATCAGTGAATGGATGTTCGCTGGTCTCCCTCCCCTCTACACAGTGGCACCAAGCCGTAGCGAACCCGGCCTGCAGATGAGACAGTGGAGCCTGGTAAACATGCCTGGGTGGAGGCACTACTACTGGGGGTCTATGGAAGCAATCTGGTGGCTATACAGCTGCCGGATCACTTCTGCATGACAGTCAGCTGACAGTTGCTTATCAGATGCAAACATGCATACCAAACATTGGTGGCAGCAAAAGGGTTAAAAAGAAAATGGTCTTCAGTTTCAGATACCTTTGCTATCTGCCTTCCATTTACTAGAACTGTGCATATGACAATTGTACGAAGTCACCATTTTCTTATTATGTTTCACACCTTTAAAAAAAAAAAAAAGTCAGTGATTTTACATTTTAAATTTGTTTTGGGGGATCTTTAACCACTTCAGCCTCGAACCTCTTTCTGAGACTTGTTGTTTACAATTTAAAATCAGTTTTTTTTTTTTTTTTTTTGCTAGACAAATACTTGGAACCCTCAAACATGATGCATTTTTTTTCAGACACCCTAGAGAATAAAATAGCGGTCATTGCAGTACTTTATGTCACACCATATTTGCGCAGCGCAATTTTTTTGAAAAAAATAATTTTTTTAAATTAAAAAATAAGACAACAGTAAAGTTAGCCCATTTTTTTTTCTATTTTGCGAAAGATAATGTTACACTGAGTAAATTGATACCCAACATGTCACGCTTCAAAATTGCGCCTGCTCATGGAATGGCGACAAACTTTGGCCCTTTGAAAATCTCTATTGGCGGCATTTAAAAATGTCTACAGGTTACCAGTTTTGAGTTACAGAGGAGGTCTAGGGCTAGAATTATTGCTCTTACTCTAACAATCACACAGATACCTCACATGTGTGGTTTGAACACCGTTTTCATATGCGGGCACGACTTACGCATGCGTTCGCTTCTGTGTGTGAGCTCCGCGGGACGGGCGCTTTAAATTATTATTATTTTTTTAATTTTACTTTTTATTTTTTATTTTTAAACTGTCCTTTTAAAAAAATGTTTGGGTCACTGTTATAGAAAAAAAAGCATGAAGTAAAAAAAAAAAAACACTTATTTTTTTTAATTTTTTTTTTATTGCATTTAAGTCTAATGGCGCGTACACACGAGCGGACTTTACGGCAGACTTTGCCCGGCGGGCTTTTCGACTGACTTTACGACGGACTTTGTGAATGAACGGACTTGCCTACACACAATCCACCAAAGTCCGTCAAATTTGTGCGTGATGACGTACAACCGGACTAAAACAAGGAAGTTGATAGCCAATAGCCAATAGCTGCCCTAGCGTGGCTTTTTGTCTGTCGGACTAGCATACAGACGAGCGGACTTTTCGACCGGACTCGAGTCCGTCGGACAGATTTGAAACATGTTTCAAATCTAAGTCCGTCCAACTTTTGAGAAAACAAAGTCCGCTGGAGCCCACACACGATCGAATTGTCCGACCAAATCCGGTACGCCGGACCAAGTATGCCGTAAAGTCCGCTCGTATGTACGCGGCATTAGATCTGAGGTCTTTTTGACCCCAGATCTCACATTTAGGACCTCTTAAATGTGAGATCTGGGGTCAAAAAGACCTCAGATCTAATGCCGCGTACATACGACCGGACTTTACGGCATACTTGGTCCGGCGAACCTGAGTCCGTCGGACAATCGATCGTGTGTGGGCTCCAGCGGACTTTCTTTTCTCAAAAGTTTAACGGACCTAGAAATGAAACATGTTTCAAATCTGTCCGACGGACTTGAGTCCGGTCGAAAAGTCCGCTCGTCTGTATGCTAGTCCGACAGACAAAAACCCACGCTAGGGCAGCTATTGGCTATTGGCTATCAACTTCCTTGTTTTAGTCCGGTTGTACGTCATCACGTACGAATCTGTCGGACTTTGGTTGATCGTGTGTAGGCAAGTCCATTCATTCGGAAAGTCAGTCGAAAAGTCCGCAGGACAAAGTCTGCCATAAAGTCCGCTCGTGTGTACGCGGCATAACACTTATGCCCTGTACACACGGTCGGACATTGATCGGACATTCCGACAACATAATCCATGGATTTTTTCAGACAGATGTTGGCTCAAACTTGTCTTGCATACACACGGTCACACAAAGTTGTCGGAAAATCCGATCGTTCTGAACGCGGTGACGTAAAACAGGTACGTCGGGACTATAAACGGGGCATTAGCCAATAGCTTTCGTCTCTTAATTTATTCTGAGCATGCGTGGCACTTTGTCCGTCGGATTTGTCTACACACGATCGGAATTTAAAGGATCGGATGTTCTTGGAAAATTTTATAGCGTGCTCTCAAACTTTGTTTGTCGGAAATTCCGATGGAAAAAGTCTGATGGAGCCCACACACGGTCGGAATTTCCGACAACAAGGTCCTATCACACATTTTCCGTAGGAAAATCCGACCGTGTGTACGGGGCATTAGACTTAAATGCAATAAATAAAAAAATTTAAAAAAATGAAATGTGTTTTTTTTTTTGTGCAAAAAATGAAAAAAAATCCCCTTTAAGACCATTGGGCAGTGATGACGTTTGAAGTCGCGTCCGCCAACTAATGTTATGGAGCCGAGTGGGGGGGCCATCATTCCCTCACTCGGCATCCAGACTCAGTGGGGAAAGGACGCGATCGTCTTCGCTACTGCCGATGAAGATCAGAGCACGGCGCCCCCGATAAAAGTGATCTTGCGGCGAATCCGCCGCAGAGACCACTTTTATCGTAAAGAGAGCCGCATGCCATTTCTGAAAATACCAGGGTTCTGGCAGCTAGCTGCTGCCAGAACCCCGGTATTTAACGTCAAAGTACCAACGTACAGCTACGGCGATTTGCGCAAAATGGTTAATAAGAAAGTACCACATAATAATTCTAAAAGCATACCTCCCAACTTTTTGAGAAGGGAAGGAGGGACACCTATCAGCAAAAGTATGCAGGCATAGGACACACCCCTTGCCACGCCCCCTTAAAGGAGAATTGTACAAAAAACAAGATTGGTCAAACCCAAAGTGCTTTTTTTTACCACTATTCCTTTATATTGGCTTTTGGAATTTACAAATGCAGCAATTTAGAAATCAGATGAAAGGTTTAGCACTGGGAAACACTTTTTTATGGATAAAAAGTGCATTTTATATACATCTATATGGATCAGACCAAAATGAGGGACAAATGAGGAGGAATGAGGGACAGAGGGACCAAATCAGGGACAGTCCCTCGAAATCAGGGACAGTTGGGAGCTATGTAAATCTGCTTCGTAACACACACAGTTTCTTTTTTTCCCCTTCCCCTGCCTGTCACTAAAAAAGGGAAGCAGCAGACTGATGAGCTCATCTTTCTGTCACTCTGCTCTCTCTCCTTCTATCAGCATGTCCTTTGTTTGCAAATAAACGATGCAGCGCACCTGATTGGCTCCTACTGCTTCTCCTCCTGCAGTCTGAGCTCTGCTGTACAGGGACTGCACGAGGCTAGTACTTACACTGCTTGCATTGATAAAATTACATTTACAGTAATAATGTATTCAGAATAATAGAGCTGCATTTGTGTCTTTTCTATCCACCTGGCAGATTTTCATTTTCTGATTTGCACTGGCAGATCGCTGGTTGGAATCTGATTGGTTGTCGTAGATGCCTTTACTATTTGAACTGTGTTTTGAACGTCAGCTGTGGGAGTGACATCGCTTCTCCACCTCCAGGAAACCGCAGAGGTCGCAGTTTATGGCGAGTGAGGTCATCAGGAAGCACAGAATGGGGTGTGAGCGCTTCGCACTGCCCTCCAGATGTGGCTTCAGAAAGACGATCGAGGATGAGGGTTACAATCCACACTTCCTTATCATAATGGATTTTCCATCTCCCTATTCCCTCCACACGTGTCTGAACCCCCGTCTACAGATATCTCATATCAGAAATGACAGAAAGATAGAGAAAGAAAGATATGACAGCAATGGTTTGCTGTTAAAAAAAGTCGCTGTTCCTGCAAAATCCATTGGATGGGTTCTCTATTTCACCCGGACTATTATCCAGAATTAGGGAGGAGCAGAATTAAGGCTCCATTCACACTTGTGCGACTTGTCATGCAAATTTGGACATTTCCCTATGTTTTCCAATGATAATCATCCATAATACTTAAAGTTGAAGCAACTTCAAAGTAGTTCATGCACTACTTTGTTCCGACTTTTATGCAACTTGAGGACCATAGACTTCAATGTCAACTCTCAGAAGTTGCATGAGGCTCTGAGAGGAGGGGGGCTGACAAAGGGGAGGGGGGCTGACAGAGAAGAGTGGGGCTGACAGAAGAGAGGGGGCTGACAGAGAGGAGGGGGCTGACAGAGAGGAGGGGGGCTGACAGAGGAGAGAGGGCGGACAAAGAGGAGGGGGACTGGCAGGGGAGAGGGGAGCTGACAGAAAGGAGGGGGGCTGACAGAGAGGAGGGGGCTGACAGAGAGGAGGGGGGCTGGCAGAGGAGAGGGGGGGGCGGACAAAGAGGAGGGGGACTGGCAGGGGAGAGGGGAGCTGACAGAAAGGAGGGGGGCTGACAGAGAGGAGGGGGCTGACAGAGAGGAGGGGGGCTGGCAGAGGAGAGGGGGGCGGACAAAGAGGAGGGGGACTGGCAGGGGAGAGGGGAGCTGACAGAGAGGAAAGGGGGCTGACAGAGAGGAGGGGGGCTGACAGAGGAGAGGGGGGCTGACAGAGAGGAGGGGGGCTGACAGAGAGGAGGGGGGCTGACAGAGGGGAGGGGGGCTGACAGTAGAGAGGGGGGCTGACAGAGAGGAGGGGGGCTGACAGAGAGGAGGGGGGCTGACAGAGGAGAGGGGGGCTGACAGAGAGGAGAGGGGGCTGACAGAGAGGATGGGGGCTGACAGAGGAGAGGGGGGCTAACAGAGATGAGGGGGGCTGACAGAGAGGAGGGGGCTGACAGAGAGGAGGGGGGCTGGCAGAGAGGAGAGGGGGCAGACAGAGAGGAGGGGGGCTGACAGAGGAGAGGGGGGTGGACAAAGAGGAGGGGGCTGGCAGAGGAGAAGGGGGCTTACAAAGGACAGAGGAGGGGGGCTGACAGAGGACAGAGGAGAGGGGGGCTGACAGAGAGGAGAAGGGGCTGACAGAGAAGGAGGGGGCTGACAGAGAGGAGGGGGGCTGACAGAGAGGAGAGGGGGCTGGCAGAGGAGAGGAGGGCTGACAGAGGACAGAGGAGAGGGGGGCTGACAGAGAGGAGAGGGGGCTAACAGAGGAGAGGGGGATGACAGAGACAAGGGGGGCTGGCAGAGGAGAGGGGGGCTGACAGAGAGGAGAGGGGGCTGATGGAGGAGAGGGGGGCTGACAGAGGACAGAGGAGAGGGGGCTGACAGGGAAGAGGGGGGTGACTTAGAGGAGGGGGGCTGACAGAGAGGAGGGGGGCTGACAGAGAGGAGAGGGGGCTGACAGAGAGGAGAGGGGGCTGACAGAGAAGAGGGGGGTGACAAAGAGGAGGGGGGCTGACAGAGAGGAGAGGGGGGCTGACAGAGGATAGAGGAGAGGGGGCTGACAGAGAAGAGGGGGAGTGACAAAGAGGAGGGGGGCTGACAGAGAGGAGGGGGCTGACAGAGAGGAAAGGGGGCTCACAGAGAGGAGAGGGGGCTGACAGAGAAGAGGGGGGGTGACAAAGAGGAGGGGGGCTGACAGAGAGGAGAGGGGGCTGACAGAGAGGAGAGGGGGCTGACAGAGAGGGGAGGGGTTGACAGAGAGGAGGGGGGTTGACAGAGAGGAGGGGGGCTGACAGAGGAGAGGGGGGCTGACATAGAGGAAAGGGGGCTAACAGAAGAGAGGGGGGTTGACAGAGGGGAGGGGGTTGACAGAAGAGAGGGGGCTCACAGAGAGGAGTGGGGGGCTGACAGAGAGGAGAGGGGGCTGACAGAGAGGAGAGGGGGCTTACAGAGAAGAGGGGGGGTGACAAAGAGGAGGAGGGCTGACAGAGAGGAGAGGGGCTGACGGAGAAGAGGGCGGCTGACAGAGAGGAGGGCGGCTGACAGAGGAGAGGGGAGCTGACAGAGAGGAGAGGGGACTGACAGAGAGGAGGGGGGCTGACAGCCCCCCTCTCCTCTGTCAGCCCCCTCTCCTCTCTGTCAGCCCCTCTCTCCTCTCTGTGAGCCCCCTCTCTTCTGTCAACCCCCTCCCCTCTGTCAACCCCCCTCTCTTCTGTTAGCCCCCTTTCCTCTATGTCAGCCCCCCTCTCCTCTGTCAGCCCCCCTCCTCTCTGTCAACCCCCTCCTCTTTTTCAGCCCCCTCCTCTCTGTCAGCCCCCTCTCCTCTCTGTCAGCCCCCCTCCTCTTTGTCACCCCCCCTCTTCTCTGTCAGCCCCCTCTACTCTCTGTGAGCCCCCTTTCCTCTCTGTCAGCCCCCTCCTCTCTGTCAGCCCCCCTCCTCTTTGTCACTCCCCCTCTCCCCTGTCAGCCCCCTCTCCTCTCTGACAGAGGAGAGGGGGGGCTGACAGAGATTAGGGGGCTGACAGAGAGGAGAGGGGACTGACAAAGAGGAGGGGGCTGACAGAGAGGAGGGGGGCTGACAGAGGAGAGTGGGGCTGACAGAGAGGAAGGGGGCTGACAGAGGAGAGGGGGGCTGACAGAGGAGAGGGGGGCTGACAGAGAGGAGTGGGGGGCTGACAGAGAGGAGTGGGGGGCTGACAGAGAGGAGAGGGGGGCTGACAGAGAGGAGAGGGGGCTGACAGAGGAGAGGGGGGCTGACAGAGGAGAATGGGGCTGACAGAGAGGAGAGGGGGGCTGACAGAGAGGAGAAGGGGGCTGACAGAGAGGAGAGGGGGCTGACAGAGAGGAGAGGGGGGCTGACAGAGAGGAGAGGGGGGCTGATAGAGGAGAGGGGGGCTGACAGAGAGGAGGGGGGCTGACAGAGAGCAATCATACCTTTGGGTTCCCACATCCAGCTGTGCTGACAAGGCCTCGGGCTCCCCGGTCACCTTTTGTCTCCCACGGTCCCCAGCTGTGGTGGGGCAGGAAGAGGGCGAGGCGGAGGCTGCATGAGATGAGGACCGTGAGGTCAGTTGGATCTCGCGGCTGCTCGCCTCTTACACAGACAAGCTACACCGGCGGTCTGTGACATGGAGAGCTCAGCCGCCCCGGCCACATAATAAATACAGAGCTATGGGGGGAAGTACGGGACACAGACAGAGGCGCTGGATATTAGTTGTGCCTGGGTTTCCAGGGGACAGAAACCCGGGCACAAGTTGCCAAACCCGTACTGCCTGGGTCAATCCCGTACGGGTGGCAACCCTACTTTCAGATCGTACAAGTGTGAAAGGGGCCTAAGTGTGAATGGAGCCTTAAAGTCGTACCTGAATGTTATACAATGCAACTGGTGTACAACAGTTGCCCATTATCACTGGTCAAAGCCAAAGTCGTATCCAAGTTGAACCCATCCAAAGTTGCATCAAAGTTGCACTCCAAAGTCTGCACAAGTTTGGAGGCGTACAAGTGTGAATGGAGCCTAATGCTGGCCATACACGCACAGAATTTCAGCCGTTTGTGGACTAAACGATTATTCGTCGGTGCAAAGCGAATTGGCCACTAACTGACAGAATAAACTCGTTTCCATGATCGTAGTGACCGTTGGATAACAATTAAAATATACATAAGTTATACAAGACGGAATATTCTTATCATTTTGATTACAACATTCACATATACACTTTAGTTGAAAAGGAAAGTATTTCGCTTAGGATCTATCGACATAGCCGGGCCCACGGTCAAAATCGTCAGTAAAGTTGGGTCCACTAACAGCACGATTGTCGAACGATCGTTCCGAAAAAGACCAGTTTTGGCCGAAATTCTGTGCGTGTATGGCCAGCATAAGGCCCCTTTCACACTGCCGCGACTTGAAAGTTGCGCGATTTTGCCGCGATTTCAAGGAATGCCTGTGTAAACTTGAGGCCTATGGACTTCAACTCGCATCGGACCGAAGTAGTACAGGGACTACTTTGAAGTCGGTGAGACTTAAAGTCACACAGATATGAATGATTATCATTGGGAGTCATGGGGTGCGACTTGTAATGCAACTCTGATGTCCAAAGTCACAGGAAAAGTCGCACAAGTGTGAAAGGGGCCTAAGAGTTGTAATTTATCCCAAATTTCAGCAGACGTTATAAGAGTTCTACAACATTTTGGCATAATAATGAAGTGCACTGGAGAGGTACCACATCTGTGTATCTATAAATGTCCCAATAGCAGGCGTTTAAACTTTAACCACTTGCCCCCTTTAAGATTTAGCCCTCTTCATGACCAGGCCATTTTTTGCTTTTTGGCACTTCGTTACTTTAACTGCGTTACTTTAACTGACAATTGTGCGGTCATGCAAAGCTGTACACAAACAAAATTTATATATTTTTTTTTTCCCCACAACTAAAGACTTCTTTTGGTGGTATTTGATCACCACTGGGTTATTTTATTTTTTGCACTATAAATGAAAAAATACAGACAGTTTTGAAAAAAAAAAAAAAAAAAAAGGTATTTTTTATTTTCTGCTATAAAACATATAAAAATAAAAAAATAGAACAATCTAATTTCTTTATCAATTTAGGCCAATATGTATTCTGCTACATATTTTTGGTAAAAAAAATAAAGAAAAAATAAGCGTATATTGATTGGTTTACAAACTATGGGGCATACACTGGAATTTTTTTTTTTTTTTTTTATACTAATGGCGGCGATCACCGGGACTGCAATATTGCAGCGGACATTCTGACACTAACTGATACATTTGACACGAATACAGTGATCAGTACTAAAAATATGCACATGGAGTGCGCTATGTACAGAGTGCAGTTCCAGGGGCGCTCAATGCACAGAGTGCAGAGTTCAGAGGTATGCTATATACAGAGTGCAGAGTTCAAGGGTGCGCTATGTACAGAGTGCAGAGTTCAGGGGTGCGCTATGTACAGAGTGCAGAGTTCAGGGGTATGCTATGTACAGAGTGCAGAGTTCAGGGGTGCCTTATGTTCAGAGTGCTGAGTTCAGGGGTGCGCTATGTACAGAGTGCAGAGTTCAGGGGTGCGTTATGTACAGAGTTCAGGGGTATGCTATGTACAGAGTGCAGAGTTCAGGGGTGCCTTATGTACAGAGTGCAGAGTTCAGGGGTGCGCTATGTACCGAGTGCAGTATTCAGGGGTATGCTATCTACAGAGTGCAGAGTTCAGGGGTGCGCTATGTACAGACTGCAGAGTTCAGGGGTGCGCTATGTACAGAGTGCAGAGTTCAGGGGTGCACTATGTACAGAGTGCAGAGTTCAGGGGTATGCTATGTACAGAGTGCAGAGTTCAGGGGTGCGCTATGTACAGAGGGCAGAGTTTAGGGGTGCGCTATGTACAGAGGGCAGAGTTCAGGGTATGCTATGTACAAAGTGCAGAGTTCAGGGGTGCGCTATGTACAGACTGCAGAGTTCTGGGGTGCGCAATGTACAGAGGGCAGAGTTCAGGGGTATGCTATGTACAGAGTGCAGAGTTCAGGGGTATGCTATGTACAGAGTGCAGAGTTCAGGGGTGCGCTATGTACAGAGTGCAGAGTTCAGGGGTGCATTATGTACAGAGTGAGTGCAGAGTTCAGGGGTATGCTATGTACAGAGTGCAGAGTTCAGGGGTATGCTATGTACAGAGTGCAGAGTTCAGGGGTGCGCTATGTACAGAGGGCAGAGTTCAGGGGTGCGCTATGTACAGAGGGCAGAGTTCAGGGGTATGCTATGTACAAAGTGCAGAGTTCAGGGGTGCGCTATGTACAGAGTGCAGAGTTCAGGGGTGCACTATGTACAGAGTGCAGAGTTCAGGGGTATGCTATGTACAGAGTGCAGAGTCCAGGGGTGCGCTATGTACAGAGGGCAGAGTTCAGGGGTGCGCTATGTACAGAGGGCAGAGTTCAGGGGTGCGCTATGTACAGAGGGCAGAGTTCAGGGGTATGCTATGTACAAAGTGCAGAGTTCAGGGGTGTGCTATGTACAGAGTGCAGAGTTCAGGGGTGTGCTATGTACAGAGTGCAGAGTTCAGGGGTATGCTATGTACAGAGTGCAGAGTTCAGGGGTGCGCTATGTACAGAGTGCAGAGTTCAGGGGTGCGCTATGTACAGAGTGCAGAGTTCAGGGGTATGCTATGCACAGACTGCAGAGTTCAGGGGTATGCTATGTACAGAGTGCAGTTCCAGGGGCGCTCAATGCACAGAGTGCAGAGTTCATGGATGTGCTGTGCAGAGTTCAGGGGCGCTCAATGCCCAGAGTGCAGAGTTCAGGGGCGAGCTCTGTACAGAGTGCAGATTTCAGGGGTGCACTATGTACAGAGTGCAGATTTCAGGGGTGCGCTATGTACAGAGTTCAGAGTTCAGGGTTGCACTATGAACAGAGTGCAGAGTTCAGAGGTGCGCTATGTACAGAGTGCAGAGTTTAGGGGTGCGCTATGTACAGAGTGCAGAGTTTAAGGGTGCGCTATGTACAGAGGGCAGCATTCAGGTGTGCGCTATGTACAGAGTGCAGAGTTCAGGGGTGCGCTATGTACAGGGGGCAGAGTTCAGGGGTGTCCTATGTATAAAGTGCAGAGTTCAGGGGCGCTCAATGCACAGAGTGCAAAGTTCAGGGGCACGCTATGTACAGAGTGCAGAGTTATATTGCTTTAAGTGCTTAAAACGTGTTAGCTGGAGTTTGGCTTCAATTTGTTAGTGTATCTAAATCTGCTAGTAAATCTAACACTTCCCTCCCCTAGATTGACAATGCTGCTCTCCAAAGGTATCTCCTTTGTTCTTCCATAGATACAATGAAGCATAGCAACTCTAAGTCAGGAAGTGTGCTAGTGGCCTGATCGCCAGGAGAATATTAGTTTAAAAGAAGACTAAAAAAAGATAACGAATGCAGCCACCACATCTAAAGACTGGTAAGCTGCAATATATAACACTTTTGTTCTTAGGTTTAGTTCTGCTTTCATTTCTTAGCTTGCAGCATATGGATTGGATTGGGCAGGCTGTGGCACAGACCACATGAAATGTGATGCAGGAAATGGTACAGACACACTGAAGATGGAGCACACGGTGGCTCTTCACATAGGAGGTCATGGGAGATGCTGCTGGAGGAAAACAGACAGTGACACCCCGGGGGGGCTTGTAAATATCAGAAGGGTCTCGGTCTATGCAGTATGATTGTGTGAGTCAAAGTGTGAAAGTTTCGGTCACTTTTCTTCCACAGATAATCTCGGCATTCCACCATGGGAAAGAGAAACCTAAATCAGCAAACTGCGGGACAAAGGTCATTAAACCGAAACCACTCGCTGACCGACGACTCTTCGATCTCATTCACACGGGAAGAGCGGGAATACACTACAGCTTGTATAATGCAATCCATGTAATCTGTGTGCATAGGTCACTCCGTCTCCTGCTCCATCAATTTAAAGCGGTATCAAACCCAGAACCAAAAATGTAATAAATTGCAGCTTACCATTAGATGTGGCGGCTGCATTAGTTTTCTTTTCTTTGGCTTTTTTACCCCTCTTCAACTTTTCAACTGGTGATCTGGCCAGTAACACACCTCCTGTATTAGAATGCCCCCACTCTGGATGTAGGAGAACAGGGGGCACAGCAGCAATGTTACTTTGGGGGGAAGGGGGGAGAGTTAGATGGACTAGCATATTTAGATACACTAACAAACTGAAGCCAAACTCCATCTCACAGCTTCAGTTACAGCAAACAGTTATATGTCCTGTTGGGATAAAGGTTTTTCATGAATAAATGAAAGATGACCATTGTAAGCACCCCTGTCAATAGTAAAGGGCTTGCTCACACTTGTCTAAATTTCTAACTCTTAACAAAAACTCCTATAGAATTAATGAGCTTTAGTATGGGAGTTAGACTGGCAACAGTGAGCTTCAGTATGGGCGTTAGACTGGTGTCAATGAGCTTTAGTATGGGCGTTAGACTGGCGTCAGTGAGCTTCAGTATGGGCATTAGACTGGCGTCAATGAGCTTTAGTATGGGCATTAGACTGGCGTCAATGAGCTTTAGTGTGGGCATTAGACTGGCGTCAATGAGCTTTAGTATGGGCATTAGACTGGCGTCAAAGAGCTTTAGTATGGGCATTAGACTGGCATCAATGAGCTTTAGTATGGGCATTAGACTGGCGTCAATGAGCTTTAGTATGGGCATTAGAGTGGTGTCAATGAGCTTTAGTATGGCCGTTAGACTGGAGTTTTACAAGCGTTAATGATGAGTTAAAAATGCTCCCCAAATGCCCTTTGTGTGGTTTTGATGCATTTAATGAGCATTAAAACTGCTCCACAAATGCCTGTTTTTAACCACTTCACCTCTGGAAGGTTTACCCCCCCTTCATGACCAGGCCATTTTTGCAATACAGAACTGCATTACTTTAACTAACAATTATGCAGTACCTAAAAAAAAAATTCATGTCCCTTTTTTCCCCAAAATAAAGCCTTCTTTTGGTGGTATTTGATCACCTCTGCGATTTTTATTTTCTGTGCTATAAACAAAAAAAGACTGGCAATTTTGAAAAAAAACCCAATATTTTATACTTTCTGCTTTAAAACATGGCAATAAAATCCCAATAAGCAAATATTGATAGGGTTGCGCAAAAGTTGTAGCATCTATGGGATATTTTAAATTATTTAATTTTTAATTTTTATTTTAGTAATGGTGGCGATCAGCAACTTATAGTGGGACTGCGATATAGCGGCAGACAGTTGGGAAGCTGACGCACACTTTTTGGCAACCAGTGACACTAATGCCGCGTACACGCGAGCGGACTTTCCGGCACACTCGGACAATCCGATCGTGTGTAGGCTCCCGCTGACTTTTTTTTCCCCAAAAGTCCGCCGGACCTAGATTTGAAACATGTTTTAAATCTTTCCGCCGGACTCAGTTCCTGATGGAAATCCGGTTCGTCTGTATGCTGGTCCGACGGACCAGATACGACGCAAGGGCAGGGTATTGCATCTCGTGCTCGCTGCAATAGGAAAAACAAATTTTCCTATTGCGGCGAGCGCGGGGCATACCAGGCCCTTAGGTCTGGTATGGATTTTAAAGGGAACACCCTACGTCGAAAAAATGGCGTGGGGTCCCCCCTAAAATCCATACCAGACCCCGATCCGAGCATGCAGCCCGGCCGGTCAGAAAAGCGAGCGCCTCCTACCTCCTGAACCATACCAGGCCGCATGCCCTCAACATGGGGGGGTGCTTTGGGGGAGGGGGGCCCTGTGGGGCCCCCCCTCCCCACAAAGCACCTTGTCCCCATGTTGATGAGGACAAGGGCCTCTTCCCGACAACCCTGGCCGTTGGTTGTCGAGGTCTGTGGGTGGGGGGCTTATCGGAATCCGGGAGCCCCCTATAAAAAAAGGGCCCCCAGATCCCGAACCCCCACCCTATGTGAATGAGTATGGGGTACATGGTACCCCTACCCATTTACCTAGGGAAAAAGTGTCAATAATAAAACACGCTACACGGTTTTTTAAACCGGGGGGTCTTCTTCTGGCTTCGGGGGTCTTCTTCCGACTTCGGGGGTCCCTCCGGTTCTTCTTCTCCCGGCGTCTGGTTGGTTCTTCTCCGCTCTCTCTGGCCTCTTCTCCCGGTGTTCGACCTTTGCTCCCGGTGTTCCAGTTCTTCTACCAGCTCCTCCGCTATCTTCATGCCGCTCTTTTGCTAGCGGAGGCCCGGACTTCTGGCTTCTTGGCTTCTTCTCTTCTTCCGATGTTGACAGGACGGTCACTCAGGCTAGAATGCTCTCTGAGCGCTCCGATGTGACTTATATAGGCGGAGACCCCGCCCCCTTTTGCCGTCACAGTCCCTCGGCATGCTGGGACTGTGACGTTTTAGGGGGGCGTGGTCAACATCACCCGGTGACCAAGCCCCCCTAAAACGTCACAGTCCCAGCATGCCCAGGGACTGTGACGGCATAAGGGGGCGGGGTCTCCGCCTATATAAGTCACATCGGAGCGCTCAGAGAGCATTCCAGCCTGAGAGACCGTTGTGTCAACATCGGAAGAAGAGAAGAAGAGAAGAAGCCAAGAAGCCAAGAAGCCAGAAGTCCGGGCCTCTGCTAGCAAAAGAGCGGCATGAAGATAGCGGAGGAGCCGGCAGAAGAACTGGAACACCGGGAGCAGAGGTCGAACACCGGGAAAAGAGGCCAGAGAGAGCGGAGAAGAACCAACCGGACGCCGGGAGAAGAAGAACCGGAGGTACCCCCCAAGTCGGAAGAAGACCCCCGAAGCCGGAAGAAGACCCCCACGGAGCTGTCTAATAAATTACTTTAAAAACCTGTGTAGCGTGTTTTATTATTGACACTTTTTCCCTAGGTGAATGGGTAGGGGTACCATGTACCCCATACTCATTCACATAGGGTGGGGGGCCGGGATCTGGGGGCCCTCTTGTTATAGGGGCTCCCGGATTCCGATAAGCCCCCCGCCCGCAGACCCCGACAACCAACGGCAAGGGTTGTCGGGAAGAGGCCCTTGTCCTCATCAACATGGGGACAAGGTGCTTTGTGGTGGGGGGGGCCCGCAGGGCTCCCCCTCCCCAAAGCACCCACCCCACCATGTTGAGGGCATGCGGCCTGGTACGGTTCAGGAGTGGGAGGGGGCGCTCGCTCGTCCACACCCCCTTTCCTGACCGGCCGGGCTGTGTGCTCAGATCGGGGTCTGGTATGGATTTTAGGGGGGACCCCACACCGTTTTTTCGGCGTAGGGGGTTCCTCTTAAAATCCATACCAGACCTAAGCGCCTGGTATGCCCCGCGACGGGGCTCACAAGGTGTCAATCTCGTCGATAAAAGCAGCGAGATTGACTTCCTTTTCTAGTCCCGTCGTACCCGAGTCACGTTCAAAATGAACAGACTTGTCCATGTGTGGGCAAGTCCGTTCATTCTGAAAGTCTGCCGTAACTCCGGCGAAAGTCCGTCGGAAAGACAGGTGGACCTAGCCTGCCAGAAAGTCCGGTCATGTGTAGGCAAGTCCGTCCGTTCAGGTAGTCCGCCGGAAAGTCCGGCGGAAAGACCGTCGGACCAAGTCTGCCGGAAAGTCCGCTTGTGTGTACGCGGCATTATACAGAGATCAGTGCTAAAAATATGCACTGTCACTGTACTGACACTGGCAGTGAAGGGGTTAACATCAGTGGTGATTAAAGGGTTAAATGTGTGCCTGACCAGTGCTTTACTACTGTGGGGGAGGTGCTTGTACTAGGGGAAGGCATGGATCGGTGCCCCTGCTTAGCAGAGACACAGGATCTACGTCTTCCGTAGTGACAGAACGGTGATCTGCCTGTGTGTACCGAAGCATCGGCGGGTGCCAGCGGACATCAAGTCCACGGTACCCGCCAATCAGCTCCCGCTGTGTCTAATCACAGCGGGCCACTGGCAGCGCGCTCATGCCCCAAACCCACAAGTGCAGGATCACGTACCTAGTATGTGATCCTGCACAGGAGAGCCGCCATATATCTACAGTATACGGTCAGCAAGCGGTTAAAAGAAAAGTGACATTACAGGAAATAAACAATTTGAGGTGTGGTTTCTTGGTGAATGTTTCATTTATTTGAATTAATGTTTCACACAGACATTGTTGATGTGGGAATCCCTCCTGCCGGGCCATTGTCTTCTCCCGGGGGGGGGGGGGAGCCACCCCCCACCGGGAGAAGACACTGATTATCGCTAGTGGCTATAGCAGCCGCTACCGATCTTCACAAGAGAATCTGGGAAGTTGATTTTACCGAAGTTGATCGATCAATAAACTTGATACATTCAGCCTGCCCATTAACCACTTCAGCCCCGGAAGGATTTACCCCCTTCCTGACCAGAGCACTTTTTACAATTCGGCACTGCGTCGCTTTAACTGCTAATTGCGCGGTCATGCAATGCTCTACCCAAACGAAATTTGCGTCCTTTTCTTCCCACAAATAGAGCTTTCTTTTGATGGTATTTGATCACCTCTGCCGTTTTTATTTTTTGCGCTATAAACGGAAAAAGACTGAAAATTTTGAAAAAAAATTATATTTTCTACTTTTTGTTATAAAAAAAATCCAATAAACTAAATTTTAGTCATACATTTAGGCCAAAATGTATTCGGCCACATGTCTTTGGTAAAAAAAATGTCAATAAGCGTATATTTATTGGTTTGCGCAAAAGTTATAGCGTCTACAAACTAGGGTACATTTTCTGGAATTTACACAGCTTTTAGTTTATGACTGCCTATGTCATTTCTTGAGGTGCTAAAATGGCAGGGCAGTACAAAACCCCCCCCAAATGACCCCATTTTGGAAAGTAGACACCCCAAGGAAATTGCTGAGAGGCATGTTGAACCCATTGAATATTTTTTTTTTTTTGTCCCAAGTGATTGAATGACAAAAAAAAAAAAAAAAAAAAAAAATTTACAAAAAGTTGTCACTAAATGATATATTGCTCACACAGGCCATGGGCATATGTGGAATTGCACCCCAAAATACATTCAGCTGCTTCTCCTGAGTACGGGGATACCACATGTGTGGCACTTTTTGGGAGCCTAGCCGCGTACGGGGCCCCGAAAACCCAGCACCACCTTCAGGATTTCTAAGGGCATACATTTTTGATTTTACTCCTCACTACCTATCACAGTTTTGAAGGCCATAAAATGCCAAGATGGCACAAACCCCCCCCAAATGACCCCATTTTGGAAAGTAGACACCCCAAGCTATTTGCTGAGAGGCATGGTGAGTATTTTGCAGCTCTCATTTGTTTTTGAAAATGAAGAAAGACCAGAAAAAAAAATTTTTTTTTTCTTTTTTCAATTTTCAAAACTTCGTGACAAAAAGTGAGGTCTGCAAAATACTCACTATACCTCTCAGCAAATAGCTTGGGGTGTCTACTTTCCAAAATGGGGTAATTTGGGGGGGGTTTGTGCCACCTGGGCATTCCATGGCCTCCGAAACTGTGATAGGCAGTGAAGAGTGAAATCAAAAATTTACGGCCTTAGAAAGCCTGAAGGCGGTGCTTGGTTTTCGGGGTCCCGTGCGCGGCTAGGCTCCCAAAAAGTCCCACACATGTGGTATCCCCGTACTCAGGAGAAGCAACAGAATTTATTTTGGGGTGTAATTTCACATATTCCCATGGCACGTTTGAGCAATATAACATTTAGTGACAACTTTGTGCAAAAAAAAAAAAAAAAAAAAAAAATTTGTCTCTTTCCCGCTACTTGTGTCACAATATAAAATATTCCATGGACTCGACATGCCTCTCAGTAAATAGCTTGGGGTGTCTACTTTCCAAAATGGGGTCATTTGGGGGGGGGTTTGAACTGTCCTGGCATTTTATGCACAACATTTAGAAGCTTATGTCACACATCACCCACTCTTCTAACCACTTGAAGACAAAGCCCTTTCTGACACTTTTTGATTACATGAAAAAATTATTTTTTTTTGCAAGAAAATTACTTTGAACCCCCAAACATTATATATTATTTTAAAGCAAATGCCCTACAGATTAAAATGGTGGGTGTTTCATTTTTTTTTTTTCACACAGTATTTGCGCAGCGATTTTCAAACGCATTTTTTGGGGAAAAAACACACTTTTTTAAATTTTAATGCACTAAAACACACTATATTGCCCAAATGTTTGATGAAATAAAAAAGATGATCTTAGGCCGAGTACATGGATACCAAACATGACATGCTTTAAAATTGCGCACAAACGTGCAGTGGCAACAAAATTAATACATTTTTAAAAGCCTTTAAAAGCCTTTACAGGTTACCACTTTAGATTTACAGAGGAGGTCTACTGCTAAAATTACTGCCCTCGATCTGACCTTCGCGGTGATACCTCACATGCATGGTGCAATTGCTGTTTACATTTGATGCCAGACCGCCGCTTGCGTTCGCCTTAGCGCGAGAGCAGGGGGGACAGGGGTGCTTTTTATTTATTTATTTTTTTTCTTTATTATTTTTTTGCTTTTTTATCTTATTTTTAAACTGTTCCTTTCATTTTTTTTTTAAATCATTTTTATTGTTATCTCAGGGAATGTAAATATCCCCTATGATAGCAATAGGTAGTGACAGGTACTCTTTTTTGAAAAAATTGGGGTCTATTAGACCCTAGATCTCTCCTCTGCCCTCAAAGCATCTGACCACACCAAGATCGGTGTGATAAAATGCTCCCCCAATTTCCCAATGGCGCTATTTACATCCGGCGAAATCTAAGTCATAAAATGCTCGTAGCTTCCGGTTTCTTAGGCCATAGAGATGTTTGGAGCCACTCTGGTCTCTGATCAGCTCTATGGTCAGCTGGCTGAATCACCGGCTGCATTCTCAGGTTCCCTGTTGAGACAGGAGAGCCAGAGAAAAACACGGAAGACGGTGGGGGGGGGGGCATTCCCTCCCACTGCTTGTAAAAGCAGTCTAGAGGCTAATTAGCCGCTAGGATTGCTTTTACATGAAAGCCGACCGCTGGCTAAAAAGAATGATACCAAGATGATACCTAAACCTGCAGGCATCATTCTGGTATAACCACTCAAAGTCGTGAATGGCGTACCTGAAGACAAAAAAATGGTTAACAATAAAGCACAGTAAACGGTAAAGTATAAAAAATTGCATACCTGAAAAGCAAACATGATAAAACATAATAACAATAAAACATTGCAGAATAGAATACAGTAAAAAAGAGCAGAACAATAGAGAGAGAGAATAGAGAGAGAGAACAATAAAACGACAACTATTTTATTTTATTTTTGTTTGTGTTTTTTTTTTTTTTTTACACTTTTTTTTTGTAACTGTAACTTTTATAACTGTAACCGCTTCCAGGTTCGGGTCTCTCAAAATGCGATGGCATCTTGGGAGACCCTGTGAAAGTGTGCCTAGTCTGTGCAATGCTGTACCCTACGCTAATACTCAACTAGTGTATGGTAGCGTTCAAAACATTCACCAATGCAAAGACCAGGATTGTCAGGACAGGAGGGACAATAATAGTGAGTGTCACGCCTATATCCGCGCTTGCTGCAGACACAACATCTTTTTTGGGGGGGTTCGTTGGGTAGGGGTACTTGGGAGGATATATAAATGCCTCTCATGCAGCCGACTGCATTTGGTTGGGGATGTGAATGGGGGAAGTACGGGCGCTGCAGAAGCGGTGGGTTCCCAATTAGGATTGGCGAATGCAGCAGGAAGGGCACTATGGGCACGACGGGCCTGTGTTTGTCTTTTTGGTGGCAGCGGGACACTACTTGTGCTTGCCACCTCACCAGCTTGAACTGCACTTATGGGACTCGCCATGTCACCAAGTGTTACTGCAGTGCTGGTTTGACTACGACCGGGGTGTACTAGGCCGCTGGTGCTTGCCAGTTCACCAAAACGCTACAAAAAAAAGTGACAGTGATCGATCGATACTGCACTTGGGTGGGCTGGACTGGGCTGGGCCGGGCGGAGGGGCAAAACGCAGGTGCTAGCAGGTATCTGGGCTGATCCCGCTAACACTGCGTTTTTGGGAACCCTAAACTGCTGGGGACGCCAGTATAGATCTGATCGGATCAGATATTGATGCGTTCAGATACTATACCACTAAGGGAGGTGTACGGTGCGTGTACGGTGCGTGCATGGGTGTTCGCGGTACTGGTGCTAATCTGACGCTGCCTAGGGCGACGCATATCACCGCCGGGCGATCAGGGGGCTAAACCTTTTTTCGGTAATAAACGGCGGGTGCCCTGACACTATAAAAAATAAACAAACTAACCAGCGTCACCCGTAACGGTTATACGGTGATCAGTGGTAAAAGGGTTAACTAGGGGGCCATCAAGTGGTTAAAACATTTATTAGATAGTATATGGGGGTCCCTGTCGCTATAAAACACTGACGGCGAACCTAAATATTTACGTCCCTAACTAGCGTCACCAGCGACACTAATACAGCGATCAGAAAAATGATCGCTTAGCGACACTGGCGACAGGGGGTGATCAAGGGGTTAAAACTTTATTAGGGGGGGTAAGGGGGGTACCCTAGACCTACAGGGGGCTAAACTTTTATTTGGTAATAAACGGCGGGTGCCCTGACACTATAAAAAATAAACAAACTAACCAGCGTCACCCGTAACGGTTATACGGTGATCAGTGGTGAAAGGGTTAACTAGGGGGCAATCAAGGGGTTAAAACATTTATTCGGTAGTATATGGGGGTCCCTGTCGCTATAAAACACTGACGGCGAACCTAAATATTTACGTCCCTAACTAGCGTCACCAGCGACACTAATACAGCGATCAGAAAAATGATCGCTTAGCGACACTGGTGACGGGGGGTGATCAAGGGGTTAAAACTTTATTAGGGGGGGGTAAGGGGGGTACCCTAGACCTACAGGGGGGTAACAGTCACTACCCTAACACTGCTAACTGTCACAAACTGACACTATGCAGTAATCAGGAAAAAAAAAAAAAAAAAAAAAAAAAACCTGCTTGGTGTCAGTTTGTGACAGGGGGGGGGGTGATTGGGGGGGGATCGGGGGGCGATCGGGGGTGTAAGGTATGCCTGGCATGTTCTACTGTGTGTGTGTGAGTGTTGGTGCACTTACATGTCATCTCCCCTCGGCGCTGGAACGGAAACTCCCGAGCCGAGGAGAGATGACATCACATCCTCTGCCTCTGTGTACTATACAGAGGCAGGGGATGTTTGTCATTGGCTGGGAGCGATCGCGAGGGGGGGGCCACGATCGGATGGCCTCCCCCTCGTCTCCCATCGCTTCCAACCAAATGCCGACCGCAGCTGGCACCGGGGGGGGGTCCGATCGGACCCCCCACCCGCGGGAAGGCAATCACGTTTCAGGTACGTGATTTTGCCTGCCCGTGCCGCTCTGCTCACGTATATAGGCGTGAGGCGGTCGGCAAGTGGTTAACGGATAGAATTTCGGCTGGTTCCTGCTGAACTGGCCGAGACTCGAACCTTGTATTGCCAGCCTAATGCCCCGTATACACGGTCGGATTTTCCTACGGAAAATGTTCGATGGGAGCTTTTTGTTGGAAACTCCGTCCATGTGTAGGCTCCATTGGACATTTTCCATCGGAATTTCCGTCACACAAAATTTGAGAGCTGGTTCTCAAATTTTCCGACAACAAAATCCGTTGTCGTAAATTCCGATCGTGTGTACACAATTCCAACACACAAAGTTCCACGCATGCTCGGAATCAAGCAGAAGAGCCGCGCTGGCTATTGAATTTCATTTTTTCGGCTCGACGCACGTGTTGTACGTCACCGCGTTCTTGACGTTCGGAATTTCCGACAAGATTTGTGTGACCGTGTGTATGCAAGACAAGTTTGAGCCAACATCCGTTGGAAAAAATCCATGCATTTTGTTGTCGGATAGTCCGATCGTGTGTACGGGACGATAGATTAGATGTTACTGTAGCACCCTTTAGCATGTGCTACTAGTAGTAGAGTAGCCAAAATATATACTGGCCAGGAATAACCTGAGTCACTAAATTGGGTCAGGGTTATTAGAGTCCAGCGCTGGATGACTCATCTTGGCAGCTCTCTGGTACCTCCCCCTGGTTTGGAAGATTGGAGATCCTTCTAGAACTAGAGGGTGGGGGTTAGCCATTTTTATTTTTATTAGCCATGAATATTTGTGGGGCCTCGGCCGATCCCCAGAAATGGGCTGGCAGGGGGCAGGGACTACCCCATATATAGATGTAGTCCATGCCAGCAGGGGCAGTCGGGTGGAAGATGGAGATACAGTGTAAGGAAGAAGCTATCTGTAACCCAGAGGGGTACCCCCCTAGTCTGGGGGAGGGGGTGCCCTGGAAGCTTTCCTGGAAGCATGGCAGCATAGAGAGGACAGAGTGAGTAGTGCAACACTGGTGGATCTAACAAAGGGAGAAGACTGCCACATGTAGCCAAACTCCCTTGAAAACAGCAGTGGGCTTAAGTCTTCTACCTTTTTCCTGAGAAATCTCCAGATAGTCAGCCTGGTGGGCTGGTGAAAAGTCAGTCAGGTGAACTGGTGTAGAGAGACAGCCAGGAAGGCTGGTGAAAGAGTGTGGGGTACAGCTGAAAGTTAACGTGTTTCGCGCTACAGCTAGTGCTTACTTATAACCTGAAAGGGAGGAAAGAAGCCATAATATGTTCAAACCTGAACAGCACTCTCCCGAAAAATGTCTACACAAAACACAAGAACGGAGCCGCCTAATGAATAGCGGCAGAAAGCAACCATTAAAGGTGCCATACTTTGTGAAAACCGATGCACTTTGTAAACCGTGTGTTTATTTTTTTCTATATGACATGGTTCCTCCACAGATGTACAACTCAAACCAACTTTGGCTGTCTCCTGATGAAGTGGGCACTGTCCCGCGAAATGCATAGAGGTTACAGCTTCAGTAATTCTACAATGATCTACTAATTAGGTTGGTATTCAGAATGTACATTGGTGAATAACTGGATTTTATTCTGTTCCATATTCATGTGGAAATGTTAATGTTATGTTTATTCTTTTTTGTTAACCTCAATAAAATGTGTACTTTTTATATACCCTGTTGTACTTGCTAATGATCAACACTCTGCAAAAGTCCCATAGGCAAACTGTTCTTGTGTTTTGTGCTTACTTATGAGGTTATGAGTAGGTGCCCGCTGTAGCGCAAAACACGTTAACTTTCAGCTGTACCCCAATCTGTCTGTGATGATTTTATGGAACATGCAATAAAGGTTGAAGAAGTGCAGCAAATTCCGAATCCTCTTCTTTCCTGTAGCTTTGCAGATGAGCTGTGCCAAGTGTCCTTCACCCTAAGTGGGCAGCGGATGGACTGCTAATCACTTACCTGGTTTAGTTTTGCTTGTGTAGGCACAAAATGGCGGAGGTTCAGGGCTCCAAGCAGGTGGATGGTTGTTCTAGTAAGAAAAAGTTGGGCAGGGACTCATATCAGTTGGCACCAACATCAGCCAACCACAAGCCATACATACTGTTGGAGGTCTGGATGCTACACCTTTGTCTCCTGAGCTCCTGATAACATTGGAATTTGACTCTGATGGGCCAAACTGGCCGTGTGCATCAGGCCTAAGAAAGTCAGCAATAGATTTGATCGTATGATGTTATGTGTGCCAACCATAGGATTAGCTATTCACTCATTGATTTTACTTGGTGGCTACTCTTTGGCATGTAAAAATTAATTCAACCATCAGAAGGCTAATGTGTTTCAGCTACACATCGTGTGCTATGAGTAAGGCTGTGTTGCCAAAACGTGCTAGCCTTCTGTGCTGTATAGAGACACTTTAGCCAGTGCATGGATTTATCCTACTCTGGATGGTCTCATGGTTGAGCAGCGATTTATTAGGCATGTGCAATTCGTTTCGTTCCGAATTAGTTTTTTAACGAATTTCGACAAATTTGTTAATTCGGGAATATCCGAATTAACGAAAACCCGTTAAATTTTTTCCGAATATTCGTAAATTCGATAAAATTGGACATTCGTAAATTCGGGCATTCGTACATTCGTACATTAGTAAATTAGTGAATTTGTAAATTTGTAAATTCGAAAATTCGGAAATCTGAAATAATAGTTTAATAATAACTTAACTATTAGTAATTACTAGTAACTTTTAAATTATAGGTATTGTAATTTCCTTTCAAATTTGGCTGTTAGTGAATGTTACGTAACACATACAAATTTATCCGAAGTTATGAATGATCCGAAAAAACGGAATGGAACGTAATGAATTAATAATAATAAATAACAATAATAATAATAACAACGTTTTATTATTATTATTTAATAATTATTTTGTTCCGTTCCATTTGTTTAGATGCAGCATTCGTTTTGGATAATTCGTAACTTTGGATAAATTCGTATTTGTTACGTTCACTGACAGTCAAATTTGAAAGGAAATTACAATACCTATAATTTAATAGTTAGTTACTATTTCAGATTTTTGAATTTTCGGGTTTTTGGATTTTCAAACTTTGAATTTACAAATTTCCGAATTTTCTAATTTACAAATGTACGATTTTACGAATGTACGAATGTACGAATTTACGAATGTACAAATGTAAAAATGTACGAATGAACGAATGTACGAATGAACGAATGTTCGAATTTATGAATGTACGAATGAACGCATTTACAAATTTACGAATGAATGAATTTACGAATCGCGATCATAACGAATGACCCGAAAAACGGAAAAAATAATAAACTAATGAAACGAAAATGAACAAATTTTTTGGCTGTGCACATGTCTACTATTTATTTCGTACTTTATGGACATTTATAAGTGTCAGTTTTACCAAAACACGGATTAATCTGATGTCGCCATCAACATTTATGATATGCATTTGATTTTTAAACACTAAAATAAAGGTAATGGGTTAGATTTACAGACACATATTTTTATTAAAACAAACTAGTACAACCCATAAAGCAACACATTAACCCTAAGGTAGAGGTAAAATTAGTTACATTCTCAGTTCTGAGTTTGGCGCCCAGGCCGATCGCTGGGCCTCAGAGTATGGGTGAGTGCAGTGCAAATCCTCAGGACTTCCGTGAATATCCACTTGGTACAGCATCGGGTTATATAAATGAGCCAGAATATAGCCAAAGAGTTATCTACACCATTGTATGACTGAAGAAAACAGTCCTAGAGGGGGGTATATTAGGCAATGAGACATCCTCCTTTCTCCTTGAATGGGTTCTTGTCTTCTGGAATGCCCTTTACGAGAGGGTCCTCTCCAGAGTTGCCCTCAATGTAGGTCTTGATCTCTTCACACGCTTTGGAGACCTTCATGGAGAAGAAAAGAAGATATTGATGATCAGAATGGCGGGAAATGACTTGCCAACTTGAAAGTGTTTGAAAGAGATTGGCCAGTTATGGACCATTTACATCTATGTGTTGTGGGAACATGTGCGGTAATGTCTATGTTACCACAATGCGTGGCAATACATGTTAAAAAAAGTTGCGGTGCCATTCTTTTAGAATAGCCCCCGAAAAGCACTAAGGCAACATACTGTAGAACGTTGCAGCACATAATGTTCAAAATGTTGTGGAACTTCTGATTTTCAGGCTATTTTGATGGGTTGGCGGCCTATCAACTTCAATGGGCTGCCATACGCAAAAAAATACCTGGTTATGAAGGGGGTTAACCCTTCTCGAGGTGAAGTGGTTTAAAATAGCCATTTGTGGAGCAGTTTTAACGCTCATCGAATGCATCAAAATCGCACATAGGGCGTTTAGGGAGTGTTCTTAACGCATCAGTAAAACTGCAGTCTAACGCCCATACTAAAGCTGATTGACGCCAGTCTAACGCCCATATTAAATGGGCCCTTAAGGCCTTCCATCACTTGTAATATGTCATTATCATCATTACGCCGAGCACAAGAAGGGATTTAATTAGATTTAAGACCTGTCCCTACTGGACTATACCTACCTTATTACATAGTAGGTAAGGCTGAAAAAAGACAATAGTCCATCCAGTTCAATCTGTGTGGATGAATGCGTATTAGTGTCTATAATGCTTTCCCATATCCCTGTATGGTTGTGTCCTTTAAGATGTACATCTAAAAGTCTTTTAAAGATATCCATACTCCCCGCAGCCACCACCAATTGTGGGAAAGAGTTCCATATCCTTATTGCCCTAACAGTGAAGAACCCCCTACGCAGTTTAAGGTTAAACCGCTTCTCCTCCAATCTCATTGTGTGGCCCCGTGTCCTCTTACACTTCCTATGACTGAATAGTTTATTTCCTTTTCTGGCATCCCCATTGAGATATTTGTAGATGGCTATCATATCTCCTCTCAAGCGTCTTTTCTCCAGTGAGAATAAATTTAGTGTTTGCAGTCGTTCCTCGTAATTGAGGTCCTCCAGTCCCCTTATTAGTTTTGTTGCCCTTCTGTGGACTCTCTCCAGCTCCAGCAGATCCCTTCGGAGGACTGGTGACCAGAACTGGACTGAAAAGATGAGGCACCCAGAAACTCCAGGAGAGGCCTAACCAGTGTTTTATAAAGTGGCAGAGTTATGGTTTTGTCCCTGGAGTATATCCCTTTTTTATGCATGCTAAAATTCTGCCGGCTTTGGCAGCTGCAGCTTAGCGCTGCATGCTGTTGCACAACCTGTCATCTACTAGTACCCCTAGATCCTTCTCCATCCTTGACTCCCCCAGCTGAACTCCACCTAGTGAATATTTTACATTTATGGATTGTTTTTTGACCCAAAGTGCATTACTTTACATTTCTCCACATTAAACCTCATTTGCCATTTGTCTGCCCACTCCTTTATTTTATTCAGGTCATTCTGCAAAATTTCCATGTCCTGATGAGAGTTTATTACTCTGCTTAACTTTGTGTCATCCGCAAAAACTGAGACTGAACTATTTATCCCATCCTCTATGGGATAAATATTTCTTAGAGTGCCACTCCACACATTGATCTGCACTGTAGCTATAGATAGTGGCGTCGCTAGGGGGTGGCTTTTGGGGCTATAGCCCAGAATCTGGGGTCCATAGCCCCGAGTCTCTGCAGGGGTCCCCAAGGGGAGGGGAGGCTCTCTGGGGACCCTGATGTAAGTGGGGGGCTCTCTGGGGACCCTGATGCAGAGGGAAGGCTCTCTGGGGACCCTGATTTAAAGGCAAGGCTCTCTGGGGATCCTGATTTAAGGGTGAGGCTCTCTGGGGACCCTGATTTAAGGGTGAGTCTCTCTGGGGACCCTGATTTAAGGGTGAGGCTCTCTGGTTACCCTGATTTAAGGGGAAGGCTCTCTGGGAACCCTGATGCAAGGGTGAGGCTCTCTGGGGATCCTAATGTAAGGGGGCTCTTTGGGGACCCTGGTGTAAGGGGGGGCTCTCTGGGGATGTATACACAAACACGTATATTATATACATGTGTATGCCCGCCCAAGCGTATGACTTTCTTTACTACGTTGCTATGGGGGGCTCTAGCCCCAGATTTTGTAAACCTAGCAACGCCCCTGGCTATAGATATTAAGCATACTAAAGATGAAAGGACCACAACAACAATTTATTCATTAGAAGGTTTATTAAACCTAGGGCTTGATCCATATGATCCCTGAGGAAGGGTTGTTTTTGAACCCCCGAAACACAATAGATGCCCAGTATTGTGTCTAATAAACTTTCCACTGTACATATCCAGTTGTTGTGGCACTCTGGTTTTTCATATATTATATAGACTTTCCCCGAGGACCATGTCCATGAAGAACAGTCTCAAACTGTTTTATCATTTGCATGCATCATTGAATCCTGGTCACCTTCTACTACTATATATATCAAGTAGGCCTGACAACCAACCTACAGTGCCTCGAAAAAGTTTTACCCATTCCATCATTGAATCCTGGTCATCTTGAAATCCAACTTTCCTGCAACATACATCTACCACATACCCTGTTTCCCCGAAAATAAGACCTAGCGTGATTGTTGGTGATGGCTGCAATATAAGCCCTACCCCCCAAATAAGCCCTAGTTAAAGTCCTTGTAGGTCTTCTTTTCAGGGTAGGGCTTATTTTTGGGGAAACAGGGTAGGGCTTATTTGGGGGGTAGGGCTTATATTGCAGCCATCACTGACAATCACGCTAGGTCTTATTTTCGGGGAAACAGGGTAGATATCAAGTAGGCTGTCAAAGGACACTCTGCTTGACAGCCTACCTAGCCAACTCACCTTCTTGAAGACACCACTGGCCAGTCAGGTAGACTGCCTTTGAATGAAAGAAGTTTTTGTTAAACTATATTTTATATTTAAAAATCATTTTTTATTATTATATTTTATATTTTGTATCTTGTTTAATAAACATTCTACTGGGTGTATTCAATTGTTGTGCCGCTCTCACCTTTTGGATACCCTCTAGACCAGTGGTCTCCAAACTGTTGGCCAGGGACGGGATGTGGCCCTTTGCTCGCTTTCATCTGGCCCTTAGGGCACTATTTCATCTACTGAAACCAACTAGGGGGCACAATTCCTACCAATGACACCAAAAATGGGGCCCAATGACACAAATGATGGGGCACACTTCCTCCCAATGACACCATCAATGGGGCACAGTTCATCTCAGTGACACCAAAGATGGGGCATGGTTTACTCTCACTGATGCTGGGACATTTTCTACTCCCGATGGCCACGGTCTGGCCCACCTATAGTCTGAAGGACAGTAAACTGGCCCGCGGTTTAGAAAGTTTAGAGACCCCTGCTCTAGACTTTTCCTGGGGACCTCATGCAGCCCTTGGGCCTTAGGTTTGGCACCAAGGTTCTAGATTTTTCCTGGGGACCTTATGCCATACCCTATGTCGATAAAGATCTGCCCCAAACCCTTTTAACCCTTTGAATTGTTGGTCACCCTGGAGTCCAGTGCTTTTAGGACACATCTACTAAGCTGGCTTTCAAAACACTCTCTGCTTGACAACCTACTTAGCCAACTCACCTCTTTGAAGACACCACCAGCCAATCATATTAACTGCTTTTGAATGATAGAGTATATATATTTTCTTAAACATTATATTTTAATATATTATAAATAAATATGATTTTAATTTAAATTGTAAAAAGCAAAAAACGTTTGTTTTATAGACAGATAAAAGATTTAAAGTGGTTGTAAACCTCAGACACGAAAATATGAACAAAGCATATATAGTGTCCCAATTCAGAGCACTTAGTGTCATTTCTGTCTGCTGTCTCGTTCCTCTGCTATCAGCATGAGTCACTTCTAACAAGTTTTCCTGACACCAAGAGAAAAATGGTGACAGAGGAGGGACCTCCAGCACACAGTCTGTGATTGACAGCCTCAGCTCTGTTCCTGTGTGCTATGTGCAGGGGGGTTCTCCCTCCAATCAGCTCTTCTCACTGAGCTCTACAGGGTGTAATTTTAGCTCTCAGTCTCCATTTCCCTGAAAGCTCAGACTTTATAAGTGCAATGGTGACAGAGGAAGGAGCTCCAGTACACAGCCTGTGATTTACAGCTTCAGCTCTGTTTCTCTGTGCTGTGTAAAGGGGGGTTGGTCACTTCCCTCCAATCAGCTCTCAGAGCTCTCCTCACTGAACTCTGCAGTACTTAACTTTAGCTCTCCTCCCATTTTTCTGATAGCTCAGACAAGCTTTAAAAAATCTGGATTTTAAACAGATGTAGAGAGGAGAAGACTGCGGATAAACAGGTACAACTTATATTGAAGGATTTTTTTAAATCTCTGTAGATAACCCGAGGCCAGTCACTGCACTGGGTAAATGTAAGGGTTTATAACCACTTTGAGCCTCTGCCAAGTTATCTTTTGCTGACTGTGTCTCATTGATGGGTCTTCCCCTTACTTCCTATCCTAAAGATGCAAAAGGAAGTGAGAGCAAATCTCAGAGGGAAGGGAATGGCCCTCTTAAACTTACCACACACGTTACAATCTGACTGTACAATCTCTTTAGGCGCATTCTTATGCCCCGTACACACGGTCGGACTTTGTTCGGACTTTCCGACAACAAAATCCATGGATTTTTTCCGACGGATGTTGGGTCAAACTTGTCTTGCATACACACGGTCATACAAAGTTGTCGGAAAATCCGATCGTTCTAAACGCGGTGACGTAAAACACGTACGTCGGGACTATAAACGGGGCAGTGGCCAATAGCTTTCATCTCTTTATTTATTCTGAGCATGCGTGGCACTTTGTCCGTCGGATTTGTGTACACATGATCGGAATTTCCGACAACGGATTTTGTTGTCGGAAAATTTTATCTCCTGCTCTCCAACTTTGTGTGTTGGAAAATCCGATGGAAAATGTCCGATGGAGCCCACACACGGTCGGAATTTCGGACAACACGCTCCGATCGGACATTTTCCATCGGAAAATCCGACCGTGTGTACGGGGCATAAGACTTGCGGCTGGGGGGTTGAGCTGCAATTTTACCACCTCAACCAACCCCCCTAAAGTAGTCACATATACCCAGTGAAATGACTGGCCCCAGATGATACACAGAGATGAAACAAGTCGTCCTACATAAGTTGTACCTGTTTTTTCCAGAGTATTCTCTTCTCTACATATGTTCAAAGCGTTGCATTTATAAAGATTGTCTGAGCTTTCAGAGAAAAGGAGACTGAGCACTAAAATTACACCCTGCAGAGCTCAGTGAGAAGAGCTGATTGGAGGGAGAGCCCCCCCCCCCCCCCCCCCCCCCACCTTTGCACATAGCTCACAGGAACAGAGCTGAGGCTGTCAATCACAGACTGGAGGTCGCTCCCCTGTCACCTTTTTTCTCTTGGTGTGGGAAAAACTTGTCAGAAGTGACTCATGCTGATAGCAGAGGAATGAGGCAGCAGACAGACATGACACTATTAGCAGTTGATTTACTACAGGCAAATAGATTGTGCACTCTGCAAAGAATACCCAATCACATGCAAGGGAAATAAATAAAAAAAAAATCCTTGCACATGATTGGATGATGGAAGTCAGCAGAGCTTCTGCTCATTTACTAAACTCTGGAGCAACTGCTCTTGCAGAATGCACAGTCTATTTGCCTTTAGTAAATCTCCCCCTTTAGTGCACTGGATTGAGTCAAGTACACACTGTAGAGGGATATGTTTTGTTCATATTTCATGTCTGAGGTTTACAACCACTTTATGCTGCAAATGCAGCAGACAAGAGTATTGGTGGCCGCAGCCAAAATGAACCCCCTTTTGGCATTCAGGGGCAGTACAACCACTGAGCATGGCTTAGAGGGCTTGTAAACCCTCAAGGTTTTTTACCTTAATGCATTCTGTGTATTAAGGTGAAAATCCCTCTGCGCCTCATTGGACAGCCATTGGCTCCCGCTGCTGCCAATCAAATCCAGTGACATGGGACCTTGGGGGGGGGGCGGGGCCGAGTCCTGCTGTCTGTGTCAATGGACGCAGCAGCAGGACTTGGGAGCGCACCCGCACGGGTGCCCTAATGGACTGCGGCTCTCCGTGGGGGCACCCGATGAAGGGGAGGAGCCAGAAGCGCCAGAAAAGGAGGATCGGGGCTGCTCAGTGCAAAACCCTTGCAGATAGCAGGTAAGTATGACATTTTTGTTATTTAAAGAAAAAAAAAAAAAAAAGAACCTCTACAATCACTTTAAGCTGGCCATAGGCAGATCGAAATTCGCCTCTAAGCTTCTTTAAGTTTAAGTTTCACACTATGAATCACACAGGAACTGTGCTGCTCATTCCTGTTGGATTCACATGCGATTCAGTGCGATGCGATTCACACTGCATTGCACCAAAACCTGGAACCGCACTTCAACCGTATCACATGGTACTTCTGAACCAGGCGATACGGTGCAGGCACCGCACTGACTTTGAGACCTGCATTTCGGTTGTCATTAACTCACCATTGACACCTGGTGCAGATTGCAACTTCATTGCGTTTTAAACGTGGTGCAGGAAACGCACATGAAAAACGCACCACGTTCTAGTATGAACCCAGTCATTGCATGGACACATAGGATAACATGCCAGACGCCCCTAAGGCCTGGTTCTCACTTCTGCGGCTTTGCGAGCCTCCTGAAAACGCAGGGAAAACTTCCTTGCTCTATTTTCTAAAATAACATCCTGCACAGAAACCACAAGTGCAGTGCGGTTCCCAGTGCAAGCTGCTGCGATTTCCAGTGCTTGCAGGTGCCATTAGGATTGATGGCACCCGCACGCATCTCCTGCATTTCTGTGTGGGTGGTTGCAGCTGCCGGAATGAGAGCGGACCCCCCAGCGGGAGTCACACACACAAACAAGTGAACTGCGCCTAAGGCTCTGCATTTTTCTGCATGAAAAACACACGGACAGCAGGTTATACGGGTTCTAATGACCTAGTTCACACCAGTGCGGTCAGTTCCAGAGCAGGAAAAAAGAAAAAGTAGAACATGCTGCATTTTTTCTGCCCTGAACTGTACTGCAAAACTCATCAAAAACGCACCGTAATGCACCTAAACGCATCAAAAACACACCAGAACGCACATGCCCCTATTGAGGATGAAGAAAAAAAAAAAGGAAAGAGCACTGGAATGCATCAAAACACTTACACCCTGCATGCAATAACGCATCTGGAACGCATCAGGACTGTTTCTGTGGTTTCAGATGCAGTCCAGTGCATTTTTCTGCATTAAAAATGTATGGACAAAAATGATATGGGTTCCTATGGCTTAGTTCATACCAGTGTGGTCAGTTCCAGTGCAGAAAAAAAAGTAGATTATGATGCAATTTTTCAGCACAGAACTGTACTGGAATGTGGCAAAACGCATGAAAATGCACCGGATCACATTTAAATGCATCAAAATGCATTACATTCAAAATCCCCCCTCCCCCCAGGAAACTTTGGAAAAAAAAAGGGAAAAAACACATTGAAAGTGTATAAAAAAATGCACCGGAATGCAGTAAATAGGCATAAAAAACCCACACTTGCAGAAACGCATCCGGAACGCATTTGGACTGTGTTTCCGTGGTATGAAGCGGGCCTTAGGCTCCATTTACATTTGGCGTTTTAGGATCTCGCTGTGATTCTGCCTGAAATCTCTAAATGCACTATCATCGCAAAATGCTGGCTCAGGCAATAGCACCTAAAATGCGATTTTGCTGCGATCACTGCATGATTTATCACATAGCAATCGCTTTGTGTGAAGCTTGTCGCCGTAAAGAAGCTCCTGCTCGTTTTTGGGGCGACAAGCTTCACGCGATGTGACTTGCTGCGATTGGCGCACGATAAATCACACGACAATCGAGGTAAAACAGCACTGCTCTTTAGGTGCCATTGAAAACAATGACACCTGAGCCTGCGTTTTGCGATTGTAGTGCATTTTGAGATCCCAAAACACCAAATGTGAATGGAGCCTTAGGCCCCTACACACACGGGGTGGGCTCCGGCCTGCTCTGCTGATCCCCGCTGAGCAGGCGGATGGCTGATCCGTGTCCATTTATGCAGAATGCACCCAGACACAACTCACTCTCCTCTATGGGCGGTCAGATGTAAACAGACCGTTTGTCTGCTTACACCTGACTGCCGTCCGATCTGCCAGACAGATGGGAACGGATCCCTGTCCGTCTGTTTTTAGCGGACGTGATTGGATGTCGGAGGGTGTCAACAGATCTGCCGCTCCATAGAGGAGACTGGAGGGTCTGATTGGGTCTGCTGGGAAAATGGACAGGTGGACTGCCCGTGTGAAGGGGCCCTAAAGCCTCATACACACGATTGGATTTTCCGCAGACAAAACCTTGGACTTTTGTCTGAAGGCGTGTGCCTGGATTTTGTCTTGGATACAAACGGCAAGGAATTGTCAGCCAACAAACACGAACGTAGTGACGTAGTATGTGGTTTTTCAGCTCTTTAGCGCCACCCTTTGGGCTCCTTCTGCTAATTTTGTGTTAGTAGAAATTTGGTGAGTGTTGATTTTCATTTCGCACTTTTCAGTTTGCGTTTTTCATTTCGTGCTTTTCAGTTCGTTTCTGAATGGCCGTTCCTCAACAAGCCATGTTACGGAATCGGAGGAGATAACGTGTTATTTATTATTGGCCTTCTAGTTATTGCCTTGACCCAAGTCCAGTCCAGGAACAGGAGGAGGAGAATTTCTTGGACCAAAAATTGGTTGCTTTATTAATCGTGACCAATTATGTCATATGCCTTTGCTGCGGGAGCTCCAGGAGAATAATCCAGATGATTTTCGGAATTATCTCCGGATGACAGACCCCTGCTTTCACCAACTCTTGGCATTGGTGATCCCCTATATTAAGAAGCAGGACACATGCATGAGGCTTTTATTTTATTTTTTGGTTGAATAATGATTTGATTTGGTATATTTTCTATATTTTTGGATGCATAAAATACACTTTTTGGTTAAGTTCTATTGGCAGATAGCATGTCTAATTTTATTTTTTATTTTTTTTTAATATACAATAAAAAATTTGTGTAGAATAATACTTGGCTGTGTGTTTTACTTCAAATGACAGTTTGGGAAGTAGGCAGTTATATTTAAAAAATACAATGCAAAATTAACAAGGGACACCAACATAGTTGTATCTTTGGTCTTAAAAACTACAGGATAATAGTGTTGTGGTAACTTGGCCCTAATAAAAAAAAAAAAAAAACATAATGATATTATTGTTGATATCACTAGAAAAATAAAACATTTGAAAATTTGTTTGCAATAACTCCATCAGTATCACCAGCAAAGCAGCTTCATTATTATCCCATTAAAGAAGAAGAGAATTGTGCGCTGCATTTCGAGATTTCATAATTTGCCGCGTCACAAATGTTAATTTTCCATTACGAACGCCAGTTTACAAGACCGACCGCTTTTGATTCCGAGCATGCGTGTCTGTAGTTTGGACTTTTGTATGACGGACTTGTGTACACATGCTCGGAAAATCCGACAACACACATTTGTTCGCGGAAAATTTTAAAACCTGCCATCCAACATTTGTCTGCGGAAAATCCGACAACAATTGTCCGATAAAGCGTACACACGGTCGGATTTACTGCCAACAGCCTGTCATCCAACATTTCCAGTCGGAAAGTCAGATCGTGTGTACGAGGCTTTAGAGTAACAAGGAAAGGAAAAAATATATAAACAAATGTAATCTTTAAAATCTATTTTTAGTAGTATACTGTAATATTGTATCCTTTTTATAGAACGGATGATCAATCTTATAAAGGTAACAATGTAACCTCATATAAATGATACATTTGTATCACTTCTCCAATATTTTCCTCTCCTGGGTGACCTGATGTAAACTGAGAAGACATTCTTTATATAGGACAAGGCTGAAGGGTTTATGGTAATAGGATTGGAGGTATGGCTTTCCTAATCTCGGCTCTCCACCCCTGCAATACCACTGAGCTGACTGTCCCTAATCTTCACCTATTCCCTCTGATCAGCACAGAATTGGATGAAGCAATATTTATTTGTACCCGATCCCTTCCTTCTATCTACTAAATGAATTCATCCATAGCATAACAATAATGTATACTGTACAGTTTAATTTGGTATACAGTATGAAAGCAGAATATATACATTAGGTGTTTTTTTTTTTTCTTTTTTTTTTTTAAAAGGCAAAGTCAAAAATAAAAGGAAAAATATGTCAACCAATCAGAAAGTTTCCTTCACGTTTCTGACAGGTCTGAGCGGATTAGTTACTACGGTTTATGTCCGGTTTAGGTTTATTGGTGACTATGGTTTATGTACAGTATCTAACAAAAGTGAGTACACCCCTCACATTTTTGTAAATATTTTATTATATCTTTTCATGTGACAGCACTGAAGAAATGACACTTTGCTACAATGTAAAGTAGTGAGTGTACAGCTTGTATAACAGTGTAAATTTTCTGTCCCCTCAAAATAACTCAACACACAGGCATTAATTTCTAAACCGCTGGCAACGAAAGTGAGTACACCCCTAAGTGAAAATGTCCACATTGGGCCCAATTAGCCATTTTCCCTCCCCGGTGTCATGTGACTCGTTAGTGTTACAAGGTCTCAGGTGTGTTAAATTTGGTGTTATCGCTCTCACTCTCTCATACTGGTTACTTGAAGTTCAACATGGCACCCCATGGACAAGAACTCTCTGAGAATCGTGAAAAAAAGAATTGTCTACATAAAGATGGCCTAGGCTATAAGAAGATTGCCAAGACCCTGAAACTGAGCTGCAGCACGGTGGCCAAGACCATACAGCGGTTTAACAGGACAGGTTCCACTCAGAACAGGCCTCACCATGGTTGACCAAAGAAGTTGAGTGCACATGCTCAGCATCATATCCAGAGGTTGACTTTGGGAACTAGACATATGAGTGCTGCCAGCATTGCTGCAGAGGTTGAAGGGGTGGGGGTGGGGGGTCAGCCTGTCAGTGCTCAGACCATACACCGCACACTGCATAAAATTGGTCTGCATGGCTGTCGTCCCAGAAGGAAGCCTCTTCTAAAGATGATGCACATGAAAGCCTGCAAACAGTTTGCTAAAGACAAGCAGACAAAGGACATGGATTACCGGAACCATGTCCTGTGGTCTGATGAGACCAAGATAAACTTTTTTGGTTCATATGGTGTCAAGCGTGTGTGGTGGCAACCAGGTGAGGAGTACAAAGGCAAGTGTGTCTTGTCTACAGTCACAAAGTAGATATTTGCCAGTACACAATGGACCGACAAAAGTAGCGTCCAAATTGATTATTTATTGCATAATCACAACACAAGGAGGGTGCCTACAGTCAAGCATGGTGGTGGGAGTGTCATGGTCTGGGGCTGCATGAGTGCTGCCGGCACTGGGGAGCTACAGTTCATTGAGGGAACCATGAATGCCAACATGTACTGTGACATACTGAAGCAGAGCATGATCCCCTCCCTTCGGAGACTGGGCCGTAGGGCAGTATTCCAACATGATAACGACCCCAAACACACCTCCAAGATGACCACTGCCTTTCTAAAGAAGCTGAGGGTAAAGGTGATGGACTGGCCAAGCATGTCTCCAGACCTAAACCCTATTTAGCATCTGTGGAGCATCCTCAAACGGAAGGTGGAGGAGCACAAGGTCTCCAACATCCACCAGCTCCGTGATGTCATCATGGAGGAGTGGAAGAGGACTCCAGTGGCAACCTGAGAAGCTCTGGTGAACTCCATGCCCAAGAGGGTTAAGGCAGTGCTGGAAAATAATGGTGGCCACACAAAATATTTACACTTTGGGCCCTATTTGGACATTTTCACTTAGGGGTGTACTCACTTTTGTTGCCAGCGGTTTAGACATTAATGGCTGTGTGTTGAGTTATTTTGAGGGGACAGCAAATTTACACTGTTATACAAGCTGTACACTCACTACTTTACATTGTAGAAAAATGTCATTTCTTCAGTGTTGTCACATGAAAAGATAGAATAAAATATTTACAAAATTGTGAGGGGTGTACTCACTTCTGTGAGATTCTGCATGGCTTAGGTTTATTGGGTACTATGGTATATGTATGGTTTAGGCTTATTGGTGACTTTGGTATATGAATGGTTTAGGCTTTTTTGTTACTATGGTATATGTACAGTAAGGTTTAGGCTTAAGCCTTGTACACACGATGCGATTGTTGGCAGGGGATTGTCTGTTGACAGACTACTGTCCTAAAATCTGACCGTTAGTACGCTCCTTTTGACAATTGTTGTCCAACTGTCGGCCAACAAATGTTGGATGACAGGCTAGTAAATTTTCGGCGGACAACGATCGGTTGTCTGATTTTCGTATGGTCAGTACACAAGTCCATCACACAAAAGTTGAAAGTACAAACACGCATGATCGTAAGCAATGCTCACGAAACACGAAATTAGCAGAAGGGGCCCAAAGGGTGGCGCTCAAGAGCTGAAATTCCTCGTAGTACGTCACTATGTTCATGTTTGTTGCACGACAATTGTGTAATTGTAATTGTGTGCAAGACAAGATCCTGGCACACGCCCTTTTGACAAAAATCAGACGCCAACAATCTCATCGTGTGTACCAGGCTTTATTGGTGACTACATTACATGTATGGTTTAGGCTTATTGGTGACTATGTTGTATGTATGATTTAGGCTTATTGGTGACTATGGTATATGTATGGTTTAGGCTTATTGGTGACTATGGTATATGTATGGTTTAGGCTTATTGGTGACTATGGTATATGTATGGTTTAGGTTTATTGGTTGCTATGGTATATGAATGGTTTAGGCTTATTGGTTACTATGGTTTATTTATGGTATAGGCATATTGCTTTCTATGGTTTATGTATGGTTTTGGTGGATTGGTTACTATGGTATATCTATGGTTTAGGCTTATTGGTTACTATGGTATATGTACAGTATGGTTTAGGCTTTTTGGTGACTACGGTATATGTATGGTTTAGGCGGATTGGTTACTATGGCATATATATATGGTTTAGGCTTATTGGTGACTATGCTATATATGTGTGGTTTAGGCGGATTGGTTACTATGGTGTATTGCTCTCCATGCACAATCATTGTTCTCCTTTTGGCTGGAGACTAAGCTGCGGGCTTTAAACGTTGTGGTGACCATTTTTACTAGCAATTTGGGCCATATAAAATGAAGAATCGCATGTGATTTGAACAGCTATGTGGTGCGATTCCTGTCCGAATCACATGAGGTTCCCAGCACAGCACCTGACAGGATCAGTACAACTGCACTATATTGTCAAAAGTATTGGGAAACCTGTCTTTACACGCGCATGAATGACATCCCAGTCTTAGTCCGTAGGGTTCAATATTGAGTTGGCCCACCCTTTGCAGCTATAACAGCTTCAACTCTTCTGGGAAGGCTGTCCACAAGGTTTAGCAGTGTGTCTATGGGAATGCTTGATCATTCTTCCAGAAGCGCATTTGTGAGGTCAGGCACTGATGTTGGATGAGAAGGCCTGGCTCGCAGTCTCCGCTCTAATTCATCCCAAAGGTGTTCTATCAGGTTGAGGTCAGGACTCTGTGCAGGCCAGTCAAGTTCCTCCACCCCAAACTTGCTCATCCAAACTATATTGCCAAAAGTATTGGGCCACCCCTCAAATCATTTGGTGGAGGGGGGATTATGGTGTGGGGTTGTATTTCAGGGGTTGGGCTTTGCCCCTTAGTTCCAGTGAAGGGAATTCTTAAGACATCAGCACACCAAGAGATTTTGGACAATTTCATGCTCCCAACTTTGTGGGAACAGTTTGGGGATGGCCAACATGACTGCACACCATTGCACAAAGCAAGGTCCATAAAGACATGGATGAGCAAGTTTGTTATTAACAAATGCCCTTCTGGAAGAATGGTCAAACATTCCCATAGACACACTCCTAAACCTTGTGGACGGCCTTCCCAGAAGAGTTGAAGCTGTTATAGCTGCAAAGGGTGGGCCAACTCAATATTGAACCCTATGCACTAAGACTGGGATGCCAATAAAGTTCATGTGCGTGTAAAGGCAGGTGTCCCAATACTTTTGGTAATATGGGGGGAGATTTACGAAAACTGGAGCATTCAGAATCCGGTTCAGCTGTGCAGCTTCTAACTTCCGCGTGTTCAATTGAGCTTTGGCAATACAATCTGGAAGCTGATTGGTTTGTATGCAGAGCTGCAAAAGTTTTAGCAAATCAACCCCAATGTGTCTACAACCCCGTCTGGCCATTGTTTCCAGCTTAACCACTTGCCGACCACCTTCCACATATATACTGCAGCAAGGCGTCTTGGCTGCACCTTGCTGAAGTGGTTATTAAGAAAGGAAGTCAAGGGGTGTTAAAAGAGAAGTATGGGGTTATTTTTTTTTTCTAATACTTACCTAGATGGATGATGCATCTGTCCCCCGCCAGCTCTAACACTGAGAACCGAGCAATCTAATCTCCCTGAGCAGAGAGCTGGTGACTACAGTCACAGCTCTCTGCTCTGCCCCCCGCTCACTGGGGGGGAGGAGCTCCCGGCTCAGCCTCTCAGTGGCTTCCTGAGAGGCCGAGCCAGGTGCCAGTGCAGTCATGTGGGTGGATCCTGAGCCTGGACTGGCTCTGCGACGTCAGCCAACAGCAGGCTTCAGCCCGCTATCAGCTGAAAATGGGTCACAGAAGTGCAGAACAGACTTTGCAGCTCAACTGTGGATTTTTACTACCCCCTGATTGCCCATTTGCCCTTATGCAGTTGTTTACAAATGTCAGCTTTGATTCAGATGGATTGAACATTTGTTTCTCCAAAAGGAATAAAAAAAAATAGTTGAAAATGCATAAAATTGTTCGGCAGGTTTGGACTTTATTTCTTTTGGTCATTTACTTAAAGTTCATTTAAAGCTACAGTACATGTCCATCTATGACTATTCCATCGACAGGGTGACAACATTGTTGTGTAATTTCAATGCAGAACAAACAGTGTTGTCACCCTATTACAGGAAGTGGGGAAATAGCAAATCTACTGGCAGGATCAACAGGTAATAAATCTTTGTTTTTCAATGTTGCCCATAGTTACACTTTCAATAAGCATTGTCATGTTTTATGTGTGGCTTCCTTCTCCCCTAAGCAGTAATACCTCACCTTGTAAATATAATCAACCTTTCCAATTGGGGTCTTGTGTATGGAAACATTTATATAGATTGTATGAAGTGGAGTCTAGTTTACTGATATTGCTTAAAGTAGTACTGTGACCAAAATAGAAAAAATAAAAAGTTTTTTCTATTTGCTTTTCTGTGTTCCCCCATAACATACTTTTAGTATCTTTTAAACCCCTTTCACACTGGGGCCACGGCCACGTCAGCGCTAAAGCGCCGCTCGTTTTAGCGGCCCTTTAGCACTGTTTAAAGTGTAGGGCCACCCTAAAATAAAAAAGTGCATCAATATTTTTTAAAAAATTAAAAAAAAAAAAAACATAAAAAAAATAACAAAACATTTTAACATACCTGAAACCCCTGTTGCTAGGTAGTCTTCCTAATCTGCCTCTTCCTATTCCGCGGCGCTTCCTCCTCTTCGGCGAGCGGCCCCGTTGTCCCAGAAACCAACGGGGCCATTCACAAAGCGCCGCGCGACTCGCGCATGCACAGTAGGAAACTGGCAGTGAAGCCGCAGGGCTCCACTGTCTGTTTCCTTTAATTAGAATGGCGGCGCCGGCAGATGGACGGATCGGCCTCAGGGCGGGGGGGCAACATCGCGGGCTTGCTGGACAGGTAAATGTCCTTATTAAAAGTCAGCAGCTACAGTGTTTGTAGCTGCTGACTTTAAAAAAAAAAGAAAAAACGGCCGGAACACCCCTTTAAGGAGCGCTTTTAGGCCGCTAGCAGGGTGCGTTTAACCTCAAAGAAGGGGTTAAAAACTCCCATGTTGCGGCGCTTCGAATGGGCAGGGCATTTTGGGAGCGCTAAATACAGCGCTCCCAACCTGCCCCTGCTTGTAGGACTTTTCGGAACCTCCCGCAAGCACACCGCCTCAGTCACACTTGAATGAATAGGAGGCCAATTTTAGGCACTTAGCAGAGGTTATTTCCAGCGCTAAAGTGTCTGAAAACCGCCCCAGTGTGAAAGGGGTATTAAACCTGCCAGTAGATTTGTTGGATTCCCACTTCCTGTACCAGAGTGACAACACTAATCCTTCTGCAGTGAAATCACTATGGCGTTGTCACCCTATGGACAAGGTAGTCTCTGCTGAACTTTGAGTATAAGAACAAAAAATTAAATGCCAACTCCATCTACCACTATTTAAAAACAGTTACAGCAGCATTTTTCTTTTTCTATTAATGGGGACGAAGAGGCAAAAGGTTTTTTTTTATCTTAATGCATTCTATGCATTAAGATAAAAAGCCTTCTGTGTGCAACAGCCCCCCTATACTTACCTGAGGTCCCTCTAGATCCAGCGATGTTGCATGAATGTCTCAGCTGGCCAGGGACTCCCCTTCTCATTGGCTGAGACAGCAGTGAAGCGCCATTGGCTCCTGCTGCTGTCAAAGTCAGTCAGCCAGTGAGGAGAGAAAGGGGGCGGGGCCGTGTCACAGCTCTGTGTCTGAATAGAGACACAGAGCTGCAGCTCAGCTCGGGTGCCCCCATAGCAAGCTGCTTCCTGTGGGGGCACTCAACAGGAAGGAGGGGAGAGGAGAGCTGAAGAGGGACCCAAGAATAAGAGGATCGTGGCTGCTCTGTGCAAAACCAATTGCACAGAGGAGGTAAGTGTAACATGTTTGTTATTTTTAGAGAGAAAAAAAAGAAACTTTACAATCACTTTAAGGGCTGCCACTTTTTTTTTGCAGCTTCAAGGAGAAATACACAATGGGGAAGATTTACTAAAACTGGCACACTCAGAATCTGGTGCAGCTGTGCATGGTAGTCAATCAGTTTCTAACTTCAGCTTGTTCAATTAAGCTTTGACAATAAAACATGGATGCTGATTGGTTACTATGCAGAGCTGCACCAGATTCTGTGGGTGGACGGAGCCTTCTTGGCAGGCAGAACACAATGGTTACTGTTAGCGGCTATAGCTGCTGGCAGTAATCACATGTAAAAAAATCTGACAGGCTGGTTGTACCCAAGTTGATTGATGGATCCGACTTTGGTACAATCAGCCTGCCCATACATGAATCAAATCTCGGCCGGTCCCTGATGAACCAGCCGAATCTTGATCCATGTATGGCCGGCTTAAATGTTAGTGACAAACTTGAGAGTATATGTCATTTTTGACTTTGCTCAGAGTTCCGCTTTAACCCCATATCTTTAGACTCCATCTCTGTGTGATGCTCATGCCCGGATTTTTATGAGGGGCCTTCCTAGGTGTCAGTTCTTTGGGGGGGGGGGGGAGTCTCTGTCGGACCTCATGCAGAGTTATCCAAGCCATCCAATTATAAGACAGCACAGTAATTGGCTCAAATCCCAACCAGGACACTGGGATCTGCATGGAGTTTGCAGGTTCTTCATGTGCATGCCCAAGTTTCCTCCCACACTCCAAAACCAGGCTGGTGGGTTAACTGGCTCCTGTCTGGCCCAAGTTCATGCCTGTGAGATAGGGACCCTAAAGTGGATGTAAACCCGATTCATGAAATTTGAGTTGGGCACATATAGTATCTTACAAAAGTGAGTACACCCCTCATTTTATTATATCTTTTCTTAGGGGTGTACTCACTTTTGTTGCCAGAGGTTTAGACATTATGGGCTGTGTGTTGAGTTATTTTGAGGGGGCGGCAAATTTACACTGTTATACAAGCTGTACACTCACTACTTTGTAGCAAAGTGTCATTTCTTCACTGTTGTCACATGAAAAAATATAATAAAATATTTACAAAAATGTGAGGGGTGTACTCACTTTTGTGAGATACTGTATATCTGCAGTGTTTTCTTATCTCTCTTCAAAGCACTATGCCCTGTAGCTGTCTCCTGCTCTGTTCTTCGGTTATCAGCCTAATAACTCCCGAAAAGTTCTCCATCACATATGATAAAAGCAGCCAGAGTTTTGTGTTGGGGGAATGCTATAAATAGATTAGCAGAGTGCTGAACTGTTCAACCAACAGCTCTGAAAGTCTCGACCTATGAGGAGAGGGGGGTGGGGGGTGTGCCTTTCCTCCAATCAGCTGTCTTGGCTGTATGCCCAGGCTTCACTGCAGTGTTGAACAGGAAGAGAAAATCTTCTAACACAATGTGAACTTTCTAAACAGTATATAAAGATGAAGACAGCAGATATACATGTACAACTTATGTAGGGAGATTTGTTTCATCTCTGTGTATCATCTGAGGCTGTTCACTTCACTGGGTATATGTCAGGGTTTACAACCACTTTAAACTGTCATGCGCTATTTGAATTCTTTCTGGTTCCAGATAAACCCGCCAAAATGTGCTCAGTTGGTGGTCTTGCTGGCCCCTCCCACCTCATCTTCGACTGAAAAATTGAAGTAGTCGGGTGCAAAATTGTTCTCCAAACAATGGCTACATCCAATCCGATGCAACCGCTGCTTGGATATTCTGCCAGCAGCTGTCAGAATACAATAGCCCAGGAGAGGGTTTTGTAAATCCACTCTGTATAGTTTGGATGGAAGAATACTGGTAAGCAAGCCATAGATTATACAACTTTCTTTCCTTCTACTATTGGCGGAGGGAAATGAAATGGCTTGATTTCCCCATCAACACGGCCAATTTTGATGGAGGAATTCCTCCCGTAGCACCATTGTGTTTTGCCAGCGGCAGAACACAACGATCACTGCTGGCTGCTATAGCTGCCGGCAGTGACTGCATGCAAAAAAATCCGACAGACGGGTCGGATGGATGGATCGACTTTAGTACAACCAGCCTTCCCATAGATGAATCGAATCTCAGCCGGTCCCTGCTGAACCAGCAGAGATTGGATCCATCTTGGGCCAACTTTAATTGTTTTATTTTTTTCCGTTCGTAAAAATCTATTAGCATTTGGCCAGCTTTGGATTGTAAGCTTCTTGAGTGAGGGACTGACGTGAATGTACAGTATGTAAAGTGCCGTGTAAACTGTTGCTGCTATATAAATTCCTGTACCAAATATAGAAATTAGCATCCCTGGATGACTTTGGGAACCATTGCAATATTCCATATGGTGGCAATGTTACAAAAAATAAAATAAAAAGGAATGCATCACATTTCTGCAGAAAGACGGTGCACAGAAAAAAAAGGTTTGCCCCTCTTTCCAAATTACCTTTGCAAAAAAAACAAATGCCTAATGAAATAAAAAGTTATAAAAATCAATGTCAACAAGATTTTCTCTGCATAGAACTCGATAATAGTTCATATTTAAACGAATGCAATTTGCAAAACAAAAAAAAACTACAAATAAACAAAAACAAACAAAAAAAAAAAAAAAGGAAGAAAAAAAAAAATTAAATGTAAAAGTTTTACCTCTGCAAAGGAAAAAAATGAAAACTGCACGACTGTTTGTGGATGAGGTTTGCAGAAACTTTTGGAATTACCTGTGCACAACTTACACAAATGCCTCAGGCAGCATTCACACCTGAGCATAGCGATTTACTGGTGCTTTTATTTGAGAGTTTTTGAGCGTTTTTGGAAGTGTATTACAAGTATTTTACAGCTTCGGGAGGGAGCTCCAATCATGAACAGAAAATGAGCAACAAAATGCACGTAAAATGCTCATGTCGCACCTTTTTAGTCATTCCCAGTCTATGTGCCCAATCTGCCTCCAATCTTCCAAAAAGAAGCTCATTCACTTTTTCGAGCGACAGACGTTATGCTTCAGGCGACAGAACGCTCAGATGGCGATAGAAGTGAATGGGATTTGGCTTGTTGAGCATTTTAGAGCTACACGCAGAAAATCTCTCAGGTGTCAATGGGACCTCAAGTAAAAAAAAAAAAAAAAAAAAAAAAATAAAGAGGTCAATGTCCACCACAATGATTCCTCTGCTTAGAAAAAAAAATGCCAAACTCGATAATAGTTTGAAGTTAAGATAATGTAGTTTACAAAAATAAAAAACAAAAATGACAAATAGACAAACAAACTAAAAAAAAAAGGAAGAAAAAAACAAAACACAAATTGAAAAGTTTTACCTTTGCAAAGGAAAAAAATGCAGCCTGTGCTACTGTTTTAGCATTAGGTTTGCAGATACTTTTGGAATTAACCTTTGCACAATTTGCACGAACGCCTAAAGAAAAATAAAGAGGTCAATGTCCATCACAAACATTCCTCTGCATTATTTTTTTAAAAATGCCAAACTCGATAATAGTTTATAGTTAAAATAATGCAAGTTGCAAAAACAAAACAAAACAAAAAAAAGGAACAAAGCAAAAAAAAAACAATTTTACCTCTGCAAAGGAAAAAAATGCACATGCATAAAAAAAAAATAAAGAGGTCAATGTGCACCACAAGCTTTGTTCTGCATAGAAAAAAAATGCCAACATAGCTAAAAGTTTATAGTTAAAAAAAAAAGAGCTTCCTACTGCTATGGGAAAAAAGCAGACTGTACTGATGTTTTCTGGATAACATAGTTTGCAGAAACTTTTTGAGTTAAGCAAAAGCTAAACTTTTTTTTGTAGGAAAGAAATAATTATTATTGCAATTTCAGGGGAAAAAAATCCTAATAAACAAAAAACACAAAACAAAAAAAAGAAAAAAAAAAAAGGAAAAATCAGCTTTGCCCAGAAAGGAGAATTGCTTTGCCAGCGCAATGATAAAGTTTGCAGCCCCGACCCTCCGCACTCACCAGCTGCCTCTCCAGCTTCACCTCCTTCTTCAGCTGCTCCACTTCCATCTTTGCCTTATCTTTCTCCGTCAGATCTTCTATATTGATGACCGGCATTTTCTGGTGGGGGAAAAAGGGGACAATATATGCCGATGAAGCCTTTCTGGAGCTGGTCATAGCGCTGGGAGGGCGTTGAGGACACGTCTTCCGACACATACAACTTACTTGTGTTTCAGGGGTCCCTGAACCGAGGTCCCTGAAGTAGCCGCTTCCTCTGCCACAGGCTCTCCGTCCACCTTCCCAAAGCCAGTCCAACAATAGGCACTTAGCGCTTTTTTAAAGTCATCTGCATAATCTGGGCTAATCTGATCTCATCAAGGAGCGCTGCTCCCCTCCAATGCCACTGTCAGCGCAGCCACACACCCTAATTACTGGCTAAATGCTTCTGCAGGCACTCCTGTGCTTGAACTGCCCTTATCATCTTCAAAGGATGGAACTACAAGTCTCAGCATGCCCTGTGGTGCCTGCTAGAGGTGGTAGTGCCACCATTCTGACAAGTGTTTCTCATTTAGAGGAACAGTCCCTTTCCTGGACACATGAAACTGTGATTAGCTGTAGGGAAGTTCCTGCCTTTGTTTTTTTTAGAATTTGCTGTCCCTGAAAGTGTCCTGAGTTTTTGTTGCTGACAAAATACATCACCATGTCAATCTGGTTCATTTGTGTTAGATATTTCTACCTGATTCCCATGTTTTGGATTCTGTGATGGCCCCCTCTGTTTCATGTGTGTTGGATTCCATGATGTTTCCCTCTAGCTAATGTGTGTTGGATTCCATGATGCCCCCCTCTAGTTCATGTGTGTTGGATTCCATGATGTTCCCCTCTGGTTCATGTGTGTTGGATTCCATGATGTCCCCCTCTGGTTCATGTGTATTAGATTTCATGATGCCCCCCTCTGGTTAATGTGTGTTGGATTCCATGATGTTCCCCTCTGGTTCATGTGTGTTGGATTCCATGATGTCCCCTCTGGTTCACATGTGTTAGATTTCATGATGTCCCCCTCTGGCTCACGTGTTTTAGATTCCATGATGTCCCCCTCTAGTTCATGTGTGTTGGATTCCACAATGTCCTCCTCTGGTTCACATGTGTTAGATTTCATGATGCCCCCCCCCCCCCCGCTGCTTCACGTCTGTTGGATTCCATGATGTACCCCTCTAGTTCATGTGTGTTGGATTCCATAATGTTCCCTTCTGGTTCATGTGTGTTAGATTTCATGATGCCCTTCTGATTCCATGATGTCCTCCTGATTCATGTGTGTTGGATTCCATGATGTCCCCCGTCTGGTTCATGTATGTTGGATTCCATGATGTACCCTTCTGGTTCATGTATATTAGATTTCATGATGCCTCCCTCTGGTTCATGTATGTTGGATTCCATGATGTACCCTTCTGGTTCATGTATATTAGATTTCATGATGCCTCCCTCTGGTTCATGTGTGTTGGATTCCATGATGTTCCCCTCTGGTTCACATGTGTTAGATTTCATGATGTCCCACTCTGGTTCACATGTGTTTTGGATTTCATGATGTCCCTCTCTAGTTCATGTGTGTTGGATTCCACGATGTCCCCCTCTGGTTCACATGTGTTAGATTTCATGATGCCCCCCTCTGCTTTACGTGTGTTGAATTCCATGACGTCCCCCTCTAGTTCATGTGTGTTGGATTCCATGATGTTCCCTTCTGGTTCATGTGTTTTAGGTTTCATGATGCCCCCCTCTGCTTCACGTGTGTTGAATTCCATGACGTCCCCCTCTAGTTCATGTGTGTTGGATTCCATGATGTTCCCTTCTGGTTCATGTGTTTTAGGTTTCATGATGTCCCCCTCTGATTCATGTGTGTTAGATTTCATGATGCCCCCTTCTGGTTCATGTGTATTAGATTTCATGATGCCCCCTTCTGGTTCATGTGTATTAGATTTCATGATGCCCCCCTCTGGTTCATGTTTGTTGGATTGAATGATGTTCCCCTCTGGTTCATGTGTGTTAGATTTCATGATGTCCTTCTGATTACATGATATCCCCCTGATTCATGTGTGTTGGATTCCATGATGCCCCCCCTCTGGTTCATGTGTGTTAGGTTTCATGAAGTCCATTTGGCTCTTGTGCATTAGATTCTATGATGTCCCTCTGGTTTAGATTCAGTGAGGTTCCCTCGGTTGATGTGTGTTAGATTCCATGGCATCCTTCTGGTTCATTTGTGTTAGATTTCAGTATATCCCTCAGGTTCATGTGTGGTAGAATTCATGAAGTCCATCTGGTTCTTGTGTGTTAGGTTCCATGATGCCCCTCTGCCTGATGTATGTCAGATTCCATGATGTCCCCCTGCCTCATGTATGCTAGATTCCATGATGTCCCTCTGGTTTAGATTTGGTGAGGTTCCCTTGGTTGATGTTTGTTAGATTCCATGACATCCCTCTGGTTAATTTGTGTTAGATTTCATTATATTCTGCTTGTTCATGTGTGTTAGATTCCATACTGTCCCTTTGGCTCATGTGTAGTAAATTCCATGATGTCTCTCTGGTTCATGTGTATTAGTTTTCACGATGTACCTCTGGTTCATGTGTCCTAAGAGTCCACAAAGTCCCTCAGGTTCAAATGCATTGGTTCTCATGATGTCCCTCTGGTTCATGTGTGTTAGATTACATGATGTCCCTCTGGTTTAGATTCAGGGAGGTTCCCTTGGTTGATATGTGTTAGATTTAATGGCTTCCCACTGGTTCATTTGTGTTAGATTTCATTATATCTCTTTGGCTCATGTGTGTTACGTTCCATGATGTCCCTTTGGCTCATGTGTGTTTGATTCCATGAAGTTTCCCTGGTTCATGTGTGTTAGTTTTCATTATGTCCCTTTGGTTCATGTGTCTTAAGAGTCCACATAGTCCCTCTGGTTCAAATGTGTTGGTTTTCATGATGTCCCTCTCCCTCGTGTGTTAAATTCCATGATGCTCCTCTGATTCTTGTGTGTTAGATTCCACAATGTCCCTATAGTTCATGTACTGTAGATTCCAAGATGTCCCTCTGGTTCTTGGTTTTCTGGTTCATGCAGATTATATGATGTCCCTCTGGCTCAAGCCGGCCATACATTGGATGAAAATGAAATTGACTCATCACTGACCGATCAGATTTCGATCCATGTATGGGCAGGCTGATTGTACATCCATCGATCGGCTTGGGTATAACCAGCTTGTTGGATTTTTCTACATCCAATTATTGCCAGTGGCACAAGTGAGGTGAATGGAGGGATCCTCACCACTGTGCTTTTGTATTCTGACAGTGGGACTCCTCCCCTGTCCGAATATGCTGCGCCTACTGATCGAATTTAAAATTTCCAACATTCTCACTCAAGAAAAGTCGATTGTTAGATTGTCTTCTCTTGAGAGGGAATGGCCATGGATGGTTTGAAATTCGGCTGGTCCCTGCTGAACCAAACAAATTGCGATCCATCTACGGCCAGCTTCAAATATACAATAGACAGTATATAAATATAATTGAAAGTGTTTTTTTATACCCGATAAGTAGAATTGTTCCAATTATCTCTCTAGATTACAGAACACCATCTTACTTAGTGGGCTTTATTTAAAGGCACAGTCCAACCACACGTGATGTGATAGGTGGAGCTTGGCTTGAGTTGTCATAGTGGGCTTTATTGAAAGGGACAGTTCACCCAAAAGTGATGTTATAGGTGGAGCTTGACCTGAATTGACACAGTGGGCTTTAATTAAAGGGGAAGTCCACACAAAGTAATATGTTATAGGTGGAACTTGGCTTTACATGATATAGTGGAGGTTGTCTACCCCAAAAGTGAGTGCAACCTTGTGAGATGACTAAGCACCCAACTTCTTAAAGGTCTTCATTACTCCAAGAGTTATATCTCTCTGACATAATTCCCAACTTTCCCCCACCTTTGGTGTTCCAGCTTCTCCTGCTACCTGATATAAAATATATAAAAAATCAAGTAGGAACCCCTCATGATGGATACAGCAAGTGTGCAGACCTAGGAAGTAATTTGACCTCTACACAATACTAAATTATTAGTTTCGGTTTGACTTTTTTAAGGAAACATTGCTGCTTTTTTGTTATGCGAACGCTTGTATCAGCACTGGAGCAAGGTTTACTGCACCTGTACACCCTATATTATTGAGTGCATTAGTTGGACTATTAGGGCTCATTCACAACCCTGTGCAGTGCACTGAGCCATTTGTCTACCTTTTGTACTAGCACTGAGCTGTATGCAGAGAGCCCAAATAAAGTCAATGGACACACATTGGCTGTGCAAACTCACCCCCACAGTTGAGTCTGACATGGCGCAGAGATGCACAGCCTCTGAGTCTGAGTCCAAGCACCCATATTTGTGTACTTGTAAAACTGTGGGTAAGTCCATACAGCCAATGTGTATGCATTCACTTTATATGGGCTGCCTGAACACAGGAGGAGGCTGGTCTGGAATCATTTCTGTGTGTTTTGGCCACATTGAATTGAAAGTAAATGCATTATTGTGCATTGTAGCATTAATTACAATGCACTGCAGGTCAACATGTGTTTAGCTCCCTCCCTAATAGGCTGCTAGGGAAGATACAGTGCTTTGAAAAAGTATTCACACCCCTCGAAATTTTCCACATTTTGTCATGATACAACCAAAAATGTAAATGTATTTTATTGGGATTTTATGTGATAGACCAACACAAAGTGGCACATCATTGTGAAGTGGAAGGAAAATGATAAAGGGTTTTCTCAATTTTTTACAAATAAATATATGAGGGTACATTTGTATTCAGCCCCCCTGAGTCAATACTTTGTAGAATCACCTTTCACTGCAATTACAGCTGCAAGTCTTTTTGGGGATGTCTCTACCAGTTTTGCACATCTAGAGAGTGACATCTTTGCCCATTCTCTGCAAAAATAGCTCAAGATCTGTCAGATTGGATGGAGAGCGTCTGAACAGCAATTTTCAAGTCTTCCCACAGATTCTCAATTGGATTTAGGTCTGGACTTTGACTGGGCCATTCAAACACATGAATATGCTTTGATCTAAAACATTCTATTGTAGCTCTGGCTGTATGTTTAGGGTCATTGTCCTGCTGGAGGGTGAATCTCCGTCCCAGTCTCAAGTCTTTTGCAGAAATTACGCTCGTGTGTACGCGGCATAACATGTTTTCTTCTATGATTGCCCTGTATTTGGCTCTATTCATCTCCTCATCAACTCTGACCAGCTTCCCTGTCCCTGCTGAAGAAAAGCATCCCCACAACATGATGCTGCCACCACCATGTTTCATGGTGTGTTTAGGGTGATGTGCAGTGTTAGTTTTTCCGCCACACATAGCGTTTTGCTTTTAGGCCGAAAAGTTAAATTTTGGTCTCATCTGACCAGAGCACCTTCTTCCACATGTTTACTGTGTCCCCCACATGGCTTCTCACGAACTGCAAACTGGACTCCTTATGGCTTTCTTCTTACCACTCTTCCATAAAGGCCAGATTTGTGGAGAGCACGACTAATAGTTGTCCTGTGGACAGATTCTCCCACCTGAGCTGTGGATCTCTGCAGCTCCTCCAGAGTTACCATGGGCCTCTTGGGTGCTTCTCTGATGAATGCTTTCCTTGCCCGGCTTGTCAGTTTAGGTGGACGGCCATGTCTTGGTAGGGTTGCAGTTGTGTCATACTCTTTCCATTTTCGGATGATGGAGTGAACAGTGCTCCGTGAGATGTTCAAAGCTTGGAATATTTTTTTTATAACCTAACCCTGCTTTAAACTTCTCCACAACTATATCCCTGACCTGTCTGGTGTGTTCATTGGCCTTCATGATGCTGTTTGTTCACTAAGATTCTCTAACAAACCTCTGAGGGCTTCACAGAACAGCTGTATTTATACTGAGATTAAATTACACACAGGTGAACTCTATTTATTTATTCGGTTACTTCTGAAGGCAAATGGTTCCACTAGATTTTAGTTAGGATTATCTAAGTAAAGGGGGCTGAATACAAATGCACGCCACACTTTTCACATATTAATTTGTAAAAAAATTTGAAAACCATTTATCATTTTCCTTTCACTTCACAATTATGTGCCACTTTGTGTTGGTCTATCGCATAAAATCCCAAAACAATACATTTCCGTTTTTGGTTGTAACATGACAAAATGTGGAATATTTTAAGGGGTATAAATCCTTTTTCAAGGTAATGTAGGCACATTTAGTTCTGTTGGGTCTCTCCTGTGATCAGCGGACCAGTTTGTGACTACATTTGGCCGCTCTGGGCTCTGCAGGTTTGATTGCTTCCCAATGTTTTCTGCAGGCTTCCAGAATATAGTGGGTGGAAGAATCAGAGGAGCAGCCTGAATATTTATGTGGTTCCAACCAATGCCTGGGAGCCAGGGCCCTAAACCGACCCTGCCTGACCCAAGATGGCCACCAGAGTCACATGGGGCGGCAGCATCCAGTCACATTGCTTCCCCAGTGACCCAGGAAACCATAGAGGAACCATGTTTCTTTTGACTTCCTCTCCTTCTCCAATGCTGCTGCATTTGAGCGCCACCTGCAGTGCAAGAAAGTAGTCTGCACCTGTCTACAAGTGGCCCGGCTCTCCGACAGTCTAATGCGCTGTCCTTTGAATGCTGCTCTAATCAACAGCGTACTTGTTCCAGGTCATCTACGGTGTCAGGGCTGATTGGACTTGTAGTTATATAGCAGAGGTACAGCCAGGGCCGTCTTTAATTTTGATTGGGCCCTGGGCAAACATCTTCTTGGGCCCCCCCCCCCCCCCTCCATTCTGAGACATACAAAAAATAGCAGGTAGACTCAAAATCAGTTTACTGCAGCAGATCACGCAGCGATTGCAATTGTTTGCCAGAGGTTACAGCCTATCATTACTGCTCAATGACTGGTTTCTAGAGGTTACAACACATAATTTCTGCTTGCCGATTGGTTGCTAGAGGTTAATGTACATTATTAGCGCTCACTAATTGGTTGCTAGGGGTTACAGCACATCATTAGCACTTACTGATTGGTTGGTAGAGATTAAAGCAGATCACTACTGTTTGCTGATTGGTTGCTAGAGGTTCATGCACATCATTACCTCTCACTGAGCAGTGGAGCAATCCCAAATAATTGAGCAAGTAAAGGGGCACATTAATACACATACTACAGGAGAGGTTCAGAGACTGCGGACATACAGCAGGAGACAACAGAGACTGTGGACATACTGCAGGAGACAATCAGAGACTGCGGACATACTGCAGGAGACAATCAGAGACTGCGGACATACTGCAGGAGACAATCAGAGACTGCGGACATACTGCAGGAGACAATCAGAGACTGCGGACATACTGCAGGAGACAATCAGAGACTGCGGACATACTGCAGGAGACAATCAGAGACTGCGGACATACTGCAGGAGACAATCAGAGACTGCGGACATACTGCAGGAGACAATCGGAGACTACGGACATACTGCAGGAGACAATCGGAGACTACGGACATACTGCAGGAGATTACCAGAGACTGCGGACATACTGCAGGAGACAATCAGAGACTGCGGACATACTGCAGGAGACAATCAGAGACTGCGGACATACTGCAGGAGACAATCGGAGACTGCGGACATACTGCAGGAGACAATCAGAGACTGCGGACATACTGCAGGAGATTACCAGAGACTGCGGACATACTGCAGGAAACAATCAGAGACTGCGGACATACTGCAGGAGACAATCAGAGACTGCGGACATACTGCAGGAGACAATCAGAGACTGCGGACATACTGCAGGAGACAATCGGAGACTGCGGACATACTGCAGGAGACAATCGGAGACTGCGGACATACTGCAGGAGACAATCAGAGACTGCGGACATACTGCAGGAGACAATCAGAGACTGCGGACATACTGCAGGAGACAATCAGAGACTGCGGACATACTGCAGGAGACAATCAGAGACTGCGGACATACTGCAGGAGACAATCAGAGACTGCGGACATACTGCAGGAGACAATCAGAGACTGCGGACATACTGCAGGAGACAATCAGAGACTGCGGACATACTGCAGGAGACAATCAGAGACTGCGGACATACTGCAGGAGACAACAGAGACTGCGGACATACTGCAGGAGACAATCGGAGACTACGGACATACTGCAGGAGACAATCAGAGACTGCGGACATACTGCAGGAGACAATCGGAGACTGCAGACATACTGCAGGAGACAACAGAGACTGCGGACATACTGCAGGAGACAATCGGAGACTGCGGACATACTGCAGGAGACAATCAGAGACTGCGGACATACTGCAGGAGATTACCAGAGACTGCGAACATACTGCAGGAGACAATCAGAGACTGCGGACATACTGCAGGAGACAATCAGAGGCTGCGGACATACTGCAGGAGACAATCAGAGACTGCGGACATACTGCAGGAGACAATCAGAGACTGCGGACATACTGCAGGAGACAATCAGAGACTGCGGACATACTGCAGGAGACAATCAGAGGCTGCGGACATACTGCAGGAGACAATCAGAGACTGCGGACATACTGCAGGAGACAATCAGAGACTGCGGACATACTGCAGGAGACAATCAGAGACTGCGGACATACTGCAGGAGATTACCAGAGACTGCGGACATACTGCAGGAGACAATCAGAGACTGCGGACATACTGCAGGAGATTACCAGAGACTGCGGACATACTGCAGGAGACAATCAGAGACTGCGGACATACTGCAGGAGACAACAGAGACTGCGGACATACTGCAGGAGACAATCGGAGACTACGGACATACTGCAGGAGACAATCAAAGACTTCGGACATACTGCAGGAGACAATCGGAGACTGCGGACATACTGCAGGAGACAATCAGAGACTGCGGACATTATACAAGGGATGGTCAGAGAACTTTCAGCAATGCACAGCTTTACAGTTAAATAACACAGCTCAGGGTTTAAACAGTCAGGCATTCTATGGGTGTAAGGACATACCTGGCCAGCCAAACTCACTACATACATTCAGGACTGTGGGCGGGGCTTCCACTCTCTGCTCTCACTAAAGCAGCTGGGAGCTCCACTGATGCTTTGTTGGGTGGGCCCTGGGCCCACGTCACCCGTGAATTGGGGCCCCGATGACAGCTTTGCAGAGCGCACAGAGGACATGGGAGGATGTATTCCGCGCTGGCCAGCTGAGAGGGGCGGGGCCGGGAGCTCCACTGACGCTCTGACCCCGCCTACGTGCAGCCTGTGCACTGTGTATAGAGCGCCTGTAGTGAGAGCGTCATTGGAGCTCCCGGCCCCGCCCCCGGACCTCTGTATTCACCAGCCAGTATAGAGGGGGCGGGGCCGGAAGCTCCACTGACACTCGCACTCCGATCACTGGCTCTCAACACAGAAGCTCTTTTCCGAGTACACAGGCTGTACGTGGGCGGGGTCAGAGCGTCAGTGGAGCTCCCGGCCCCGCCCCCTCTCAGCTGGCTAACGAGGAATACATCCTCCCGTGTCCTCTGTGCGCTCTGCAAAGCTGTCATCGGGGCCCCAATTCACAGCTAGCGCGGGCCCCCCAACAAAGATTGGGCCCGGGGCAAGTGCCCCGTTTGCCCTGCGCTAAAGACGGCCCTGGGTACAGCTGGTCTCTCTGAAACCTGAATCTCCTACTACATAAACCACTCAACCATATTGTCTGTGTTTGTTTGTGATGTACAGTGGGGACGGAAAGTATTCAGACCCCCTTAAATGTTTCACTCTTTGTTATATTGCAGCCATTTGCTAAAATCATTTAAGTTCTTTTTTTTTTCCTCATTAATGTACACACAGCATCCCATATTGACAGAAAAACACAGACATTTTTTGCAGATTTATTAAAAAAGAAAAACTGAAATATCACATGGTCCTAAGTATTCAGACCCTTTGCTCAGTATTTAGTAGAAGCGCCCTTTTGATCTAATACAACCATGAGTCTTTTTGGGAAAGATGCAACAAGTTTTTCACACCTGGATTTGGGGATCCTCTGCCATTCCTCCTTACAGATCCTCCAGCTCTGTCAGGTTGGATGGTAAACGTTGGTGAACGGCCATTTTTAGGTCTCTCCAGAGATGCTCAATTGGGTTTAAGTCAGGGCTCTGACTGGGCCATTCAAGAACAGTCACGGAGTTGTTGTGAAGCCACTCCTTCGTTATTTTAGCTGTGTGCTTAGGGTCATTGTCTTGTTGGAAGGTAAACCTTCGGCCCAGTCTGAGGTCCTGAGAACTCTGGAGAAGGTTTTCGTCCAGGATATCCCTGTACTTGGCCGCATTCATCTTTCCCTCGATTGCAAAAAGTTCTATCTTGGTCTCATCAGACCATAGAATCTTATTTCTCACCATCTTGGAGTCCTTCAGGTGTTTTTTTAGCAAACTTTCATGTGTCTTGCACTGAGGAGAGGTTTCCGTCGGGCCACTCTGCCATAAAGCCCCGACTGGTGGAGGGCTGCAGTGATGGTTGACTTTCTACAACTTTCTACTATCTCCGGACTGCATCTCTGGAGCTCAGCCACAGTGATCTTTGGGTTCTTCTTTACCTCTCTCACCAAGGCTCTTCTCCCCCAATAGCTCAGTTTGGCCGGACGGCCAGCTCTAGGAAGGGTTCTGGTCGTCCCAAACGTCTTCCATTTAAGGATTATGGAGGCCACTGTACTCTTAGGGACCTTAAGTGCAGCAGACTTTTTTTGTAACCTTGGCCAGATCTGTGCCTTGCCACAATTCTGTCTCTGAGCTCTTCAGGCAGTTCCTTTGACCTCATGATTCTCATTTGCTCTGACATGCACTGTGAGCTGTAGGGTCTTATATAGACAGGTGTGTGGCTTTCCTAAGCAAGTCCAATTAGTATAATCAAACACAGCTGGACTCAAATGAAGGTGTAGAACCATCTCAAGGATGATCAGAAGAAATGGACAGCACCTGAGTTAAATATATGAGTGTCACAGCAAAGGGTCTGAATACTTAGGGCCATGTGATATTTCAGTTTTTCTTTTTTAATAAATCTGCAAAAATGTCAACAATTCTGTGTTTTTCTGTCAATATGGGGTGCTGTGTGTACATTAATGAGGAAAAAAATGAACTTAAGTGATTTTAGCAAATGGCTGCAATATAACAAAGAGTGAAAAATTGAAGGGGGTCTGAATACTTTCCGTCCCCACTGTATGATAGCTTCTCATGGTTTGTGGTATGGCTTGCTATCTTTTGGGGTCACCATGCACATTACAATTTTACCATACAATCTTTATACAGCCAACTTTACCAAAATTAATCTAACTAATCCATCCGTATCCAATCAGACAGGCTCCTGCATGACATACTTTTTGGTAGATCCTAGGTCTCTTTCAGATGGATGATTTGGGTGAGGGGGGGGGGGGGAGGGGGGCAGTAAAAAATGGGTGGATGAGCCATAGTTTTACTGCCTCCTGGCTGCCCACCTGAACTGTAAATTTACATCCAGATAGGGCTGTTCACATTCTGCCGCTTTGATGCCTTGCTTATTTGTAACTCGGGTTGCAGCGTTTGACAAGTGCCACTGCTTGTTAAACTCGCCCATTGAACTCAATGGGGCCGCACTGCATCCATGTGCAATGCACGTGATTGTGGTATGGTGGTGCAGCTTATAGAATTAAATCAGGCCGTAAAATGCCTTCTCCCTGCCTTAAAAAAGCCCTCCATGAAAAGCGATCTGAATGTTTATCACTCTTCAGAAGGCACATCACTCCACTGCAAGTGTGAAAGAACCCCATAGGTGATTGTACAATGAAATTGTACAGTGTGTAGTGAGCTATAGACTCTCTCACCTACCATTTGTAATACCGAGGCATCGTATCACTCATGTCTTGTAATTCCAAATATCGGTACCCTGAGCCTATTGGGGTCAGTTGAGCATCATGACTTAATCCAGTTAACTAACAGACTGCTTCATCCGGATTAGCCGGGACATATATAGCATTTCAGGTTTGTAAATCAGCTTCAGGCTATATTCCGGAGTCTGGTGAGGTTTTCATTCATCGCTCATGTTCAATCACACCTGTTCAGGGTGTAACTTAGGTGAACGATCGATCCTTCAGCGCTACTGAGTCATAGATACTTACACTGTTTGCATTTCAAAAAATACACAATGTATTAATGAATACAAAGCTGCATTAGCTGCCTGGAGTTCAGCTTAGAGGTGCACCTATGCCCAAACTACGGATATTAAAGTATTTATATATTCTTAACAAGCAGTAAAATATTTTTAACTAAAGCCATCTCTGACCTCCTTAGCTAAATTGTATTTTAACCTCTTAGCGCTGCCGCGGCCCTTTAAGAAGTTTATGCGCATGGCATAAGATCACGTGAACGCCGTGATTGGCTGTCACGGTGGTCACGTGGTCCGAAAAGCTTTCAGCGCAGTTGTATAGGCAGCAATTCATGCAAATATGCAGCCCCTCGGTGCTAAGTACCAGGCGCTGAGAGGCCGCATATTTGCGTAGAACCGGCGCCAAGGGGTTAAAATCATTCTTTTTTGAAGATGTTTGAAAATTACAACAGAGGATCAATATCTACAGTGCCTTGAAAAAGTATTCATACGCCTTGACATTTTCCACATTTTGTCCTGTTACAAGCAAAAACGTAAATTAATTTTATTGGGATTTTATGTGATAGACCAACACAAAGTGGCACATAATAAAGTGAAGTGGAAAAAAAAAATGATAAATGGTTTTCAAACTTTTTTACCAATAAATATGTGAAAAGTGTGGTGTGCATTTGTATTCAGCCCCCTTTACTCTGATACCCCTAACTAAAGTCTTGTGGAACCAATTGCCTTCAGAAGTCACCTAATTAGTAAATAGAGACCTGTGTGTAATTTAATCTCAGTATAAATACAGCTGTTTTGTGAAGCCTTCAGGGGTGTGTTAGAGACACTTAGTGAACAAACAGCATCATGAAGGCCAAGGAACACACCAGACAGGTCAGGGATAAAGTTGCGTAGAAGTTTAAAGCAGGGTTAGGTTATAAAAAAAATATCCCAAGCTTTGAACATCTCACGGAGCACTGATCAGTCCATCATCCGAAAATGGAAAAAGTAAGGCACAACTGCAAACCTACCAAGACATGGCCGTCCACCTAAACTGACAGGCCGGGCAAGGAGAGTATTAATCAGAGAAGCAGCCAAGAGGCCCATGGTGACTCTAGAGGAGGTGCAGAGATCCACAGCTCAGGTGGGAGAATCTGTCCACAGGACAACTATTAGTCGTGCTCTCCACAAGTATGACCTTTATGGAAGAGTGACAAGAAGAAAGCCATTGTTGAAAGAAAACCATAAGAAGTCCTGTTTGCAGTTTGCGAGAAGCCATGTGGGGGACACAGCAAACATGTGGAAGAAGGTGCTCTGGTCAGATGAAACCAAAATTGAACTTTTCGGCCTAAAAGCAAAACACTATGTGTGACAGAAAACTAACACTGCACATCACCCTGAACACACCATCCCCACTGTGAAACATGGTGGTGGCAGCATCATCTTGTGGGGATGCTTTTCTTCAGCAGGTACAGGGAAGCTGGTCAGAGTTGATGGGAAGATTGATGGAGCCAAATACAGGGCAATCTTAGAAGAAAACCTGTTATGCCCCGTACACACGAGCGGAATTTCCAACAGAAAGAGTCTGATGAGAGCTTTTCATCGTATATTCGGACCGTGTGTATGCCCCATCAGACTTTTTCTGTCGAAAATTCAGATGGACTTAGATAGAGAACATGTTCTATATTTTTCCAACGGAACAAATTACTATTGGAAAAAACGCTCGTCTGTATGCTGTTCTGACGCACCAAAAACGACGCTTGCTCTGAAGCAAGTACGAGATGGAAGCTATTGGCTACTGGCTATTGAACTTCTGTTTTCTAGTCCCATCGTACGTGTTGTACGTCACCACGTTCTTGACGATCGGACTTTGGTGTGATTGTGTGTACACAAGACAGTTTTAGCGGAATTCCGTTGGAACTCCGTCGGAAAAACCTTAAGAGTTTATTCCAACGGGAAAACCGGTCATGTGTACAGGGCATTAGAGTCTGCAAAAGACTTGAGACTGGGGTGGAGGTTCACCTTCCAGCAGGACAACGATCCTAAACATACAGCCAGAGCTACAATGGAATGGTTTATATCAAAGAATATTCATGTGTTAGAATGGCCCAGTCAAAGTCCAGACCTCAATCCAATTGAGAATCTTTGGCAAGACTTGAAAATTGCTGTTCACAGACGCTCTCCATCCCACCTGACAGAGCTTGAGCTATTTTACAAAGAAGAATGGGCAGAAATTTCACTCTCTTGATGTGCAACGATGGTAGAGACATCCCCAAAAGGACTGGCAGCTGTAATTTCAGCAAAAGCTGGGTCTACAAAGTATTGACTCAGGGGGGGCTGAATACAAATGTACCCCACCCTTTTTACATATTTATTTGTAAAAAATGTTATAAACAATTTATCATTTTCTTTCCACCTCACAATTATGTGCCACTTTGTGTTGGTCTATCACATAAAATCCCAATAAAATACATTTACGTTTTTGGTTGTAACATGACAAAATGTGGAAAATTTCAAGAGGTATGAATACTTTTTCAAGGCACTGTATGTGTTTCCCCCCCCCCCAAGCGTTCTCTATTTAAATCAATGGAAACACCTATCGTGTGTTCTCATGCATTAGGGCCCATTCAGACTGTTGCACCACATTATCGCACATGCATTAAAGTTTATTATACCGAATGTTACTGTGCTTTGTGTTAAGGCAGTTCATTTATTTGAAAGGGCTGCCTAATGCAGACAAATACACACACAAAGAAAGCTGCATTTTTTTGGTAATTCAGAACATCATAATACATGGTAGTGCTTTAAGTGTAGAATTTCCCTATTACGCTGGTGGTCAGGTAACTCCCTTACATGATTGGTCAGTGGGAGAGGTGCCCCCTTACATTGGCGGACAGTGGGAAAAGTGTCCCTTTTACATTGGTGATTAGTGGTAGAATCACCTCTCTACATTGGTGGTCAGTGAGAGGGGTACCCATTTTACATTGTGAAACATGGGAGAGGTGTTCCGTTACATTGGTGGTCAGTGGGAGAAGTGCCCCACTTATATCATGGTCAGTGAGAGAGGTGCCCCCCTTACATTGGTAGCCAGTTGGAAAAATGCCCTATTACACTGTGGTTAGTGGAAGAGGTGCCCCCTTATATTGTAGTCAATGGGAGAGATGCCCCCTTATATTGTAGTCAATGGGAAAGAGGTCCCCCTTATATTGTGGTCAGAGAGAGGCCACCTTACATTGGTGGCCAGTTGGAGAAGTGCCCCATTACACTGATCAGTGGATGAGGTGCCCCCTTATATTGTGGTCAGTGGGAGAGGTTTCCCCCTTATACAGTGGGGAAAATAATTATTTGATCCCCTGCGGATTTTGTGAGTTTGCCCACTTACAAAGAAATGAAGGGTCTATAATTTTTATCATAGGTGTATTTTAAATGATAGAGACAGAATATTAACCAAAAATCCAGAAAAAAACACGATACAAATTGTTATAAATTGAGTTGCAGTTCAATGGTAAAATAAGTATTCGATTCCCAAGCAAAACATGACTTAGTACTTGGTGGAGAAACCCTTGTTGGCGAGCACAGAGGTCAGACGTTTCTTGTAGTTGGTGATCAGGTTTGCACACATCTCAGGAGGGATTTTGGTCCACTCTTTACAGATCTTCTCTAAATCCTTAAGATTTCTTGGCTGTCGCTTGGCAACTTGAAGTTTCAGCTCCCTCCATACATATTCTATAGGATTAAGGTCTGGAGACTAGCTAGGCCACTCCATGACCTTAATGTGCTTCTTCTTGAGCCACTCCTTTGTTGCCTTGGCGGTATGTTTTGGGTCATTGTCATGTTGGAAGACCCATCCACGACCCATCTTCAATGTTCTGGTTGAGGAAGAAGGTTCTCATCCAGGATTTTACAATACATGGCCCTGTTCATTTGCACCTCAATTCGGCAAAGTTGGCTTGTAATTTTAGCAGAGAAACAGCCCCAAAGCATAATGTTTCCACCTCCGCTTAACTGTAGAGATGGTGTCCTTAAGGTCATAGTCAAAATTTTTCTTCCTTCAAACATGGCAAGTCGAGTTAATAATGGTCAGTGGAAAGAATTTTCCCATACAAACTGTTAAAAATACTATTGGTGTAAGTGGTTTATAATATGAGCTGGAGAGACTCCACTGGTCCCACCATACTGGCCCTGCTGTCCCGTCCCATTAGTTCTCGGTGGGAGAGGTGATCCATCACATTGGTTCCCAGTGGGAGAGGTGTCCCGTCACATTGGTACTCGGGGGGAGAGGTGTCCCGTCACATTGGTAGTCGGTGGGAGAGGTGTCCTGTCACATTAGTACTCGGTAAAAGAGGTATCCCGTCACATTGGTACTCATGGGAAAGGTGTCCCGACACATTGGTACTTGGTGGGAGAAGTGTCCCGTCATATTGGTACTCGGTGGGAGAGGTGTCCCGTCATATTGGTATTTGGTGGGAGAGGTGTCCTGTCACATTGGTACTCGATGGGAAAGGTGTCCCCTCACATTGGTACTCGGTGGGACAGGTGTCCCGTCACATTGGTACTCGGGGGGAGAGGTGTCCTGTCATATTGATACTCGGTGGGAGAGGTGTCCCGTCATTTTGATACTCGGGGGGAGAGGTGTCCCGTCACATTGGTACTCAGGGGTAGAGGTGTCCCCTCACATTGGTGTACTCGGTGGGAGAGGTGTCCCATCATATTGGTACTCAGTGAGAGAAGTGTCCCGTCATATTGGTACTCGGTGGGAGAGGTGTCCCGTCACATTGGTACTCAGGGGGAGAGGTGTCCTGTCACATTGGTACTCAGGGGGAGAGGTGTCCCGTCATATTGGTATTTGGTGGGAGAGGTGTCCTGTCACATTGGTACTCGATGGGAAAGGTGTCCCCTCACATTGGTACTCGGTGGGACAGGTGTCCCGTCACATTGAGACTCGTGGGAGAGGTGTCCTGTCACATTGGTACTCAGGGGTAGAGGTGTCCCCTCACATTGGTGTACTCGGTGGGAGAGGTGTCCCATCATATTGGTACTCAGTGAGAGAAGTGTCCCGTCATATTGGTACTCGGTGGGAGAGGTGTCCCGTCATATTGATACTCGGGGGGAGAGGTGTCCCGTCATATTGATACTCGGTGGGAGAGGTGTCCCGTCACATTGGTACTCGGGGGGAGAGGTGTCCCGTCACATTGGTATTTGGTGGGAGAGGTGTCCTGTCACATTGGTACTCGATGGGAAAGGTGTCCCCTCACATTGGTACTCGGTGGGACAGGTGTCCCGTCACATTGGTACTCAGGGGGAGAGATGTCCATCACATTGAGACTCGGTGGGAGAAGTGTCCCGTCACATTGGTATTTGGTGGGAGAGGTGTCCTGTCACATTGGTACTCAGGGGGAGAGGTGTCCGTCACATTGAGACTCGGTGGGAGAGGTGTCCCGTCATATTGGTATTTGGTGGGAGAGGTGTCCTGTCACATTGGTACTCGATGGGAAAGGTGTCCCCTCACATTGGTACTCGGTGGGACAGGTGTCCCGTCACATTGAGACTCGTGGGAGAGGTGTCCTGTCACATTGGTACTCAGGGGGAGAGGTGTCCCTTCACATTGAGACTCGGTGGGAGAGGTGCCCCTTCACATTGGTGTACTCGGTGGGAGAGGTGCCCCTTCACATTGGTACTCGGTGGAAGAGATGCCCCTTCACCGTCACATTGGTACTCGGTGGGAGAGGTGCCCCGTCACATTGGTACTCGGTGGAAGAGATGCCCCGTCACCGTCACATTGGTACTCGTGGGAGAGGTGCCCCGTCACCGTCTTATTGGTACTCGGTGGGAGAGGTGTCCCGTCACATTGGTATTTGTGGAAGAGGCGTCCCATCACATTGATGCTCAGGGGGAGAGGTCCCCCCGTTACATTGGCGGTCAGCATTCCCTTACAGACAGCTAAAAAGACCAATGATGTTAGTGGTTTCTTATATGAGAGACTCCACTGGTCCCATCCCATTGGCTCTACTGAGTAGCCACGGTGGCGGAACTAGATAAAATAAGATAAATACGATGAATAGCCAGGAATTCATAGTGTTCATGTAGATGACACAGAGGTCCTACAACAGTAGCGAGTACTGGAAATGTAGCTGTTAGTTGCACCAAATTGTACCATATGGTCTTTTATGTAGAAATGTGATTCACCGTGAAGGAGGCTAATTGACGTCTCTTCACATTATCTTCTGCCTTCGTGTCCTCGTCCGTTGTGTTAGTCTGGGGTCACCATCTGGAAAGGAAAGTGTTTTGTTGAGCTAAAGATGAGCCTTACAGTTAACAGTTACTTGATTTTACTCATGTAACAGTTCTGGTGTATTAGACACATCCGACTTACTTTTAAAGGGAATCTTTAGAAATTTTAATTATAATAAAATAAATAAAAAGAAAATATGCTATACATACTGTATATACACTATATTACCAAAAGTATTGGGACACCTGCCTTTACACGCACATGAACTTTATAGGCATCCCAGTCAGGGCCGGCAAGGTAGGCGCTGGCCTAGAGCGCACATCAGTCAGGGGCACTGGCATGTTCCGGCACTGGACTCCAAAACTCCTCCTGTTCGGTGCGTGCCATACTGAGCCTCGCTCAGTGCCAAGCAACACAGTCCCCCCACCTCCACCGCCCACTCACCACCGGCTCGCCCGTTGCACATCCCCCACCCGCTGCGCAACCCCCACCCGCTGTACATCCCAAACCCGCTGTACATCTCCAACCTGCTGCATATCCCATAAGAAGAGGGAGAAGGAAGTAGGCTAGGTCTGCCCCACCTCCTCCCCATGTCCCACCCTGTGTCTGCCCATGGGCCCCGAGTGCAGTCAATCTGTGCCTGGGAAGAGGGTGTGGATGGAAGATTTCAAAGCAGCCATTGCGCCTGTCCAGATGTCTCCCTGAGCCTCTGAAGACAATGCAGGATTGGGTGAGTGAACTCTCCCCTCTCTCGCTTCCTTAAATGTGCCATGGTCTTCCTGCCTTTCATGTGCCATAGTCTTTCTGCCTTCCATGTACCATAGTGATCCTGCCTTCTATGTACCATGGTGACCCTTCCTTCCTGCCTTCCATGTACCATAATGATCCTTCCTGCCTTCCATGTGCCATAGTGATCCTTCCTTCCCTGTACCATAGTGATCCTTCTGGCCTTCCATGTACCATAGCAATCCTTCCTGCCTTCCATGTGCCATAGTGGTCCTTCCTTCCTGCCTGCCATGTATCATATTGATCCCTTATCCCTGCCTTCCATGTACCATAGTGGTCATGTTGGAACAGGAAGGGGCCATCCCCAAACTGCTCCCACAAAGTTGGGAGCATGAAATTGTCCAAAATTTCTTGGTATGCTGATGCCTTAAGAGTTCCCTTCACTGGAACTAAGGGGCCAAGCTCAACCCCTGAAAAACAACCCCACACCATAATCCCCCCTCCACCAAATGATCTGAACTGCTTATATTATTACAGGCAGTCCCCGGGTTACAAACAAGTTAGGGACTGTAGGTTTGTTCTTAAGTTGAATCTGTTTGTAAGTTGGAACAGGTACATTTTTTAAGTGTAGCTCCAGCCAAAATGTTTTTAAGCTTTTTGGATAGCATGGGGAAGGGTTATCACCCCTGTAACATTTGTTTTGCTGTCTGTGAGCCTGTTTAGAAGATTTCTCCTCACTTTCTGTCCCAATGACAATTGGATTTTGAAATTTTGGGTTGTTGTGGAAACAAGGATTGGTGATAAAGCATCAGTGGAGGTACCTTTTCCCATAATAACTCTTACAGGAGTGAATTTCCCTTCCTAGGGGTAGACTTCCTCTCACTTCCTGTTGTCTCCTTCCGTTTGTAAGTAGGAGTCGTTTGTAAGTCGGATGTTTGTAACTAGTGGACCCCCTGTAATCTCACGATTCCTCTCTATGAATAAGGATGCATCCCATACCAGTGAAGTAAGCTGTCACCAAGGGTAGATTTTCAAAGGTTTACCAGAATTACATGATCCCCCTAACTTAATAGAAAGTTTATAAACAGCATGAATGAATCTCCCAGGCATGCTTCAAGGAATGCACCAACTTGATTGCAGATCATGCTCAGGGATAATTTACAGGATGTTCCAAAGCTCCCACACAAGGCCCAAAACGGAATTCAATAGCCGTTTTACAGGATAAAAGAACAGCATATACTGACACCATGCAAGGACGGACTCTGCTAGGGGCACCTGATGCAAGGACGGACTCTGCTAGGGACACCTGATGCAAGGACGGACTCTGCTAGGGACACCTGATGCAAGGACGGACTCTGCTAGGGGCACCTGATGCAAGGACGGACTCTGCTAGGGGCACCTGATGCAAGGACGGATGGCTGGTGGCAGGCGACGTGGCAGGTGACACGTTCAGGGATCCCACTGATTCGGCATTATGGTGAGTTGAATGATTTCATTTTATATTACAATGTAATAATAGAAATAATGCACTTCAATCATCCTGACACCAATGGTGCCGGGATGATGGAAGTGCTAACACCAGGTGTTTGGAGAATCTTTATCTGCTGATTGTTAATTTTCTGGAATACACATATTTCTATTGTGTGTGTAGCATCTGGGGCTGCTGTCCCTCCCTCCCCTCCCTCCCTCCCTCCCTCCCCCTCCCCCCTCCCTCCCTCCCTCTCCCTCCCCACTCCATCCCTCTCCCTCCATCCCTTGTTCATCTCAGATGCTAACCACACCCCCTTTGAGCTACGCCAATTTAAGGCACGCCCACTAATTTGCATAAACCACGCCCATCTTTTCCCGCTCAGCACGCCACATTTTTTCTTCTGGCCTATGCCGCACCTACAAATGCATGCCCCACCCCCTAATTATAATAAAATTCAACCTACAGGCAAAAAAGTGTCCCTAAAAATTTTTTACAATGTTGGCAACTATGCGAATGCGAGGTGAAATATACCGACTATTGATGACCTCACCTCACATACCGTCACAATATATACACAGTATCTCACAAAGTGAGTACACCCTCACATTTTTGTAAATATTTTATTCTATCTTTTCATGTGACAACACTGAAGAAATGACACTTTGCTACAATGTAAAGTAGTGAGTGTACAGCTTGTATAACAGTGTAAATTTGCTGTCCCCTCAAAATAACTCAACACACAGCCATTAATGTCTGAACCGCTGGCAACAAAAGTGAGTACACCCCTAAGTGAAATGTCCAAATTGGGCATTTAATTTTATATATATATATATTGCATAACAAGTGGCTGCCTATGTTGCCGCACACAGAGGAGGATAAGCAGAGAGCACTGGGGGGGGGGGGACCCCAGAAGAAGAGGTTCGGGAGCCACTCTGCAATTTAAAAGAGAAGTTTTGAAGTTTTCTTTTTCTTAGAAATCATACATGGATGCAGCATCGGTCTCCCGCCGACTCTAATACCGCGTACACACGGTCAGAATTTCCAACAACAAATGTTCGATGGGAGCTTATTGTCGGAAAATCCGACCGTGTGTAGGCTCCATCAGACATTTGCTGTCGGAACTTCCGACAACAAATGTTTGAGAGCTGGTTCTCAAATTCTCCGTCAACAAAACTCGTTGTAAATTCCGATCGTGTGTACACAATTCTGACGCACAAAATTCCACGCATGCTCAGAATCAAGCAGAAGAGCCGCACTGGCTATTGAACTTATTTTTCTCGGCTCGTCGTACGTGTTGTACGTCACCGCGTTCTTGGCGTTCGGAATTTCCGACAACATTTGTGTGACCGTGTGTGTGCAAGACAAGTTTGAGCCAACATCCATCGGAAAAAAATCCACGGTTTTTGTTGGCGGAATGTCCGATCGTGTACACACGACATAAGACTTATGCCTCGCACAGACGATTGGATTTGCCAACAACAAATCCGTGATTTTTTTTCTGACGGATGTTGGCTCGGTCGGTCCACAAATGTTGTCGGAAATTCCGAACGTCAAGAACGCGGTGACATACAACACGTACGACGAGCTGAGAAAGATGTTCAATAGCCAGTGCGGCTCTTCTGCTTTGATTCCAAGCATGTGTGGAATTTTGCGTGTCGGAATTGTGTACACACGATCGGAATTTCCGACAACAAGTTCTGTTGTCGGAAATTTGAGAACCAGCTCTCAAACATTTGTTGTCATAAATTACAACAACAAATGTCCGATGGAGCCTACCACGCGGTCGGAATTTCCGACAACAAGCCTCCCCATCGAACATTTCCCGTCGGAAAAATCCGGTCGTGTGTAAGCGGCATTACTGTAGCTCCAACCAATCAAACACTGTTTATTGCTCAGTCCCCAGTGCTCCCGTGAGCAGAGAGCTGGTGACTGTCAATCGCCAGCTCATTGCTCTGCCCCTCCCCTCCCCTGTGCTCACTGTAGTGGGAGGGGCTGGCTCAGGCTCTCAGAGGCTCGCTGAGAGGCTGAGCTAGATGGCAGTCCAGGATCCTAGGTGGATCCCGACCACATGGTCACGATCTTTCCCCAGCCTTGACCGGCTCTGTGACGTTCAGCCCGACAGCGGGCTTCACTCTCTTTCTCTGGACTCTTATCAGTTCGGACTGTTCCTGCTATGTCAGTGGACTACATAACACCTCTACTTTTAATGGAGAAATAAGGGAGGTGGTATGTAGTCCAAACACAGTGTAATGTAGTCCTAATACACTCCCTGCATACCTCCCAACTGTCCCTGATTTCGAGGGACTGTCCCTGATTTGGAGCAATGTCCCTCTGTCCCTCTTTCCTCCTCATTTGTCCCTCTTTTTGGTCTGATCTATATAGTTGTATATAAAATGCACTTTTTATCTTTCAAAAAGTTTTTCCCAGTGCTAAACCTTTCATCTGATTTCTAAATTGCTGCATTTGTACATTTTAAAAGCCAATATAAAGGAATAGTAGTGGTAAAAAAAAAGCCCTTGTGGATTTTTTTGGGGGTTAATTCTCCTTTAAGGGGGTGTGGCAAGGGGGCGTGCCCTATGTCTACATACATTTGCTAGTAGGTGTCCCTCATTCCCATCTGGAAAATGTTGGGAGGTATGTCTCTGTCCTGGGGTGATAATGCTGCTCAGTGCTGTTGTCACCCAGGACAGGAAGTGAATTAATAGCAGGATTACTAGGTGAAAATCAAGGAGAAAAAAAGTTTTAAAAAAAAACGAATGCAGTCACCACTTCGAAGGAACGGTAAGCTCTGCAATGCTTATCAATGTATGTCGTGGGGTTTAGATGCACTTTAGCTCAGAATAAGGAAGGATCTGGAAGATGACGGCAGGACCTTGGTCTCCTGTGTGTCAGTAGAGGCTGCTCTGCGGTGACCTCAGTAGACAACCGGATGTCTCAGAGGATGTGGTGGGGGGCAGGGAGCTTTTCCTGGCCGCAGTGAAGTATTTCCCTTTTTCCGTTATCCTTTGTATAGCCACAATGAGCGAAACACTACCAAGTGAGCATTCAATTACTAATACATGTCATTGTGCAGCAGCTCGATGGAAGGTCTGCAGGGGTCCCATATGTACTAACAGTGCAACCAGTTGACCATTAAAGCATAGCTCCCAACTGTCCCTGATTTGGAACAATGTCCCTCTGTCCCTCTTTCCTTCTCATTTGTCCCTCATTTTGGTCGGATCTATATAGATGTATATAAAATGCACTTTTTATCTTTCAAAAAGTGTTTCCCAGCGCTAAACCTTTCAATTTCTAAACGCTGCATTTGTAAATTCTAAACGCCGATATAAAGGAATAGTAGTGGTAAAAAAAAGCACTTGTGGGTTTGAACCAAACTTTTATTTTTTGTACAATTTCTCCTTTAAGGGGGCGTGGCAAGGGGTGTGTCTATGCCTGCATACTTTTGCTGATAGGTGTCCCTCATTCCCATCTCAAAAAGTTGGGAGGTATGATTAAAGAGGAGTTCCAGTCAAAAAAAAAAAAATTAAAAGTCAGTAGCTACAAATACTGCAGCTGCTGACTTTTAATTGGACACTTACCTGTCCCAGGGTCCAGCGATGCGGGGATCGAAGCCCCGCTCGTCTCCCCCTCCGTTCGCGGTGCCGGCATTGCAACTGTGGCTTCACAGCCTGTGCACCCACTCGCATGAGCGCCGTGATTGGCCGCTCAGTCACCTGGGACCTGTAATGGGGTCCCAGATGATTGACAGGAGGGAGGGAGCAGAGCAGGAGCCCTTCCTGTGCCGAGGGGGAAGTGATGTCACCAGCCCAGGCAAAGGAAGAGGCAGACTACGAGGGACCACCTAGCAACAGGCATTTAGAGGTGAGTAAAAGAAAAAAAAAAAAATATCCAAATGTTTTTTGTATTTTTTTTTAGGATTTTTCAATGTAGTTTTTTTTTTTTTTTTGGGTGGAACCCCACTTTAAAGTGGTTTAAAACCCAAAACCAAAAATGTCATATATTGCAGCTTACCAATCTTTAGATGTGTCCTTTCTTTGGCCCCCCCCCCCCGTTCACATTGCAACGACTTGTCATGCGATTTGACAGGTAAATCGCATGACAAGTTGCAGCCTATTGCCAGCGATCGCACTCTTCTAATCGCTGTGACGCCGGCTTTGCGGTGCTGAATCATTTTGTAAAAGTAGTTCCTGCAGTACTTTTGGCGATTTTTAAGTGTGACTGGAATAGACATCGGTGCACGAAGCCGCACGCAAGATGTCTTCCAAGTTGCGCCCGGACAATGCGGCTTTGAAATTGCGCAATTTCAGATGAAGCCGCACAATTTCAAAGCCGCGGTCAATGTGAACGGGGGTGATCTGGCCAGTAACACACCTCCTGTATTAGAGTGGCCCCACTCTGAATGAAGGAGCACAGGAGGCACAGCAGACAGCAGCTTTGTCAGTCCTGGGGGGGGGGGGGAGAGTTAGATAGACTAGCAGATTTGGATACACTAACAAACTGATGCCAAACTCTATTTATAGCTACAGTTTTTCTTTCTTGTGGGATAAAGATTTTACATAAATAAATAAATAAATAAAAGCTGATCGTTGTAAGCACCCCAGTCAGTGGGTAAATGGTTTGTCTCAACACTAAACTGATACATTCTGCTGGAGAGCTTGTTCTGTTGAAAACAACAGATTTACTGGCTGGATCACCAGATGGAGAAAAAAAAGGAAAGAAAGCCTATAAAAGAAAACTAATGCAGCCATCAGGTCTAAGAATTGGTAAGCTGCATAAAAATAAATGTTTGCTTTTGGGTTTAATCCTGCTTTAATAACTGTAATATGGGTAGCTTGTAAACAAGGCATTTCCCTGTTCTGCCTAGCAACATGACCGGGATCTACTGCTCCCTGTCATCGGGAGCAGTGAATCTCTATCATGTTGTAGTGAGACAATCCCCCCTACAGTTAGAATCACTCCCCAGGACACACTTAACCCTTGCTCGCCCCCTATTGTTAACCCCTTCCCTCGCCAGTGTCATTTACACAGTAATCAGTGCATTTTTATAGCACTGATCGCTGTATAAATGTCAATGGTCCCAAAATAGTGTCAAAAGTGTCCGATGTGTCCGCCATAATGTCGGAGTCACGATAAAAATCGCAGATCGCCGCTATTACTAGTAAAAAAAGAAAAAATAATAATAATAAAAATGCTTTGATACAAGAGTGTTTGAAATACAAGCATTCTTCTGGAACAGATAATGCTCGTAATCCAAGGTACTACTGTATTTCTATTATGGCACCTAGGAGCCACAGGTGTTGAGTACAGATGAATTACAGCTATACATGGGGTATCTGGTGCTTCTAGCATAAGCATGCGTAAGTCCTGGATGCAAACAGTATTCGGTGTATGTCCGTAAGCTTATGCAAGTTTCCTCTAGGACCAGTGTATACCAGTGGGGGCGACAGGCGTCTCCTCCCTCCTCCTCCTAGGTGTCCAATAGGATCCCCTGTCCTTTCAGCCAATCGGTCTCAGGACCTGCTTCCTGATTGGCTGGGAGGAGGATCAGCATGACAATAGCGAATATTCATTTGCTATTGTCACACAACTGGGTTGGCTCAGGGCGCAGTGCTCTGAACCCTGAACGCACCTTTTTTGAAGCCTATTAGATGAGAGCAATGAGAGCTGCAGAGCTGGAGGTGTGCCTTTGTGTGTCTGTATAAATCCAGGAAGTGAACAGGCAGCAGCTTCAGCTGCCCACAGTTAAAATGGCTGCAGCCAGACTCAGTGGAGGGGAGATTTCTGCAGCATATTTGGCAAGTACAGAATCACAGTATATATAAAATAATATGCAAAGTGGTTGGAGGGAAGCTTCAGAATGGCAAAGATGTTGTTATTACAGATTATGTGAGCGGACTGCAGTTCCTAGAAATATAGGCAAAACCTTTTTTTTTTTTCATTTGGATAGAGTGAGGGAGGGTCATAACCTCTGTCAGTTTTTTTTTCACCATCTGTGTCCCCATTGTGGAGATTTCCCTTCACTTCCTTCCGCATAACCAAACAGGAAGTGAGAAGAAATCCCTGAAAATTAAGGGAATTCAGTAGGGACTCCCCAGGTCACCAGAACTAGTGTCCCCATTGGAAGATTTCCCCTCTAATACTTTTCTGGGGACAATGCAAAATTTGGATTTTCTTTTACTTTCATTTTCAATGATAATGGTAAACAGGACACAGACAGCAAAGGAAGCTTACAGGGGTTCTAATTCCTCTCCACTCCATCCAAAACAAAAAAAAGAGTTTTGCCTTTGGTTATACTTTAAGCCCCGGTTCACACTGAGGCAGCGCGACTGCCTCGGGCGACCTGGACACGACAGGGGCGGCGACTTGCAAACGACTTCTATATAGAAGTCTATGCAAGTCGCCTCAAGTCTCCCCCAAAGTAGTACAGCAACCTTTTTCTAAGTCGGAGTGACTTGCGTCGCTCCAATTAGAACGGTTCCATTGTACAGAACGGGACGCTACTTGTCAGGCGGCTAGGTCGCCTGACAAGTCGTCCCTGTGTGAACCGACCCTTACCGCTTGCTGACCAACCACTGCAGTTACACTGCGCAGGTTGGCTCCGCTGCGTGAAATCTCGTAGCTGTACGTGATCTCGCCAGGTCTGGATAGCGGGCGCACGTGCCCGCTGTGAGTCCGACCGCGGGTCCCCCGGATTCGATGTCCACGGGATACCCGCGATCGTCTCATGGACAGAGAGGAAGAATGGGGAAATGCTTGTTCACATTAGTCCGTGAGACGATCGCGGGTATCCCTGTGGACATCGAATCTGCGGGACCTCTGCCTAGTGACAGGACAGGGATCTACTGCATATCCTTCTATAGTGTGTACTTGTCTCAATCCGAAGCACCAAGTGTGATTTCTGTCTCTTCTCTTATTCCTCTATCTGCATGAGTCACTTCTGATTGCTGACACCCGACAATCCTGAGAGAATGCCCTGCAACCCGCCCCCCCCCCCTCCAACACACAGCAGGTAATTGACGGCCTCAACTGTGCATGTTTCCCTATGAGACTGTGTACAGGGGGGTGTGTCTATTCCCTCCACTCAGGTTTCAAATTACACTCAGCTCCGTGCTGTGCCATCAGATCCTGCCTTCCAGAGCTCAGAAATGCTGTGTAAATTTTGGATTTT